>JAJAQA010000002.1:40324270-40846722 GCA_021464565.1 Rutilus rutilus
TAGGCGGTGTGAGTACTATCAGCCCCCAAAGTTTCAAGTCTCTACGACTTACGGTTTGGTCTGCCCGATCAGTTTTATGTCTGAATGTTGCATCATGGGAAAATGAACAATAACAATAGGGTTTCAGCACTTCGTGCTTGAACCCCTAATAAGTGGCTAAAAAAGGGCCACAAAAAGGCCTCTAAAAAAAAAACTATAGGGTCTAGGCACTTGCCGCTTGCGCTGCTGCGTTCCAAAAACTTTATCAAGCCTTTTAACGTGTGCCTCGGAGAGGAAAAAGTATGTTTTTTGCCCTTTTAGCTCATTTATCATGGAAATGTGGTGAATTTTTTTTTTACCTTTTAAACTGTGACACCTCCACTGATGGCCCGATCTCCATAAAAGTTTGCACGCTTCTTTAGAATAATATGGCGCATGTGCTCAGCTAATTTGGTGAAGTGCTGCTCTTTTTCCCCCCATTTTTCAGTCATTTAAATGTCATTTTGCATAGGATAATACAGAGGCCTTCTCACCTTTATGACAGTTAAAGCGCCCCACCAATGGCCCGACGTCCGTGAAAGTTTCCAAGCTTCTTTAGGATCACGTGACGCATGCGCATGCCCGATTTTGTGAGGTTGTATGCAAATCAGACAGCAAGATGGCCGCTTTCAGCCATTTCATGGGATTTGCCATAGAAATGCATCATTTTGACACCCTTTTAACAGTTATAGCGCCACCAAGTGGCCAGTCGCCACGTCCTTTTTCACGCGACCACAGAATGAGCTCGTACATACGCGTGCTGAGTTTGGTGCAAAAATCTCGTTCCGTTCACGAGTTATAGCCAATTAAGCAAAATGGGCTCCTCCCACTTCAAACGTTTTGGCGGCCCTTAGGGACCGTGAGCCCAAATTTTCACTTTTTTTTGATAATTATTGACATTCGGACTCCAGAGAATCTTGCTGCACTGGTTTGGTTCCGGTCGGGCCAAAAACCTAGGACTAGTTCGCGAAAGTAGGTTTTGTGAAAAACCCCAAATACCCGAAAATTTTCCCAGGGTGACGAGCAAATCCGAGGCATGCACCTGGTCCGCCTCGAGCCAAGGAATCCAACGATATAAGACACTTGAGCCTACGCCTCACGGTTGATGAGTTATGAGCCGTTTCGTACTTTTGACCGCTGTAGCGCCCCCCGTCAGGCCGATCGGGGCGGGCCTTGGTGACGCTGTAGGCGGTGTGAGTACTATCAGCCCCCAAAGTTTCAAGTCTCTACGACTTACGGTTTGGTCTGCCCGATCAGTTTTATGTCTGAATGTTGCATCATGGGAAAATGAACAATAACAATAGGGTTTCAGCACTTCGTGCTTGAACCCCTAATAAGTGGCTAAAAAAGGGCCACAAAAAGGCCTCTAAAAAAAAAACTATAGGGTCTAGGCACTTGCCGCTTGCGCTGCTGCGTTCCAAAAACTTTATCAAGCCTTTTAACGTGTGCCTCGGAGAGGAAAAAGTATGTTTTTTGCCCTTTTAGCTCATTTATCATGGAAATGTGGTGAATTTTTTTTTTACCTTTTAAACTGTGACACCTCCACTGATGGCCCGATCTCCATAAAAGTTTGCACGCTTCTTTAGAATAATATGGCGCATGTGCTCAGCTAATTTGGTGAAGTGCTGCTCTTTTTTCCCCCATTTTTCAGTCATTTAAATGTCATTTTGCATAGGATAATACAGAGGCCTTCTCACCTTTATGACAGTTAAAGCGCCCCACCAATGGCCCGACGTCCGTGAAAGTTTCCAAGCTTCTTTAGGATCACGTGACGCATGCGCATGCCCGATTTTGTGAGGTTGTATGCAAATCAGACAGCAAGATGGCCGCTTTCAGCCATTTCATGGGATTTGCCATAGAAATGCATCATTTTGACACCCTTTTAACAGTTATAGCGCCACCAAGTGGCCAGTCGCCACGTCCTTTTTCACGCGACCACAGAATGAGCTCGTACATACGCGTGCTGAGTTTGGTGCAAAAATCTCGTTCCGTTCACGAGTTATAGCCAATTAAGCAAAATGGGCTCCTCCCACTTCAAACGTTTTGGCGGCCCTTAGGGACCGTGAGCCCAAATTTTCACTTTTTTTTGATAATTATTGACATTCGGACTCCAGAGAATCTTGCTGCACTGGTTTGGTTCCGGTCGGGCCAAAAACCTAGGACTAGTTCGCGAAAGTAGGTTTTGTGAAAAACCCCAAATACCCGAAAATTTTCCCAGGGTGACGAGCAAATCCGAGGCATGCACCTGGTCCGCCTCGAGCCAAGGAATCCAACGATATAAGACACTTGAGCCTACGCCTCACGGTTGATGAGTTATGAGCCGTTTCGTACTTTTGACCGCTGTAGCGCCCCCGTCAGGCCGATCGGGGCGGGCCTTGGTGACGCTGTAGGCGGTGTGAGTACTATCAGCCCCCAAAGTTTCAAGTCTCTACGACTTACGGTTTGGTCTGCCCGATCAGTTTTATGTCTGAATGTTGCATCATGGGAAAATGAACAATAACAATAGGGTTTCAGCACTTCGTGCTTGAACCCCTAATAAGTGGCTAAAAAAGGGCCACAAAAAGGCCTCTAAAAAAAAAACTATAGGGTCTAGGCACTTGCCGCTTGCGCTGCTGCGTTCCAAAAACTTTATCAAGCCTTTTAACGTGTGCCTCGGAGAGGAAAAAGTATGTTTTTTGCCCTTTTAGCTCATTTATCATGGAAATGTGGTGAATTTTTTTTTTACCTTTTAAACTGTGACACCTCCACTGATGGCCCGATCTCCATAAAAGTTTGCACGCTTCTTTAGAATAATATGGCGCATGTGCTCAGCTAATTTGGTGAAGTGCTGCTCTTTTTTCCCCCATTTTTCAGTCATTTAAATGTCATTTTGCATAGGATAATACAGAGGCCTTCTCACCTTTATGACAGTTAAAGCGCCCCACCAATGGCCCGACGTCCGTGAAAGTTTCCAAGCTTCTTTAGGATCACGTGACGCATGCGCATGCCCGATTTTGTGAGGTTGTATGCAAATCAGACAGCAAGATGGCCGCTTTCAGCCATTTCATGGGATTTGCCATAGAAATGCATCATTTTGACACCCTTTTAACAGTTATAGCGCCACCAAGTGGCCAGTCGCCACGTCCTTTTTCACGCGACCACAGAATGAGCTCGTACATACGCGTGCTGAGTTTGGTGCAAAAATCTCGTTCCGTTCACGAGTTATAGCCAATTAAGCAAAATGGGCTCCTCCCACTTCAAACGTTTTGGCGGCCCTTAGGGACCGTGAGCCCAAATTTTCACTTTTTTTTGATAATTATTGACATTCGGACTCCAGAGAATCTTGCTGCACTGGTTTGGTTCCGGTCGGGCCAAAAACCTAGGACTAGTTCGCGAAAGTAGGTTTTGTGAAAAACCCCAAATACCCGAAAATTTTCCCAGGGTGACGAGCAAATCCGAGGCATGCACCTGGTCCGCCTCGAGCCAAGGAATCCAACGATATAAGACACTTGAGCCTACGCCTCACGGTTGATGAGTTATGAGCCGTTTCGTACTTTTGACCGCTGTAGCGCCCCCGTCAGGCCGATCGGGGCGGGCCTTGGTGACGCTGTAGGCGGTGTGAGTACTATCAGCCCCCAAAGTTTCAAGTCTCTACGACTTACGGTTTGGTCTGCCCGATCAGTTTTATGTCTGAATGTTGCATCATGGGAAAATGAACAATAACAATAGGGTTTCAGCACTTCGTGCTTGAACCCCTAATAAGTGGCTAAAAAAGGGCCACAAAAAGGCCTCTAAAAAAAAAACTATAGGGTCTAGGCACTTGCCGCTTGCGCTGCTGCGTTCCAAAAACTTTATCAAGCCTTTTAACGTGTGCCTCGGAGAGGAAAAAGTATGTTTTTTGCCCTTTTAGCTCATTTATCATGGAAATGTGGTGAATTTTTTTTTTACCTTTTAAACTGTGACACCTCCACTGATGGCCCGATCTCCATAAAAGTTTGCACGCTTCTTTAGAATAATATGGCGCATGTGCTCAGCTAATTTGGTGAAGTGCTGCTCTTTTTTCCCCCATTTTTCAGTCATTTAAATGTCATTTTGCATAGGATAATACAGAGGCCTTCTCACCTTTATGACAGTTAAAGCGCCCCACCAATGGCCCGACGTCCGTGAAAGTTTCCAAGCTTCTTTAGGATCACGTGACGCATGCGCATGCCCGATTTTGTGAGGTTGTATGCAAATCAGACAGCAAGATGGCCGCTTTCAGCCATTTCATGGGATTTGCCATAGAAATGCATCATTTTGACACCCTTTTAACAGTTATAGCGCCACCAAGTGGCCAGTCGCCACCTCCTTTTTCACGCGACCACAGAATGAGCTCGTACATACGCGTGCTGAGTTTGGTGCAAAAATCTCGTTCCGTTCACGAGTTATAGCCAATTAAGCAAAATGGGCTCCTCCCACTTCAAACGTTTTGGCGGCCCTTAGGGACCGTGAGCCCAAATTTTCACTTTTTTTTGATAATTATTGACATTCGGACTCCAGAGAATCTTGCTGCACTGGTTTGGTTCCGGTCGGGCCAAAAACCTAGGACTAGTTCGCGAAAGTAGGTTTTGTGAAAAACCCCAAATACCCGAAAATTTTCCCAGGGTGACGAGCAAATCCGAGGCATGCACCTGGTCCGCCTCGAGCCAAGGAATCCAACGATATAAGACACTTGAGCCTACGCCTCACGGTTGATGAGTTATGAGCCGTTTCGTACTTTTGACCGCTGTAGCGCCCCCGTCAGGCCGATCGGGGCGGGCCTTGGTGACGCTGTAGGCGGTGTGAGTACTATCAGCCCCCAAAGTTTCAAGTCTCTACGACTTACGGTTTGGTCTGCCCGATCAGTTTTATGTCTGAATGTTGCATCATGGGAAAATTAACAATAACAATAGGGTTTCAGCACTTCGTGCTTGAACCCCTAATAAGTGGCTAAAAAAGGGCCACAAAAAGGCCTCTAAAAAAAAAACTATAGGGTCTAGGCACTTGCCGCTTGCGCTGCTGCGTTCCAAAAACTTTATCAAGCCTTTTAACGTGTGCCTCGGAGAGGAAAAAGTATGTTTTTTGCCCTTTTAGCTCATTTATCATGGAAATGTGGTGAATTTTTTTTTTACCTTTTAAACTGTGACACCTCCACTGATGGCCCGATCTCCATAAAAGTTTGCACGCTTCTTTAGAATAATATGGCGCATGTGCTCAGCTAATTTGGTGAAGTGCTGCTCTTTTTTCCCCCATTTTTCAGTCATTTAAATGTCATTTTGCATAGGATAATACAGAGGCCTTCTCACCTTTATGACAGTTAAAGCGCCCCACCAATGGCCCGACGTCCGTGAAAGTTTCCAAGCTTCTTTAGGATCACGTGACGCATGCGCATGCCCGATTTTGTGAGGTTGTATGCAAATCAGACAGCAAGATGGCCGCTTTCAGCCATTTCATGGGATTTGCCATAGAAATGCATCATTTTGACACCCTTTTAACAGTTATAGCGCCACCAAGTGGCCAGTCGCCACGTCCTTTTTCACGCGACCACAGAATGAGCTCGTACATACGCGTGCTGAGTTTGGTGCAAAAATCTCGTTCCGTTCACGAGTTATAGCCAATTAAGCAAAATGGGCTCCTCCCACTTCAAACGTTTTGGCGGCCCTTAGGGACCGTGAGCCCAAATTTTCACTTTTTTTTGATAATTATTGACATTCGGACTCCAGAGAATCTTGCTGCACTGGTTTGGTTCCGGTCGGGCCAAAAACCTAGGACTAGTTCGCGAAAGTAGGTTTTGTGAAAAACCCCAAATACCCGAAAATTTTCCCAGGGTGACGAGCAAATCCGAGGCATGCACCTGGTCCGCCTCGAGCCAAGGAATCCAACGATATAAGACACTTGAGCCTACGCCTCACGGTTGATGAGTTATGAGCCGTTTCGTACTTTTGACCGCTGTAGCGCCCCCGTCAGGCCGATCGGGGCGGGCCTTGGTGACGCTGTAGGCGGTGTGAGTACTATCAGCCCCCAAAGTTTCAAGTCTCTACGACTTACGGTTTGGTCTGCCCGATCAGTTTTATGTCTGAATGTTGCATCATGGGAAAATTAACAATAACAATAGGGTTTCAGCACTTCGTGCTTGAACCCCTAATAAGTGGCTAAAAAAGGGCCACAAAAAGGCCTCTAAAAAAAAAACTATAGGGTCTAGGCACTTGCCGCTTGCGCTGCTGCGTTCCAAAAACTTTATCAAGCCTTTTAACGTGTGCCTCGGAGAGGAAAAAGTATGTTTTTTGCCCTTTTAGCTCATTTATCATGGAAATGTGGTGAATTTTTTTTTTACCTTTTAAACTGTGACACCTCCACTGATGGCCCGATCTCCATAAAAGTTTGCACGCTTCTTTAGAATAATATGGCGCATGTGCTCAGCTAATTTGGTGAAGTGCTGCTCTTTTTTCCCCCATTTTTCAGTCATTTAAATGTCATTTTGCATAGGATAATACAGAGGCCTTCTCACCTTTATGACAGTTAAAGCGCCCCACCAATGGCCCGACGTCCGTGAAAGTTTCCAAGCTTCTTTAGGATCACGTGACGCATGCGCATGCCCGATTTTGTGAGGTTGTATGCAAATCAGACAGCAAGATGGCCGCTTTCAGCCATTTCATGGGATTTGCCATAGAAATGCATCATTTTGACACCCTTTTAACAGTTATAGCGCCACCAAGTGGCCAGTCGCCACGTCCTTTTTCACGCGACCACAGAATGAGCTCGTACATACGCGTGCTGAGTTTGGTGCAAAAATCTCGTTCCGTTCACGAGTTATAGCCAATTAAGCAAAATGGGCTCCTCCCACTTCAAACGTTTTGGCGGCCCTTAGGGACCGTGAGCCCAAATTTTCACTTTTTTTTGATAATTATTGACATTCGGACTCCAGAGAATCTTGCTGCACTGGTTTGGTTCCGGTCGGGCCAAAAACCTAGGACTAGTTCGCGAAAGTAGGTTTTGTGAAAAACCCCAAATACCCGAAAATTTTCCCAGGGTGACGAGCAAATCCGAGGCATGCACCTGGTCCGCCTCGAGCCAAGGAATCCAACGATATAAGACACTTGAGCCTACGCCTCACGGTTGATGAGTTATGAGCCGTTTCGTACTTTTGACCGCTGTAGCGCCCCCGTCAGGCCGATCGGGGCGGGCCTTGGTGACGCTGTAGGCGGTGTGAGTACTATCAGCCCCCAAAGTTTCAAGTCTCTACGACTTACGGTTTGGTCTGCCCGATCAGTTTTATGTCTGAATGTTGCATCATGGGAAAATGAACAATAACAATAGGGTTTCAGCACTTCGTGCTTGAACCCCTAATAAGTGGCTAAAAAAGGGCCACAAAAAGGCCTCTAAAAAAAAAACTATAGGGTCTAGGCACTTGCCGCTTGCGCTGCTGCGTTCCAAAAACTTTATCAAGCCTTTTAACGTGTGCCTCGGAGAGGAAAAAGTATGTTTTTTGCCCTTTTAGCTCATTTATCATGGAAATGTGGTGAATTTTTTTTTTACCTTTTAAACTGTGACACCTCCACTGATGGCCCGATCTCCATAAAAGTTTGCACGCTTCTTTAGAATAATATGGCGCATGTGCTCAGCTAATTTGGTGAAGTGCTGCTCTTTTTTCCCCCATTTTTCAGTCATTTAAATGTCATTTTGCATAGGATAATACAGAGGCCTTCTCACCTTTATGACAGTTAAAGCGCCCCACCAATGGCCCGACGTCCGTGAAAGTTTCCAAGCTTCTTTAGGATCACGTGACGCATGCGCATGCCCGATTTTGTGAGGTTGTATGCAAATCAGACAGCAAGATGGCCGCTTTCAGCCATTTCATGGGATTTGCCATAGAAATGCATCATTTTGACACCCTTTTAACAGTTATAGCGCCACCAAGTGGCCAGTCGCCACGTCCTTTTTCACGCGACCACAGAATGAGCTCGTACATACGCGTGCTGAGTTTGGTGCAAAAATCTCGTTCCGTTCACGAGTTATAGCCAATTAAGCAAAATGGGCTCCTCCCACTTCAATCGTTTTGGCGGCCCTTAGGGACCGTGAGCCCAAATTTTCACTTTTTTTTGATAATTATTGACATTCGGACTCCAGAGAATCTTGCTGCACTGGTTTGGTTCCGGTCGGGCCAAAAACCTAGGACTAGTTCGCGAAAGTAGGTTTTGTGAAAAACCCCAAATACCCGAAAATTTTCCCAGGGTGACGAGCAAATCCGAGGCATGCACCTGGTCCGCCTCGAGCCAAGGAATCCAACGATATAAGACACTTGAGCCTACGCCTCACGGTTGATGAGTTATGAGCCGTTTCGTACTTTTGACCGCTGTAGCGCCCCCGTCAGGCCGATCGGGGCGGGCCTTGGTGACGCTGTAGGCGGTGTGAGTACTATCAGCCCCCAAAGTTTCAAGTCTCTACGACTTACGGTTTGGTCTGCCCGATCAGTTTTATGTCTGAATGTTGCATCATGGGAAAATGAACAATAACAATAGGGTTTCAGCACTTCGTGCTTGAACCCCTAATAAGTGGCTAAAAAAGGGCCACAAAAAGGCCTCTAAAAAAAAAACTATAGGGTCTAGGCACTTGCCGCTTGCGCTGCTGCGTTCCAAAAACTTTATCAAGCCTTTTAACGTGTGCCTCGGAGAGGAAAAAGTATGTTTTTTGCCCTTTTAGCTCATTTATCATGGAAATGTGGTGAATTTTTTTTTTACCTTTTAAACTGTGACACCTCCACTGATGGCCCGATCTCCATAAAAGTTTGCACGCTTCTTTAGAATAATATGGCGCATGTGCTCAGCTAATTTGGTGAAGTGCTGCTCTTTTTTCCCCCATTTTTCAGTCATTTAAATGTCATTTTGCATAGGATAATACAGAGGCCTTCTCACCTTTATGACAGTTAAAGCGCCCCACCAATGGCCCGACGTCCGTGAAAGTTTCCAAGCTTCTTTAGGATCACGTGACGCATGCGCATGCCCGATTTTGTGAGGTTGTATGCAAATCAGACAGCAAGATGGCCGCTTTCAGCCATTTCATGGGATTTGCCATAGAAATGCATCATTTTGACACCCTTTTAACAGTTATAGCGCCACCAAGTGGCCAGTCGCCACGTCCTTTTTCACGCGACCACAGAATGAGCTCGTACATACGCGTGCTGAGTTTGGTGCAAAAATCTCGTTCCGTTCACGAGTTATAGCCAATTAAGCAAAATGGGCTCCTCCCACTTCAATCGTTTTGGCGGCCCTTAGGGACCGTGAGCCCAAATTTTCACTTTTTTTTGATAATTATTGACATTCGGACTCCAGAGAATCTTGCTGCACTGGTTTGGTTCCGGTCGGGCCAAAAACCTAGGACTAGTTCGCGAAAGTAGGTTTTGTGAAAAACCCCAAATACCCGAAAATTTTCCCAGGGTGACGAGCAAATCCGAGGCATGCACCTGGTCCGCCTCGAGCCAAGGAATCCAACGATATAAGACACTTGAGCCTACGCCTCACGGTTGATGAGTTATGAGCCGTTTCGTACTTTTGACCGCTGTAGCGCCCCCGTCAGGCCGATCGGGGCGGGCCTTGGTGACGCTGTAGGCGGTGTGAGTACTATCAGCCCCCAAAGTTTCAAGTCTCTACGACTTACGGTTTGGTCTGCCCGATCAGTTTTATGTCTGAATGTTGCATCATGGGAAAATGAACAATAACAATAGGGTTTCAGCACTTCGTGCTTGAACCCCTAATAAGTGGCTAAAAAAGGGCCACAAAAAGGCCTCTAAAAAAAAAACTATAGGGTCTAGGCACTTGCCGCTTGCGCTGCTGCGTTCCAAAAACTTTATCAAGCCTTTTAACGTGTGCCTCGGAGAGGAAAAAGTATGTTTTTTGCCCTTTTAGCTCATTTATCATGGAAATGTGGTGAATTTTTTTTTTACCTTTTAAACTGTGACACCTCCACTGATGGCCCGATCTCCATAAAAGTTTGCACGCTTCTTTAGAATAATATGGCGCATGTGCTCAGCTAATTTGGTGAAGTGCTGCTCTTTTTTCCCCCATTTTTCAGTCATTTAAATGTCATTTTGCATAGGATAATACAGAGGCCTTCTCACCTTTATGACAGTTAAAGCGCCCCACCAATGGCCCGACGTCCGTGAAAGTTTCCAAGCTTCTTTAGGATCACGTGACGCATGCGCATGCCCGATTTTGTGAGGTTGTATGCAAATCAGACAGCAAGATGGCCGCTTTCAGCCATTTCATGGGATTTGCCATAGAAATGCATCATTTTGACACCCTTTTAACAGTTATAGCGCCACCAAGTGGCCAGTCGCCACGTCCTTTTTCACGCGACCACAGAATGAGCTCGTACATACGCGTGCTGAGTTTGGTGCAAAAATCTCGTTCCGTTCACGAGTTATAGCCAATTAAGCAAAATGGGCTCCTCCCACTTCAAACGTTTTGGCGGCCCTTAGGGACCGTGAGCCCAAATTTTCACTTTTTTTTGATAATTATTGACATTCGGACTCCAGAGAATCTTGCTGCACTGGTTTGGTTCCGGTCGGGCCAAAAACCTAGGACTAGTTCGCGAAAGTAGGTTTTGTGAAAAACCCCAAATACCCGAAAATTTTCCCAGGGTGACGAGCAAATCCGAGGCATGCACCTGGTCCGCCTCGAGCCAAGGAATCCAACGATATAAGACACTTGAGCCTACGCCTCACGGTTGATGAGTTATGAGCCGTTTCGTACTTTTGACCGCTGTAGCGCCCCCGTCAGGCCGATCGGGGCGGGCCTTGGTGACGCTGTAGGCGGTTTTATGTCTGAATGTTGCATCATGGGAAAATTAACAATAACAATAGGGTTTCAGCACTTCGTGCTTGAACCCCTAATAAGTGGCTAAAAAAGGGCCACAAAAAGGCCTCTAAAAAAAAAACTATAGGGTCTAGGCACTTGCCGCTTGCGCTGCTGCGTTCCAAAAACTTTATCAAGCCTTTTAACGTGTGCCTCGGAGAGGAAAAAGTATGTTTTTTGCCCTTTTAGCTCATTTATCATGGAAATGTGGTGAATTTTTTTTTTACCTTTTAAACTGTGACACCTCCACTGATGGCCCGATCTCCATAAAAGTTTGCACGCTTCTTTAGAATAATATGGCGCATGTGCTCAGCTAATTTGGTGAAGTGCTGCTCTTTTTTCCCCCATTTTTCAGTCATTTAAATGTCATTTTGCATAGGATAATACAGAGGCCTTCTCACCTTTATGACAGTTAAAGCGCCCCACCAATGGCCCGACGTCCGTGAAAGTTTCCAAGCTTCTTTAGGATCACGTGACGCATGCGCATGCCCGATTTTGTGAGGTTGTATGCAAATCAGACAGCAAGATGGCCGCTTTCAGCCATTTCATGGGATTTGCCATAGAAATGCATCATTTTGACACCCTTTTAACAGTTATAGCGCCACCAAGTGGCCAGTCGCCACGTCCTTTTTCACGCGACCACAGAATGAGCTCGTACATACGCGTGCTGAGTTTGGTGCAAAAATCTCGTTCCGTTCACGAGTTATAGCCAATTAAGCAAAATGGGCTCCTCCCACTTCAAACGTTTTGGCGGCCCTTAGGGACCGTGAGCCCAAATTTTCACTTTTTTTTGATAATTATTGACATTCGGACTCCAGAGAATCTTGCTGCACTGGTTTGGTTCCGGTCGGGCCAAAAACCTAGGACTAGTTCGCGAAAGTAGGTTTTGTGAAAAACCCCAAATACCCGAAAATTTTCCCAGGGTGACGAGCAAATCCGAGGCATGCACCTGGTCCGCCTCGAGCCAAGGAATCCAACGATATAAGACACTTGAGCCTACGCCTCACGGTTGATGAGTTATGAGCCGTTTCGTACTTTTGACCGCTGTAGCGCCCCCGTCAGGCCGATCGGGGCGGGCCTTGGTGACGCTGTAGGCGGTGTGAGTACTATCAGCCCCCAAAGTTTCAAGTCTCTACGACTTACGGTTTGGTCTGCCCGATCAGTTTTATGTCTGAATGTTGCATCATGGGAAAATTAACAATAACAATAGGGTTTCAGCACTTCGTGCTTGAACCCCTAATAAGTGGCTAAAAAAGGGCCACAAAAAGGCCTCTAAAAAAAAAACTATAGGGTCTAGGCACTTGCCGCTTGCGCTGCTGCGTTCCAAAAACTTTATCAAGCCTTTTAACGTGTGCCTCGGAGAGGAAAAAGTATGTTTTTTGCCCTTTTAGCTCATTTATCATGGAAATGTGGTGAATTTTTTTTTTACCTTTTAAACTGTGACACCTCCACTGATGGCCCGATCTCCATAAAAGTTTGCACGCTTCTTTAGAATAATATGGCGCATGTGCTCAGCTAATTTGGTGAAGTGCTGCTCTTTTTTCCCCCATTTTTCAGTCATTTAAATGTCATTTTGCATAGGATAATACAGAGGCCTTCTCACCTTTATGACAGTTAAAGCGCCCCACCAATGGCCCGACGTCCGTGAAAGTTTCCAAGCTTCTTTAGGATCACGTGACGCATGCGCATGCCCGATTTTGTGAGGTTGTATGCAAATCAGACAGCAAGATGGCCGCTTTCAGCCATTTCATGGGATTTGCCATAGAAATGCATCATTTTGACACCCTTTTAACAGTTATAGCGCCACCAAGTGGCCAGTCGCCACGTCCTTTTTCACGCGACCACAGAATGAGCTCGTACATACGCGTGCTGAGTTTGGTGCAAAAATCTCGTTCCGTTCACGAGTTATAGCCAATTAAGCAAAATGGGCTCCTCCCACTTCAAACGTTTTGGCGGCCCTTAGGGACCGTGAGCCCAAATTTTCACTTTTTTTTGATAATTATTGACATTCGGACTCCAGAGAATCTTGCTGCACTGGTTTGGTTCCGGTCGGGCCAAAAACCTAGGACTAGTTCGCGAAAGTAGGTTTTGTGAAAAACCCCAAATACCCGAAAATTTTCCCAGGGTGACGAGCAAATCCGAGGCATGCACCTGGTCCGCCTCGAGCCAAGGAATCCAACGATATAAGACACTTGAGCCTACGCCTCACGGTTGATGAGTTATGAGCCGTTTCGTACTTTTGACCGCTGTAGCGCCCCCGTCAGGCCGATCGGGGCGGGCCTTGGTGACGCTGTAGGCGGTGTGAGTACTATCAGCCCCCAAAGTTTCAAGTCTCTACGACTTACGGTTTGGTCTGCCCGATCAGTTTTATGTCTGAATGTTGCATCATGGGAAAATTAACAATAACAATAGGGTTTCAGCACTTCGTGCTTGAACCCCTAATTAAAGCTGCAAGCAGCATTTATCGGGGTTCAAGCAATTAAGGCCTTTAAGGCCTTTAAGCATAAAAGCATCAAAAGTTATTAAGATTTATTTAGCAAGCATGTAACTACTGACATAATAGATGAAAAAGACCATTTACCATAGGAAATATATGGTTTTAAAGCTTTTTAACAGTTATAGCGCCACCTTTGGTCCGATCTCCATAAAATTTGGCATGCTTGTTAATGATGTTATTTCACATATGTTCACCAATTTTTGTGAAGTTCTGAGTTTTTATTTATGATTTATAGGTTTTTTTATTTATTTTGCCCCGCCCATTTTATAAATGACCCTATTACAGCCATCTAAATGCAAAAGTTCAACTTTTTTTTGATAATTATTGATCTAGAGAGTCCAGAGAATTGTCCTAGACTGGTCTGGTTCCGATCGGGCGAAAAACCAGGGACTAGTTCGCAAAAGTAGGTTTTTAACATAATTACAAATATTTAATGAACGGTTTGATTGACAGCAATAGTTCTTGAGGCAAAGTTGTTCAGCATGAGCAGATCTATCAAATGATATGCATTTTGTGACAATAAGTGTAACACCACGTGATTACAGAGCCATTAAACTCGTTAGCGCCAACTAGTGGCCGATTTCTTTCAAAATTCTTACAGACCTCTAGGGGCTTGAGCCGAACATGCCCACTGAGTTTCGTTCTGATTGGCCTCCGTTAACCTTGTCTAATAGGTGCTCAAACTTCATTGGCCGATGGCGGCCATGTTTTTCGAGATACACCAATGTCCTCATAGACATACATGGCACCTTGGACCAAGACACTGCATACCAATTTTCAAGTCAATCGGACAAACGGTCAGGTGGTTATAGCCTGTTTTATGTTTTTTTAATTTTATAGCGCCACCATGTGGCTAATCACCGCGATTTCTTTACTGTGACCTTAGATTGACCTCTTACACATGTGTACCAAGTTTGGTGAAGATAACTCATTTACTTCTGGAGTTAGAGCCATTTTAGTAAAACTAGCTCCGCCTCCTTCGAACGTTTTGGCGCCCCTTAGCGACCGTGAATCAAAATTTAAACATTTTTTTAATAATTATTGATATTCAGACTCCAGAGAACATTTCTGCACTTGTTTGGTTCCGATCGGACAAAAAACCTAGGACTAGTTCGCAAAAGTAGGTTTTGGACAAAATCCAAAATGGCGGAAAATTTGCATACCGAAAAGGAAATCCTTGAGGCCTTTTTTGTTCGGCTTGAGCCAAGGATTCCAATGATATAAGACACTTGAGTCTGTGACAAAGGGTTGGTGAGATTTAAGCAAAAATATGCCATTTTTTTGGTTTTTGCACTGTAGCGCCACCTATTGGCCAATCTGGCTCATATTTTGATAACCTCTCCTCGATTTTTGTACTACCATATGGCAAAGTTTCAAGTCTCTAGCACTTACGGTTTGGGCTGCACGATGCGTTTTACGGCAGAAGAAAAATAATAATAATTAAAGCTGCAAGCAGCATTTATCGGGGTTCAAGCAGTTAAGGCCTTTAAGCACAAAAGCATCAAAAGTGATTAAGTTTTATTTAGCAAGCATGTAACTACTGACATAATAGATGGAAAAGACCATTTACAGGAAATACCATAGGAAATATATGGTTTTAAAGCTTTTTAGCAGTTATAGCGCCACCTATGGTCCGATCTCCATAAAAATTGGCATGCTTGTTAATGATGTTATGTCACATATGCTCACCAATTTTTGTGAAGTTCTGAGTTTTCATTTAGGATTTATAGGCTTTTTAGTGTTTTTTTGCCACGCCCCTTTTCTAAATGACCCTATTACAGCCATCTACATGCAAAAGTTCAACTTTTTTTTGATAATTATTGATCTAGAGTGTCCAGAGAATTGTCCTAGACTGGTCTGGTTTCGATCGGGCGAAAAACCTAGGACTAGTTTGCAAAAGTAGGTTTTTAACATAATTACGAATATTTAATAAACGGTTTAATTGACAGCATTAGTTCTTGAGGCAAAGTTGTTCAGCATGAGCAGATCTATCAGTTGATATGCATTTTGTGACGATAAGTGTAACACCACGTGATTACAGAGCCATAAAACTCGCTAGCGCCAACTAGTGGCCGATTTCTTTCAAAACTCTTACAGACCTCTAGGGCCATGAGTCGAACATGCCCATCGAGTTTCGTTCCGATCGGCCTCCGTTAACCTTGTCTAATAGGTGCTCAAATTTCATTGGTCGATGGCGGCCATGTTTTTCGAGATACGCCAATGTCCTCATAGACATACATGGCACCTTGGACCAAGACACTGCATACCAATTTTCAAGTCAATCGGACTAACGGTCACGTGGTCATAGCCGTTTTCGTGTTTTTTTCATGTTATAGCGCCACCTAGTGATCAATCGTCGCGATTTTTTTACTGTGACCCCAGATTGAACTCATACACATGTGCACCAAGTTTGGTGAAGATATCTAATTTCATTCTCGAGTTATAGCCATTTTAGTAAAATAGGCTCCTCCCACAACATTAATTTATCACCCCCTGGCGATCAGGAATCGAAATTTCGACTTTTTTTCGATAATTATTGATATTCAGACTCCAGAGAACATTTCTGCACTGTTTTGGATCCAATTGGACAAAAAACCTAGGACTAGTTTGCAAAAGTAGGTTTTTAACTAAATTCAAAATGGCGGACAATTTGCATACAGGAAATGAAATCGGAGATATACGTTTTGACCTTCAGGTTTCCAGCTTTCCAGTGATATAAGACACTTGAGTCTACGTCATACGGTCTAGGAGTTATGAGCAGTTTCGCGCTTTTGGTTGCTATAGCGCCACCTATGGGCCAATTGGGGTCATATTCTCTGAACCTCTCCTCGATTTTTGTACTACCATCTGGCAAAGTTTCAAAGCTCCAGCTCTTACGGTTTGGGCTGCACGATGAGTTTTACGGCAGAAGAAAAATAATAATAATAATAATAATTAAAGCTGCAAGCAGCATTTATCGGGGTTCAAGCAGTTAAGGCCTTTAAGCACAAAAGCATCAAAAGTGATTAAGTTTTATTTACCAAGAATGTAACTACTGACATAATAGATGAAAAAGACCATTTACAGGAAATACCATAGGAAATATATGGTTTTAAAGCTTTTTAGCAGTTATAGCGCCACCTATCGTCCGATCTCCATGAAAATCGGCATGCTTGTTAATGATATTATGTCACATATGCTCACCAATTTTTGTGAAGTTCTGAGTTTTCATTTAGGATTTATAGGCTTTTTAATGTTTTTTTGCCACGCCCATTTTCTAAATGACCCTATTACAGCCATCTACATGCAAAAGTTCAACTTTTTTTGATAATTATTCATCTAGAGTGTCCAGAGAATTGTCCTAGACTGGTCTGGTTTCGATCGGGCGAAAAACCTAGGACTAGTTTGCAAAAGTAGGTTTATAACATAATTACGAATATTTAATAACCGGTTTAATTGACAGCATTAGTTCTTGAGGCAAAGTTGTTCAGCATGAGCAGATCTATCAGATGATATGCATTTTGTGACGATAAGTGTAATACCACGTGATTACAGAGCCATAAAACTCGTTAGCGCCAACTAGTGGCCGATTTCTTTCAAAACTCTTACAGACCTCTAGGGCCATGAGTCGAACATGCCCATCGAGTTTCGTTCCGATCGGCCTCCGTTAACCTTGTCTAATAGGTGCTCAAATTTCATTGGTCGATGGCGGCCATGTTTTTCGAGATACGCCAATGTCCTCATAGACATACATGGCACCTTGGACCAAGACACTGCATACCAATTTTCAAGTCAATCGGACTAACGGTCACGTGGTCATAGCCGTTTTCATGTTTTTGTCATGTTATAGCGCCACCTAGTGTTCAATCGTCGCGATTTTTTTACTGTGACCCCAGATTGAACTCATACACATGTGCACCAAGTTTGGTGAAGATATCTAATTTCCTTCTCGAGTTATAGCCATTTTAGTAAAATAGGCTCCTCCCACAACATTAATTTATCACCCCCTGGCAATCAGGAATCGAAATTTCGACTTTTTTTCGATAATTATTGATATTCAGACTCCAGAGAACATTTCTGCACTGTTTTGGATCCAATTGGACAAAAAACCTAGGACTAGTTCGCAAAAGTAGGTTTTTAACAAAATTCAAAATGGCGGACAATTTGCATACAGGAAATGAAATCGGAGATATACGTTTTGACCTTCAGGTTTCCAGCTTTCCAGTGATATAAGACACTTGAGTCTACGTCATACGGTCTAGGAGTTATGAGCAGTTTCGCGCTTTTGGTTGCTATAGCGCCACCTATGGGCCAATCGGGGTCATATTCTCTGATCCTCTCCTCGATTTTTGTACTACCATCTGGCAAAGTTTCAAGGTTCCAGCTCTTACGGTTTGGGCTGCACGATGCGTTTTACGGCGGAAGAATAATAATAATAATAATAATTAAAGCTGCAAGCAGCATTTATCGGGGTTCAAGCTATTAAGGCCTTTAAGGGTTTTTAAGCACAACAGCATCAAAAGTTATTATGTTTTATTTAGCAAGCATGTAACCACTGACATAATAGATGGAAAAGACCATTTACAGCCAATACAGGCAATGTACCATAGGAAATATATGGTTTTGAAGCTTTTTAACAGTTATAGCACCACCTATAGTCCGATCTCCATAAAAGTTGGCATGCTTGTTAATGATGTTATGTCACATATGCTCACCAATTTTTGTGAAGTTCTGAGTTTTCATTTAGGATTTATAGGATTTTTAATGTATTTTGCCACGCCCATTTTATAAATGACCCTATTACAGCCATCCAAATGCAAAAGTTCAACTTTTTTTCGATAATTATTGATCTAGAGAGTCCAGAGAATTGTCCTAGACTGGTCTGGTTCCGATCGGGCGAAAAACCAGGGACTAGTTCGCAAAAGTAGGTTTTTAACATATTCGCAAATAATTAATGAACGATTTGATTGACAGCAATGGTTCTTGAGGCAAAGTTGTTCAGCATGAGCAGATCTATCAAATGATATGCATTTTGTGTTGATGAGTGTAACACCACGTGATTACAGAGCCATAAAACTCGTTAGCGCCAACTAGTGGCCGATTTCTTTCAAAACTCTTACAGACCTCTAGGGCGATGAGTCGAACATGCCCATCGAGTTTCGTTCCGATCGGCCTCCGTTAACCTTGTCTAATAGGTGCTCAAACTTCATTGGCCGATGGCGGCCATGTTTTTTGAGATATGCCAATATCCTTTTAGACATACATGGCCCCTTGGGCCAAGACACTGCATACCAAATTTCAAGTCAATCGGACTAACGGTCAGGTGTCTATATGTTTTTTTTGTTTTATAGCGCCACCATGTGGCCAATCGACGCAATTTTTTTACTGTGACCTCAGATTGACCTTCTACACATGTTTACCAAGTTTGGTGAAGTTTACTAAATTACTTCTTGAGTTATAGCCCTTTTAGTAAAATAGGCTCCTCCCACAACGTTAATTTTGCACCCCCTAGCGACCGTGAATCGAAATTTCAACTTTTTTTCGATAATTATTGATCTTCAGACTCCACAGAACAATTCTGCACTGGTTTGGTTCCGATCGGGCAAAAAACCAGGGACTAGTTCGCAAAAGTAGGTTTTCGACAAAATTCAAAATGGCGGAAAATCTATCATGACGGAAATAAAATCGGAGATATACGTTTTGTTCGTCAGGCGTCCAGCTTTCCACTGATATAAGACACTTGAGTCTATGACTTACGGTCTAGGAGTTATGAGCAGTTTCGCGCTTTTGGTTGCTATAGCGCCACCTATGGGCCAATCGGGGTCATAATTTGATAACCTCTCCTCGATTTTTGTACTACCATCTGGCAAAGTTTCAAAGCTCCAGCTCTTACGGTTTGGGCTGCACGATGCGTTTTACGGCAGAAGAAAAATAATAATAATAATAATAATTAAAGCTGCAAGCAGCATTTATCGGGGTTCAAGCTATTAAGGCCTTTAAGGGTTTTTAAGCACAAAAGCATCAAAAGTTATTATGTTTTATTTAGCAAGCATGTAACCACTGACATAATAGATGGAAAAGACCATTTACAGCCAATACAGGCAATGTACCATAGGAAATATATGGTTTTAAAGTTTTTTAACAGTTATAGCACCACCTATCGTCCGATCTCCATAAAATTTGGCATGCTGCTCTCTCTTGTGTGGATTACCTGTTTTTGTGGATCCTCATTGTTGTTCTTCACTCTGTGTGCATTGTTTATTGTTCATGGTTCCTGAGGACATTGATCACTGCACGCCATCTCTGGGTTGCCCATTGCAGTCACTGCGGCACTTCTTTATCTGAATGTTTGTTCCCTGATCTGTGTGCTTATCTGACCAACTTCAATAAATGCCTTTTACATGTATTTGTGTCTGTCTTTGTTTCATAACAATGATGCTGTTATAGCCATGTGAAAAATGCATAAGTTCAACTTTTTTTCTTAATAATTATTGATCTAGAGCAGGGGTGCCCAATCCTGTTCCTGTTGATTGACTGTCCTGCACAGTTCATCTCCAACCCTAATCAAACACACCTGTAGCAATCAATTAAGGTCTTCAGGTTTACTTGAAAATTCAAGACAGGTGTGTTTGATTAGGGTTAGAGATGAACTGTGCAGGATAGTCGATTGGCAGGAGCAGGATTGGGCACCCATGATCTAGAGCAGTGGTTCCCAATTCCAGTCCTTGTGACTCACTGCTCTGCACATTTTGTATGTTTCCCTTTTTTAACACACCTGAATCAGATCATCAGCTCATTAGGAGAGACTCCATGACATAGATATCATATATAAAGGCTAGATGTCTCGTGCGCACTGCTGGCCAATGGAGGTCGACGTCCGCATGTGGCGGCCATCTTGCGACAGTGTACTCGCTCACTACTTCAATGGTGCATGTACTTTTAAATAACCATAACTTGCTCATTTTTCAACTGATTTTCAAACGGTTTGGTTTGTTATAAACATCAGAGATGTAGTTATGACACTGCATACATACACTGCATACATATGAAAAATTATAACATACATTTTCAAGCATTCGGAATTATAGCCACGTCAATAACGTTTGTAAGAAACCAAACCGTTTGTAAATCCGTCAAGATTTCAGCGAGATAAGAGGATTTGTGTGCGTGCTGAACATTCACCTTAATGCACAGAGCACTGTGACAAGATGGCCGAACGATGATGCCGGAAGTGACTGCGCCATAAGACATCTAGCGTTTATATATGATATCTATGCTCCATGACCTGAACTGAGTGTGTCAGATAAGAGAGACCAACAAAATGTGGAGAGCCGTGGGTCACGAGGACTGGAATTGGGAACCAGTGATCTAGAGAGTCCAGAGAACATTCCTGTATTGGTTGTGTTCTGATTGGGCAAAAATGTAGGTCTAGTTCGCAAAGGTAAGTTTATTGCAAAATTCAAACTGGTGGGAAAAGTTGCATACTGGAAATGAAACTGGATATATACATAGGGTTGAAGAGTTTTAGCCAACATTGTTTTTTGTGCTGTAGTGCTACTGTTTGGCCAATTGGTGTGATACTCTGTCAATTTCTAACTAAATTAAGACCTATAAAGTAGCCTACTGTATGAAATAGCATTTGGATATCAGTTTTAAGCTTGTGTAATAGAAAAGATGAAAAGTTTAAAAGTCTAATCTAGTTTAAAAGTCTTAATCAACTGCTATAAGTATGGTTTTTATAGTTCTTAATAGGATTTTGGAGAAAGATGAGACAGTGAATTCCAAAAGTAGTGTCAAACCAGTAAAGTACCTTTATTATAGATTGACTTTAGTCATCATAGTATCATGTGAATAGAACATCACATGTTAACAATGAAAAAAAAAATTAACTGATTGTTATAATATCAGAAAAGGAACTCTTGAAATAATAATAGTGTCTAAGTAGAACTGCTTTAACAAGTTATCCAAATGTTTTGCTAAGTTGTCCAATGCCATGTCTTCAGTTGGAGTTGAAGGTGATGCAGGAATTTGTTTGTGTTTTTGGTGGGGTAGAACAGTCAGAATCCTTTTTTCTTCTTTCTGTTGAGGATGGATTTTGTAGTTCCTTGCAATGTCTTCTTTGTTTACATCAGAGATGTTGGCTTTTTGTAGATTGAGTCTTTAGTCAGCATAGTGTCATGTGAATAGAATATCACATGTTAACAATGTAACATTTTTTAACTGATTGTTATAATATCAGAAAAGGAACTCTTGAAATAATAATAGTGTCTAAGTAGAACTGCTTTAACAAGTTATCAAAATTTTTTGCTAAGTTGTCCAATGCCATGTCTTCAGTTGGAGTCGAAGGTGATGCAGGAATTTGTTTTTGGTGGGGCAGAATATTCAGAATTTTTTTAATTCTTTCTGTTGAGGATGGATTTTGTAGTTCCTTTCATTGTCTTCTTTGTTTACATCAGAGATGTTGGCTTTTTGTAGATTGACTCTTTAGTCAGCATAGTATCATGTGAAGGGAACATCACATGTTAACAATGTAATATTTTTTAACTGATTGTTATAATATCAGAAAAGGAACTCTTGAAATAATAAGTGTCTAATTAGAACTGCTAGTTATCAAACAATTTTGCTAAGTCGTCCAATGCCATGTCTTCAGTGGGAGTCGAAGGTGATGCAGGGATTTCTTCATCTTTGTTTTTTTTTGGTGGGGCAGAACAGTCAGAGTCATTTTTTCTTTTTTGTGTTGAGGATGGGCTTTGTAGTTCTGGAGATGAGCATGGTTCGTTAGTGGGTGTGTTTTCAGTTGAAGTGGATTGCTTTTCTTGCAGTTGTGGAGAGGCAGTTTGAGGTTGTTGAATTGACGTGATGAAGAAGTCAGATGTGTAAGTGATATCAAAAGTTCCGCACTTTATAAGTAGTTCTTCCATGTCCTGTTCGTCCATCCGGGAGATTTCGGCTTTTTCTTGTATTATTCTGTTTAATAGGGAGTTTGCGATTTTTAGGTCCACTTCTTTGCTTTTGATCTGGAATGTGAGGATTCCGTGGCATTTTGTCATGTATCTTTCCGATTTACGCAGAAATTTACATTTGTTACATCGGTGGAACTCTTGTTTTGTATCCAAATTGGGCTGAGGAGAGAGGCATTTCGGACATTGTTTTAGAACCTTTATTTTTGCACTTTCTATTGGTGCAGTCAAGTGCAGTAGTGTGGTGTTTTCAATGGCGGTGCTTGAGGGCAGTTTAAATGGTACTGGTGTGGCCAATGCGGTAATGATCGTGTTACGTGTTGTTGTCAAGTTTTTTTCGCCTTGGTATACTCTTGTAGCCAGATCAGTGAAGTTGTAGGATTGGTTGCATTGAATTAAGTCAATGTGTGACTCCCAAAGTGCTAGTTTCATTGTTTCAGTATTGTCAGCGAGGTGACAGTATTTGACTTCGCAGTCAACATTATTCACTTTCACTGTCTCGGATGTAGTTTCAATTCTGTAGACCATTGCAGACAATGTGGAGACCTGTGAATGACAACAGTGAAATTAGATATAGTAATTATTGTACATAGGTAGGACAAATATTATTTTATATTATTAGGGATCAGTTTAGGATCATCTGAAATATTTTTCAATTAGTATGAATATTTTTATCTTATTTATAATGTAGTTTTACTTAAATTTAGGTTTGTATAAATTACTCCTGCAATGTAAGTGGCTTTTGATAAAAGCGTCTGCCAAATGTATAAATGTAAATTATTGTGCTGTGGATTATTATTAAATTATATGGATTTAAGTTTGTGGTAGAAGTCGGTGTTACACTAAGTTTTTTTTATTTCAATTTTTGTCTGTTTGGTTAATTGGGTTATTAGTTTATTTTTATTTTATTTTTTTGTTCCTTGCTTGTTGGCTTTTTATGTTTTTTGATTTATTGTTAGTTTAGTTCAGCTGTCTTGTTAGTCTTGTCAGCTGTGTATTGTTTACTTTGTTTGTTTGTGTATGTATTTAAGCCTGTGATTAGTTTATGTACATTTTGCATTATGGTTAGGTTGTTCTTGGGGTTATTTCAGAAAGCAGGTTATGTGAGCAGAGTATGTGTAAGGGTAATTCAGTGGATAACTTTAACTTTTGGTTAAAAAAACAGAGATAACCTTCAGGTTATGCAAGTAGCTATAGTAACCTAGTCTCTGACTATAATTTGCCCTGGAGTAAGTTCTGTTTCAGACTTTGTGTAGTTCAGAGATGTTCAGTACATGTGTGGCTTATTGATGAAGTTTCAATGGGTGTGTCATACTGTGTATAATATACAGTATATTATATAGTTATACTGATATATAAAGTGCTATTGTAACAATGTAGTGTTAATTTTATTATAATATATGGCTATATAATTCTCATCTCACAGATTTATTGAACTGCCTGCATTCAGATGTTGTTGTGTTTTTTTTTTTTTTTTTTTTGCAACTGGATGTATTTTATGCATATCATGGTATGATATATCTTACTTTTATCAATATGGAAGCAAAATGACCAAACTAAAAAAGCATACGCAGATTTGTGCGCACATAGTGATATTCAGTTTAATCAGTCTTTCTTATTATATAATTAGCATAAAAATGATTAAATAGGTGGTTATTAGGGTTGTGAAAATGTGTGAGAAGCTAAATTTGAATTTATTTTTTAAATATTAGCAAAATTTGAAATATATTAGAATTCTAAAGGCAATATTTAATTTTAGTGGAAAAAGTAACGTATTTTTTACTTGTCCTACAAGAGGTTGCAAGTGAGCGTAAAAAAACAAATATAAACTTAATCAAGCATTGTATTTTTTATTGAAATGAAATATACACTTTTTAACTTTTTAAACTATTGTTTTTAAATAAAATTGTATTTTGTCAATTAGGGTGCTTTCACACTAGCACTTTTGGTGCGCACCCGGGTTCGAATGACGTCATAGTTCGGTTCGTTTGGATGATGTGAACGCTGTTTTCCGAACTCGGGTGCGCACCCGCGAACCGTACTCGAGTCCGCTTAAAAAGGTGGTCTGGGGTACGGTTCATGTGTACTCGGGTACGATTCGCTGCTGATATGAACGGAATCGTACCAAATCGCGGAAGTGAACCGCTATTGATGACGTATAATGTGGTGCGTGCCTGCGTGCGTGTTTAACAACTGTAAAAGGGTCTATACGCTTACCTTGACGAAAACAGGGATTGACGCATGCAAGCAGAGAGATGATTTCTGCTTGCCTCCACAAAAATTGTATTATATTAAATTTATATATTAAATAACAATTAGAAAACCTGCATAAACTGAACACCAAAGAATAATATTAACTGCGGTGGGAATGTGTTCATGTGTGAGGGTGGCGCTGCCAATAACGCACCTAAAAGCTGTCACAAAGAACTAGGAAAAGTAATGATTATTAATATGTCAAATATTTCAAGGAGACATTTCAATTGTTTATTAATAAACAAGTGTTTTCTGTGTGAAAGATGAAGTTGATGTTGACTCATGATCTTCGCAGCAGTGAACGTGCCAGAGAGAAATGCACATTTCATATGATTGCAATTAGCCTAAGCAGAGAGCAGTCTGTTTTCTTTTGTTTTGAATTGTTTTGTTTAAAAGTACACATTTCATGCTTTATATAGCCTATATATATTTTGGTTTGCCAGTGTAATTCATACAATTACTAAAACATATTTTACCACCTAAAAGTTAAAGATTTTTTGTGTCATGTCCGGACTGTAACGCAAGTGTATTTCCCTCATATTAAATATAAAACGCATGTGTATACTGATATTTTTATAATGTCTGGACTCCTTTATTAAGGAAGTATGGATGTATAAACAGAGGTTACAATATATTAGTATTAAATGCATTTTGTGATAATTTATATTTAAGTTTTGACTTCAAATGTCACATGCATAACGCTGGAACTCGTCAATAGTAGGCTAAAATATTTAAAATATCTTCTTTTGTGTTTAGCAGAAGAAAGGAAATCATACAGGTTTGGAACAACATGAGGGAGAGTAAATGATGACAGCATTTTCCTTTTTGGGTGAACTATCCCTTTAATCTAGATCAATCAGTTATTCTTATTTCAATATACTAATACATGTTTAGTATGTTAACATTACTTTATGCAATACATTAAACTAATATGAACCTAAAAACAAACCAAATAGTAACTGAACCAAGATGAATAAATGTTGATAATTTTCTGTTGATGTATGACAGCTAATGGTTTAGAGCAATTCCAGCATTATGGACATGACATTTGCAGTCAAAATGTAAAATATAAATTGAGAAAATGCATTTAATACCAATATATTTAAACGTCTGTTTATATGTCCATACTCATTTAATAAAGGAGTCCAGACATTAGAAAAATATCAGTCTACACATGCGATTATATTTAATATGAGGGAAATACACAAGTACACGTGATATGGACGTGACAAAAAAAGACATTAGTTTGTGGGAGACAACATACTTAGTAGAAATTTTTTTTTAAACTTGGTTGACGCAGGAAAATCAGAGAAAATGCTTTAAAAACTTAAACAGAGACCTATTTGTGTGTCTCTGTTGGGTATTTGAAACAAGAAACATCTGAGATGATGACATCTGAGACATTTAAATTTAAACTGAAATCACCGTGTTATAGATTAGCCTTTGTCCACGCATATCTCTTATGTGTCATACTGCTAAAATTTAACCAGTTTGGGCATGTTCAAAACTCAATTGGGGCATGATATTGCTTGATAATGTGGTGTTTACTATAGATCCCGAAAGATACGGAATTGCTAAGATACACCAGCAGCTATTTTGTATTTTCATCATATTGATTAGGGCTGTAACGATTCCACGATTAAAGTCGAGTACTCGATTTCAAAAAATCCTCGATTGCAATTTACCCGTGCGAGTAACCGGCAAAATACCGGAAGTGGTGCTTTCCACAGACGAGAGTCCATGAACCGCATTATTACACAGTTTTCTAAGGCTACGCGATATATTTAACTGTTTACAATCATGATATTGTGAAATCACAAAGGCTAAGATTAAGTTAAATAAATATATGCGCTGTTTTTTTTTTCTCCCACAGAGAAGCATTATGGTTTAATTATTTACATGCGTGCAGATTGTGTTAAAAGTAGCCTACCTCAGCTCTGTTCATAGTAAACGCTGCTCCACACATACTCAGTCTGTGCATGTGCTGTTTGTTTAAGTTTCCAATAATGTGCATTTGGGAACGCAAAACCCCGGACGCGTGTTTCATAGTAACTTACTGTCATCATTTATATGCGTGGAGCGTCTCGGGTTTCTCAAACTCCATCTTTGTGTGCTGTGAGTTTGTGTGGCTTATAACGTTCATCTGCACGCAGTCTGCATTGTTTCACAAGATTCGTAACGCAGCTCATTTATAAATCTTCGCCAACACAGGAGAATACATAAGTATGTTTCTGAATATATTCAGAAATATATTCGCAATCGCATATATTGTCATGTGCGAATTGTTGTTCATCGCGATTTCAAAATAAAAGTTTAACCCTTGCACTGCTTGCATGTTTTGACGTGCACATGTTCTTTTCAAGAAATTACGGCAGCTGTTGCATTTCTATTGTACAGAAGTGACCAAATATGAAAGATTAAGTTGACATTTGAATTAAATGTTATGTTTATTAGTTATCATATATTTTACATGGTGCATTTTAACAGAGTTGTTCAATAAAATCCATATGATTACTTCGATACTTTATTTGAACCAATAATTATTGCTTGTTATTATTTGGGTAACACTACAATAAGGCTCATTAGTTAACATTAATGTATTAATCAACATGAACTAACAATGAACAATAGCTACATTTGTAACTAACATTTGTTCATACAAATACAGCTGTTCATTGTTTGTTCATTTTAGTTCATTACATTAATGTTAACAAATACAATCTTTAATTTTAATAATGTATTAGTAAATGTTGAAATTAACATGAACTAAGACTAATAAATGCTGTAGAAATAAATATTGTTCATTCTTAGTAACTAATGAACCATATTGTAAAGTGTTACCTATTTGTCTTTAAGTAATTTTAAAGGCTGTTGTTCACTTGGATCTATTTTTATTACCACAATTTTTTATCCGATTACTCGATTAATTGATGGAATAATCCGTAGAATACTTGATTACTAAAATAATCGATAGCTACAGCGCTAATATTGATATTCTCTGGAGTTGAGATCGCTGGTTTCCCCTCAGTCCAAGGTTAGGTGAATTGAAATGCTGTACGATTGTGAAAGTGTGTAGGCCTGTGTCTATATAGAACAAACAGTCTGAAGAGCGGTATGCAAAATGCAATCGTGTCACAATGATCGCAATATTATGTTTTGTGTCAAAATGATCGCAATTTATACTTATTTTGTGTTGTTGAATGCGCAATTGGCTTCAAAATATCCACATTATTGTAATATTAGCCAATGCATTGTAAGAATAATTGAAATGTTATTGTCTTAAGTCAAAAGAAAGGGATAGAAAGTGAGTTGAAATTGTCTTTTGCAGGAAAGAGAGTTGTCATTACGAAAGGCATGTCATCCTCTCTCTTTCTCTGAGACTGTAATAATGCTAATATTATGGTAGGCTAGTAGTATTAATTGATTTCTAAAATGTTTTGATGTACAGTAATAGGGATCAATTTAATATATGTGCAGGTTTTTTAACAGTAACATGTTGAACTTGTTGAAAGACTGGGGTGGGTTTAAATAAGTTTGACTTATTCCCACTCCGTTTCAAGCAATAGATTGATTTATGTTGTAAAGTTGATGAATTTATCTTTTTGTATTGATTTAATCAGAATGCTTCTTGATTGTTTTTTGTTGTGTGTCATTATATTGCTGGAAATAAATAAATAAATTAATTCATTCATTCAACAAATATGCGCTGGTCAAAACATCCGTAACGGTTACGTTCGTAACGGATAATTAGGTTGTTTAGAGCAAATAAGTGAAATGAATTGTAAATTGTAACGAGAATAGACATATTTTGGCTTTGTACATAAAGTTTCAAATTAATTGTAATAATAATTATTATACAATATAAACGTATTCTTTAAATCGTTACAGACGTGACATAGCACTGAAGCGTTGTGACTTCCTAAATATAGCCGTAATAAATTTAAAGGGAAATGCAGTTATAACAAAGTGGGTGTATTTATATCTCAGTCATGCTCCCATCTTTCTGCAAAATTATTGTCAACATAAAGTATATAAAAGGAGTCTTTGATCCTTCTTTTTAGAGCATGAAATATGTTTGTTTGAAAAAGTTATTAGTATCTGTGCGCACACCTTATCTGAGGTGAATAAACACAGAAATGTCCTTAAAATTTACATGACAGCACATCAATATAATAAAATACAGACCCAAATGGACAACTTAGAAAGGGTTTTGATATTTTGATAATAACTTAATTTTTTTCTATGGCAAGGTTGACATTTGCATGGAATTGCTCTTTATATGTTGTTTCATTATGCTATTATTATTCTAAATTAATCTATAATTATAAATATAAATCAATAAATATAGATATTAATGTATTTTAATGATATCTGTGTTTTTTTTTTCTTCTCAAAATCTAAATGGAACTTCTAATTATTTTTTCTCACTGTATTTTTTTTTTTTTTACATTTTGATACTTTTTCTTTGCAAATTTGGTATTGCTGAGTTTCAAGCATTGTTTCTTAATAAAATAGTTTCAATTCACTTAAATATATATATATATATATATATATATTTTAAATCACCTGTTGTTTTGATTTAGTATCGATACCGAGGTATTAGGTTTTGGTATTGTATCGAAGCCAAAATTGTTGTTTTGAGACATCCCTAGATGAGGCAAAGTAATTCCCATTTTTATGATCAAAAACATGTCTAATATATTGAATTAATAAATCCTTAACTTATTTTTATTCTCAATTTATTAATTATTATTTAAGATAATAGAGTGCTATTTTTTTTATAAATTCTGTGTTGTCTGATATAATTTGTTTGGATTGTATGATTTAATAGAAATATTTTATTGAAAATGCAATCAGATGAAATGTAACAAGTTTTGTTTGACTGCAGATTTTATAACAGAAGATTACTAAATTAAAGTAGAATATAATATATTATTTCTTAATTAACATTTAAATAAACTTATATTATTGTTGTTGTTATAACTTTAAGTTGGCTACATTCTATTGTACAATAGTAATATATTACGGTTATTTCTAATAATGACTAATCAAGCTAAAACAAACTGGAAATGCTCATTAAGTTCTTTTAGAGTAGCTCTGGATATGTTCATGTGTTCACATCCTCATATAGCCTAGTTAGTGAGGCAGAATATGCTTTAAACATCATGAGTGTCACACATACCTGAGTTATGTACTAGGTAAAACAGACATGCAGATATGTAGAATATAGATTTAACAGACATCATTCAATATCATTCACAGACATGCAAAATATAAATTTACAGTATGTAGCAGTATTTTGTGTTGTATATTCAAAGATATATGCATATAACGGTTTGATTTATTGTATAGCTATATTTATTTTTCATCTGTCTTTTGTCATTTTACATGACATCTGTGTAATATTGTAATTTCCCTCTGTAACAAGGAAACAATATGGCCTTAAGTTATAAATGGAACATGTTATATGATATGATAATGTTGATATTGCAATGAATGCCATACTGGTATACTGTTACAACTCTAATCTGCAGTGAATGCTGAGTGCTTTTGGTTGAATATTTTCCAGTTGATGAAAATACATGCTTAGCTTTAAATGATGTGCTTGCTAGGTATGGTCAAGTATTTGTATTAATTTATGAGTGCGTTTTTTTTTTTTTTTTTAATCAGCATATATTGAACAAGCGTAGTTTTGGTTAATGAATCGAAAGTTCAGGATATATTTGATGGTAAGATAACCTTGCTTTCTGGAATACACCTTTGTTCTGGAGTTTTGTTGTGGTGTAAACAGATACGGATTGCATTTAGATTCTAGATTCATCCTTCATTGCAAGTAATTATGATTTGATTTTGAGTTTTTATAGATACTATGAACAGTAATTAGTAATAATAACAATAATTATGTTGTAAAATTGCAGTGCAGTTGAAGTGATGTGATAAATATAAGCAGATTACTTTAATGTACTTGTTTATCCTTTATTAAACACTTACTAATTAAGTTACGTGTAGTAATAAACTGTGTTAATCTTGAAATAATATAGTAGCTGCTGAATACCTGATAGATAAACTCAAGAGAAGCATATTAAAGTTGTCTCTTTATTTCTATACAAAATAAAATGCTATTGTAAAGTGTTGTTGATGCACATATAGTAGTGTGTTAACATATATCAGAAATTGTGGCAAATTTAGTGATATTGTTGATAATCCAAGAACCAATTCAAAGAGAGTTACAGTATGGGGTTTGGAATTGAGTGCTGCATGAACTATGTTATTGTGTGGTGGTGTGATTAAAGCATGTTTTAAAGGGATAGTTCACTTTGAAATAAAATGTTGGTATGTTTTAGCTTACCTTAAGAGCATCTAAGTTATAGGTGTCTTTGTTTCTGCAGTAGTTTCAATTTTGATATTTTTAGGTTAAACCGTTCTTGTCTGTCAGTCATATAATGCAGGTCTATGGTCACTATCTGAAAGAGCATGCACAGAGAAGTCCAAATTAAGCAATTCCCCATCGTAAGTACACATTGATGGCCTAAGACATGAAACGAGCGGTTTGTGTGAGAAAACAAACAGTATTTATATTTATTTTACCTCTTGTACACAACCATGTCCAAGTGATCTGAGGGCGCGCACGCTTCCAGTGCTTGTGCAGAGTAAGCCAGAATGCACACACACGTCACACACCAGGAAGCGTGTGCGCCCTCAGATGGGTACAAGAGGTAAAAGCAATATAAATACTGTTTGTTTTCTCACACAAACCGCTCATTTTGTGTGTTAGGCCATCAATGTGTAGTTACGATGGGTAATTGTTTAATTTGGACTTCTCTGTGCATGTTCTTTGAGGTGGTGACCATAGACCTGCATTATATGATTGACAGACAAGAACGGTTTGACCTAAAAATATCAAAATTGAAACTACTGCAGAAACAAAGACACCTAGGCTACATTTTGGATGTCCTTGAGGTAAGCTAAAACATCCTAAAATTTTATTTCAAAGTGAACTAGCCTATTACTTTAAGTCATTTTCAATGGCTCTGATTTGCTGTGTATTGTCATTTATTTAAAATAAAATACAGAAATATATTTTTTTTTTAGGTAGGAAAAAAATTCATAAAGTACATTTAAAATAAAAAAAAAATGTTTACAGCACTTCAAGTTAAAGGGGTCATGAACTGGCTTTAAAAAAAAAAATGTATATTGCTGTCTGAGGTCAACTTAAGACGTTCGTTTGGTTTTTACATTCAAAAACATCAAAATGAATAGGCTATTTTCTACCCTAGTTTTGAGCCTAGCTCAAAAACGCGGGGTTTTTATGGACGTGTCGCATTGAAGACTTGGAAGTAATCGCCCACTGCTGTGAGTGGATAACAGTTTTGCATATTATAATGAGTTTCGTGTAATGCGCGAATTGGTGGGCGCGGCTAAACCGACCGTGTTAAAGTAGGTGTTGATCTTCTGTGGAGGCGGTGTTTTATCCTCTTTGTCGTCATAGTTCCCCACTTTGAAAAATGAGTCATTTGCTGAGCCTGGTGTCAATGAAAGCTTTTATTGGACTAACAAGGACATTTTCAGTTCTGAAACTTACAGGATATTCTTATAATATGATGACCTCTTATATGTCAAAAGTAAGTGAGTTCATCACCCCTTTAAGTTATTCTAAGAAAAGAAAAAGAGTGAAATGTTTGTAGCTGATGATTATAATAATAATGACTGTTTAATACTGTATACTGTGAAATTGTGATATTTTCTGGGGTTTGTCTGTACAGATAAAAAGTTGTTGAGATAATTCCAGTTCACGTGGCTTTAGTGTGGAAGCAATAAAAAATTCTGTATTATACATTTTTCAAAGCTTGTACCTTCGTAATTATTTCATGGTTTGCGTTCTCAAGCCACCAGGCACTGTTTTGTGCAAAGTTGACAGAAATTCGTGCAGGTATTAATGTTATGTTATTTACATTTGACATGATTTATGGTCCTAGTGTTTCTGATGTTGGTTTGAAGCATTAAAGGCAGGGTAGGTAGAAATGGTCTAAAAATTTTATTTTTCAAATTTGTTTAAACTTTATGTACATATCAATACATAATTAAAATGTAAGTACTCTGAAAAAGAAAGTATCAAAATCGAGTGTCTGTAGACCTCTCACGACTGTTTTAAAGACATCTCATTATTTCCATTCACTCCACACCCTCATTTCTGTGCTTCTTCCAAAGCCACGTCCCCAAAACACATGAACGCGCGACTCTGACCGCTGAGCTAGAGGACGCATTATTTACCTGAGACAAGCGGAGGGGAAGGGGCATTTTTTTGCCTGGTTTGCCTTCACTAACTGCATATGCCGGTACTGTAAATTTAGATTGCTCTTTCTCTGCCATTGTTTTGGTATTCCTAGGTTCAGTGCCTTCTTCTTCTTCTTTGATAGATTTTATTGGCAGCTTGCAAACATAGTGCATTACCGCCATCTACTGGACGGAGGTGTGATCAGGTTCCGTGCCTCTCGCACTCCTCAAATCAAACGGTCGCGCGCAAGTGGGTAGGTGCTGTGTGGCAAAAGGGTGGTTGCCATGGTTGCGAGAGAGTGACAGTCGCCTAAGCCAATCCTTTGATTCGTCCCGAATCGAAATAATGAGCTGTGTTTAATACAGATTAAACGGTCTAGAGTCACTTGATTTTTATACTCTTTTTTTTCAGAGTTCTTACATTTTAATTATGTATTGATATATATAGAAAGTTTTAACAAATTTGGATCTTTAATTTTTAATAAATCCTACCTACCCTGCCTTTAAATGGACATGCTGACTTTTTAGGACTTTAGATTATTCAATGTATACCCTAGAGTTAGATACGTCCATACATACCCTTCTCATATTCGTGTGTGTTGTAACTTTGTCTGACGCACACAATGCTAGCCTAGCTTTGCACAAAGATTGGAGGTAAACAGCTGCACCTAGCATACTGCTCCCAATAAGTGACAAAATAATGTCAACATTTTCCTATTTACATGTTGTGATTTTTATAGTCACAGTGTGTGCAAATAACAAGGTCACATAAGATAAAGTTATCTTCTAAGTCTATACATACTGGGAACTATATTCTCAGAAGGTGAAGCACTGCTACTTTTACGGAGTGATTTGTTTGCAGCACCTTAGTACCATGTGGTTGGCATTATTCTGTCACTTATTGGGAGCAGTATGCTAGCTGGTGCAGTTTAGCTCCTGTCTTTGTGCTAATCTATTCTAGCGGTGGGTGTGTCAGACAGAGTTACGGCACGCACGGAGATGAAAAGGCTATATATGGACTTATCTAAGTCAGGGGAATACGTTGAATAAGGTAAAGTTCCAAAAAGTCAGCATGTTCCTTTAAGAGTTTTCTGTTAGAACAGTTTTGCGGTCCCTAAGTTTAAAAGTAATGAATGTTGCGATGGAAGTGAATCAATGAAAACTAACTTTAAGCTGGACAATAACTTTATTCTAGAGTTGCTGTAAAGCCAAAACCATTTCTGTCACTTTAATTTCCTATTATCAATGTAAAGCTGCTTTGAAACAATCTATATTGTTAAAAGTGCTATATAAGTGAAGGTGACTTGACTTGACTTGACTATGTTGTATAATTTTTAGGAAAATGATTGTATAAATTGGAATTTCAATGTTTTTTTCCAGGAATGCTATGCAGATTTTGTAAAAAAATTTAACAGTTATGGTTAATACAAATGTTAATATGGAGAAAATTGTGAATTTTAAGATTTGTTAAGGAACTTACCATTTGAAAAGTGTCTTTTTCCTTGATTGCCTTAATGGTGAGTTCTGTGTCTTCTTTTGGGGGTCTGTAGTTAAATGCCAGCTGTGTGACATCCATGCTGGTCTGCCTGTTGCATTTGATGATGTAGTTGTCTGTGTCTGTAATATAAAAGACAGTATTTATATTGTTTATGGAATAATTGAGTTCTAGTTAGAAAAGTAAAACAGAAGCAAAAAAGTTTTTTAAAAAAATCATTAAAAAAAGTTTTAACTAATTAGGTAATTGCAACCAGAGTTACTGTTGTGGGTTTCTTTTTAAAGCATTATTGTCTTTTTACTTTAGAAAATCAGTTCAACTGAATGTAAATTATATCTGATTCATATTTATTATTGTTGCACAGCATGTTAAGTGTTAGGCCTAGTTCAGCAGAAAAGCTATTGAATATTCAATTGCAGAAAGTAATGTAAGGTTATAGTGAATTAACGTTTGTAAAACAGATGAATATATTGAATATTTGTTTTTAATGTTTACTGAAAAATAAATTCTTGGTTTTATAGGTAATGCTTAAAAGCTGAGAATACACTTTAGCACTGGACACACAGTTACACAGTTAAGTGTATCATATCACGTCGCGCGTGAGAAGCGCGCTCATAATGTAACGTTTAGAGACGCCGGCGCGACCACAACGTCAACTGACAAATGCAATGTAAGCGGAATGAAACTGAGCTACTTCTTGTTATGTTTGTGTGGACCGTTTATCAGTTTGCACCAATCCAGCGCGAGCCTGATCAAGCAACTCTGATAACCACACAGCGAGATCCAGTACAGAAAGCATTTGAATTCACCACTAAAGTAATAACACATGAATACAATTGTTGCCTTCAAATTTTAATCTGAACTAAAATAAACCTGTTTATAACTAGCCCACTACAATATTACATTGCATATTTGTCAGTTGACGTTGTGGTCGCGCCGGCGTCTCTTAACGTTACATTATGAGCGCGCTTCTCACGCGCGACGTGATACACTTTCTGTACTGTTTATTTGAGCCATAACTAACCATATTTTTACTTCATATATTAACAAGTGTTATGAAATGATTATTTTGTACAGTTTTATCAGATACATGACTGAATAATTATAGTATGAAGCGGCCATTTTAAGATGCGTGTGCTGTAACGTCTACAGTAGATAATGAAGTTAATTTATGTACATGTCATTTTCCACTACTGATTTATGTGTATAGTACTTACTCAGTTGTCGTTTCACTCTGGTCAATTTCACCGCAGTCTCCTTCGTAGCTGCCGCTGTAAAAATACCATGTTTCTCTGGTGAAAAAATTATTGCGTCATGGTACTGGTCGCGTTCTGTTTGCAGCACGGCGTTAAAGAACTTCGAGTTCTTTTTCGAAGTCTTAATTGGGGATACTTTGTGTAAATATCCACACAGAGTCACAGTTTCTTCTGCATCTGCAGATGTTGCTGTTTCTTTGTTGTCCATGCCGTCTATTCGCTTGAAGGATTGCACTGATCGAACGGTCCGACTGTTAACTGTTGGCGACGTTTGAAAATGTTGGTATGACGACGAGGTTTTTGACCAATAGGCGTTCAGTACTCCTTCTTTCTATTGAACAGTACTTTTTAGTAGGCAACTATCTAGTTTGAGTTAAAAAAATATATATATTTATATTTACAAATATCAACCGATTAAGATTTAATTAATTTAAATAATTAGTCAATGCTAAAAATAAAAAGTAATGTTAAAAAAATTGTTGAAGAAATATGTGTGAAAAACACAGGTGTATATGTAGGCATGTACTGTTGACAATTGTACCATTTCACAATTGTAATTGGCTGACTAATAAATTGTTAGTTTATTGTTAGTAAAGAAAGGTAATAGAATGTATCTTTTTTATGTGCTGTTAGAGTTCAGCTGCTTTATTCAATATGAATTGATATGTTAAGTGATTTTCTTTACATTTGTATGTGTCTATGTATAAAATTGTTCTATTTTTATATTTTGTAATTATAAAAAATAATTAGCTTTTTAGATATTGGAGTTATGTGATGTACATCAAGTGTATACACACACACACACACACACACACACACACACACACACATACATACACACACATGCACACACTCAAAGACAAATGTTTTTTTTTTTCAATACTAGAGGGATATGTCATTCTGAAAATATATTTTAATGGTGTATAAACATATCACATATTTTCATATTATTAGTTTATTATTTATCAAAATAATTTGAACTTTTGAATTTGGATGGCTATAACTGGGTCATTTAGAAAATGGGCATGCCAAAAAAGTTGGGCGTGCCAGTAAAAATGTATTGCATGTACCTGCTCTTAACCAATGAGAGTATGTGCGCTGGTGATTAATGGGTGATTCCTTTAAAAGAGAGAGAGAGAGAGAGAAAGAGAGAGAGACAGAGAGAGATGTTTTGATGTTTTGGAAGGAAATTAAAAGTGTGTGATCATTTTCTGGGTGTATGAGCATTGAGTTGGAAGGAGAGTAATACATTGTTTATAAAACTTACATTGACAACATTTTTTAAACATATATTTTTTAGAAAAAGCAAAGAAAAATATTATACAAATATAAACTTACTATTTTGTTAACTAGAGTGTATTTTTGTATTATGTTTTTATAGTTGGAATTTTCAAAAAGGCTTTATTTTGTTTACTGCAAGCCTTGTTTTCACTGTTTAGAACAGTATTTTCATCTAGATTAATTGTAATTGTAATGTGTTATAATTCCATCCACTAGAGGGTGAGTGTTGTATTGACTTTCCGTTTTGATAGGAAGAGAAGCCATTTTGTCTACTTCCTGTAAAGGTAAGACATGCGGTGTTGATGCTCTGTGTGTAATCTTAAATCATCTGTGTTTATTTTAATCATCTTTACTATTGTTTGCCCTGTTTAATTATTATTATTTTTGTATTTTTTTTTTTTTTGTCTGTTTGAATGTTTTGTGGTTGTGTTTTGTGATTAATTGTATAAATGCATTGTTTAGTCACAGTACTAAATTCATGCAAGTCATCTGGCCAACGTTTTTATTACAACAACAAATAATTTGTTATTTGAAACATTTTTGGCGTTTTGATTGTTCTTATTAGTTTAATAGTAAATGCATACAATTTTACATGTTAAAGAATAGTTCTGAAAACTATGCTGAATAACATATTTTGCCATTTATTAATGATAATGTATGATAAAAAATCTATAGATTTAGAGTTTAATATGTGTCTGTACAGCAAATGGCTCAGCAAATTTTTTATTCAAGTAATGAAAAATGCATAACTGATGCAGGCCGTGCTTGATATTGAAATTAGATTATTAAAAATATAGCCGATATGTGCACGTAATAATTATAGTAATTGCATGATTCTGAATTCAGTTGCATTTTTCCAACTATCGAAGCTGTGTGGTCAAATGTCGAAACATTGCACGTGAATAAAAGTTTTGCCTAGTATTCTTTTGAATGTGGTTGCTCATGTTTTAAGTGAACACGCGTGCATCAGTGCACGATGTCAAGTGACAGGTGTCATCGCGCGTCTTAAACTGACAGTGTCATCGCGTGCATCAGTGCATGAGGTCTTAAAGTGACAGTGTCATCAGTGCATTAGGTCTTAAAGTGACATTGTCGCTGCGTGCATAAGTGCATGAGGTCTTAAAGTGACAGTGCCATCGTGTGCATCAGTGCATGAGGTCTTAAAGTGACAGTGTTATTGCGTGCATCAGTACTTGAGGTCTTAAAGCGACAGTGTCATCGTGTGCATCAGTGCATGAGGTCTTAAAGTGACAGTGTCATCGCGTGCATGAGATCTTAAAGTGACAGTGTCATTAAAATAACGAAAGTAACAAAATAAATGTATATTTAATTCATATATGCAGATTTTTATTATTACTTGCATTGTATTGTTAAATGAACTTAAACTGAAAGTAGAGTATTTTTATTGTATTGTATACAATTGATTTGTGTGTGTATATATACACACACAAATTATATATATATATATATATATATATATATATATATATATATATATATATATATATATTATTAGTATAACATAAAATCACTCGTATTGTGAAACATTTATTTTGGTCGTATTGACTAGTGTTATTCTGGACACAAATTTGATATTTCATTATATTTCAAATGGTGTAATACACTATGTGTGTGCATTTGTTTGAGCACGCACTGACTGAAGATGAATACATACATTTGAGTTTAAAATAGCTATAATTTAATAATCAGTGTAATATAAAATGCTAAAGTCTTTTTTTTTTTTTGCACGGTGCAGCCTGCATGAGTGGAAAGTCTATATGTGAAATTGTTGTTAAATGTAATTGCTTTTATGTTTTATAAACTTTTTTACTCTTATTTTGCAAAAGACGGTGTAACCTCATTTGAGGTAAGATGTTTATTTTTCATAATGTAGGTATTGTGATAATATAGGCAATAGTGTGTACGGTATAATAAAACATTTGGGAAAGTTGTGAATGTGAGAGACGGTATTAAAGGGACAGTTCACTTTAAAATGAAAATTCTGTCTTTATTGATACTTTGCAGTCATGTGAATACCACGGATACCTGGCGGGCAACAAATGGGTATTTTCAATGTTGAGTCATGTAGTTCCAGGACTTTCTAGTAGCTATCAAGTCTGTTAGCGAGCTAGCTGCATAAGTATGGACTAGGATTAACTCCAAGGTAGCTAAATTGTGTAAAGCAGACAATTTTTTTTAAGATGATCGAGCAGTAATAATTCCTCCTTAAATAATCTAGCTCTACTGTTGGGTCATCTTTGATTCTCATTGAAAATCATAGATACCGCAAACCTCAAAACAACCTATCACACACTTTTGTTATTGTTAGCAAAAGACGACAGCTGTTACTGTGCGTTCACACTGCCACCAGTGAGAGCGTCAAAGTGCCCGGAAATCATTCATTTTCAATGAATATTGCCACTCTCGCCGGCAGCGGTGTGAACATACAGTTAGCCTAGCTTAGACTCATAACACAAACAGCTGACTCGTCGAACCAGCTGGTGAATTCTGGTGGTGTTGATTGACAAAACTATAGTAACTTAAAGACACGATTAATTACATGATCATACACCCATTGTATTCAAACAAATGTTGAAATTACCTTTGATAGTAATTTGCACAGATGTGTGTATACTGTGAAGGTTGCTTATCTCATCTGTGGTTAGTGCATCCAATTGCACAACAACTATCTGGCATGTCGTTTACACCTCAAAACACCAAGTTTTGTATAGTAAAACTGGCGACCCTTGATTAGTTTACTGGGTTTCGTTCCTGGAGAGTGACGTTCTTGCCGCCAGCCAGTACTTGTGACGTCACATGCAAAGTATCAATATAATCACTCTCAAGTTGTTTCAAACCTGTATGAATATCTTTGTTCTGCTGAACACAATGGAAGATATTTTGAAGAAAGTCAGTTTACTGTCCTTTGTGTTCAGCAGAAGTAAAACTCATACAGGTTTGAAACAACTTGAGGGTGAGTGTATAATGACAGAATTTTCATTTTAAAGTGAACTATCCCTTTAATATTAAATAACATGGCATCTGATGCACAGAAGCCAATGGGATGTCACTATGCTTATTGGCACATCCAGTCTTCATTGGCATGTACCAGTGGATAGTGACATGTAGGGCTGCACGATTAATTGTATTTTAATTGCAATAACGATATCTGCCTCTCAATTAATTTAAAAAAATCGTCATGATATTTGCCCGCTCATTTTTTATGCTGAAAACGCTTTTTTATTAGACATTTGTATTAGCTTGCATTGTAAACAAGTCCCCACTACCACTGGTGTTTGTGGTTGCCAGATCTAAATCGATTAAATCTCCCAAATTACCCAAACAAAGCTTTTCTCTCACATTTTATGCCTTGTGTTTTACTTAATCGGTGCAATCTGGCAAAATCTGTGGAAAAAGCACTGATCTCTACAGCGATATTCTGTTTGCATGAAATTCTTACGCCCGTTTCACACATACTCCGTTTGCAGTGCGTATGCGGTGCGTATTTTTTTCCGTACCCATGTTAACAGGTTAGAGCTTTCACACTGCACGCACTTGCAGTCCGTCGATCCGTTCCAGTTGCGGTGCGTATACAGCAGTGCAGAGATCGTTTCCGCACCGAGTCTATTTTTGCTGTGCTGCAAACGCTGAATTAAAGTGACAGCACATGGTTCGTGGTCAAAATGAACACAGATTGACCTGAAAATGTAGAAATTTCACCATAAATGCGATTAATGAAATAAAATGTAGTAATCTCACCATAAATGTATTTAATTTAATACTACTTTTTCCACAAGACCGGGGTAAAGCAAGGAAAGCTACAATTTACCTCAACAAGGCGACATAACACTTGTCTCATTCGTGGAGGTAAAAAAAACAAGTTCTTTGTGACATGCAAGATTTATTGTATTAAAATTTAAATGAAAAAGAAAAGGCATGCAAGTGGGCTGTTTTTGTCAATTTTAAGTTTTAATTTAAAATGTTTGCGATTTAATATGTAGGCTACATGGTTAAATTTTATCACTTGCTTGAGCAACTTAATATAAGTAGAAGTAGGCTATGCATTGAATAATAGGCTGCCGTTGTTTAAATTGTGTTTAAACGTGCATACGTCTATTAAAGAGTGTATGTACAAAGAGAATCGCAATGCTGAGACGTTAAGACCGGGGTAAATCAATGGAAAATACAATTTACCTCAACAAGGCGACATAATGAACAACACTCGTCTCATTCGTGGAGGTGGACAAGTTCTTTGTGACATGCAAGATTTATTATATAAAGATTTAAATTATGCAAGGAAAGGGTATGAGTCTGCTGTTTTTGTCAATTTTACGTTTTAATTTAAAATGTAGGCTTTGCGATTTCAAGTAGGCTACATGGTAAAATATTTTACCACTTGCTTGAGCAACTTAATATATAATTATATAGAAGTAATGCATTTAATATGTTGTTTAAATTGTGTTTAAACGTGAATACGTCTATTAAAGAGTGTAGGCTATATGTGTACAAAGAGAATCGCAATGCTGACAAAAAAAAACATTTTTTAAATAAAAGTTGCTGATAACTTCTTGATTTGAAATACAAGAGAGAGTAGCCTATGTATTTGTGGTATAGCCAGCAGCGGATCAGTTACGCCCTGCAAACGCAGCATATGTGAAAGCACTATTGCGCGTGCTGCTCCTGCACTGCATACGCACTGCAACACGCACCGCACACGCACTGCACACGGAGTATGTGTGAAACGGGCGTTATACAGCTGATCTGTTTCTTCACAAGCCAGTTGTGCTGTTTGTGTGACTACATCTGTTTCTAAATGAGTTTCATTGTTCTATTTTTTTTTTAAGTTTAAGTTTTTACCAGTTTTCATGATGTGAATCAGTTGAAAACGACAGCCACTGCCTGTTTTCAATGTGTATCAACAAGTAGACTATTTTTCTTTGCAGTACGAATTTGCTGAGCGATCTGGGTCTGTACTTTGTCTCATTTTGTACCGAAATGTGTTGCTTAGAAGATCTAATGTGAAGACAAATCACAAAGCGGTCATTTAATTTTAAATCATGCCATTTGTATTGACTTGTTGTTTGAGGAAGTTGTAGTTGGTTAAATGAAGTCTGATGGTTTGAAATTAACACCAATGCAGCTAAAAATGAACTTTGGGTGGGTATTGCTGTCAAATCACTGGCTAATTTGGCATGTTATTATGTTTACTCACTTTGCTGGAGAAATTCATGTAAACCAAATCTGCGTGGATTTTGCCCAAATACTTGTGCAAAACCGTTAACTGTCTCTTCTCTATCTCTGTAGTTTCTCAAATGAGAATAATCGTTATTAATTATCGTGATTATAATTTTGAGCAAAATTAGACATGTCACTGACATTATCGTGGAACATGTCAACGTATGCTGTGACACCTCCAGTAGTGACTGATAGCTATACTGATGTAATTGTGACAAAAAATCCTTCCTATTTTGTGATATTTTAAATATCAATTAAACGTATTAGTCAGTAATATTATATATAATTTTCCAAACTTGTTACTTGTGTCATATCTGTATTTCATTGGCATGCCACTGAATGTTTTATAATACCAATGCTACTTTAGTCACTACTGAGGTTGTCACAACATGTTCTGTGACATGTGCCACGACAATATCACTATCCATATGGCACAACCTATAGTTTTTGCATGTACAGATCTACAGACATTTTGCGTGTAGTGTTTAAAGTCCACATGAATTCAAAATTGACCATATTTACTTTGTTTGCTTAAATTGTTAGTTTTGTGGTGAACAATTAATCCGTGCAAGTCAATCCACACAAAGTCAATCAAAATCACAAATCCAGTCAATTTTTTGGCTTTGTAATCTTTAATCAAAATCTGAAAATGTCCCTCCCCTCTGCCTTGGAGGACCTTCCCTGATGACGTATGCTTGACGGCTTGGGTTGAGAAACGCTTAACCACTCCCCTCAAACCGTTAGTCTGTAATGAGCGAGAGATGGAGAGGAGGAGCGCTAGAGTAAAACCCTGCCCTCTGTTTAATATGCCTTTTCACTGGGAAATACGTCACAGCACTGGAGAAAAGTCGTTTGCAACTTCCGGTTCACGCGGACTTTAATGTTATATGGGTTTCCTCAGTGCCAAATTAAAATTTTACAGTTAGATCCTTGATGTAAATGTTACAAATTCCCACAAATGTTTTCATTTTGTATTAATGTGCATCTGCATTAAACTTCAAATATCAGTGATCCGGCACCAGTTAATCCAGTTACATTTAGGTTTAACAGTTAATATGTAATTTAACTATTTTATAAGAATAGTAACTGTAAAGATATAATAGGGTGTAGAGCTGAAACAACTAATAGATTTAATTGATTAAAATCGATTATTAAAATAGTTGTCAGCTAATTCAGTCATCGATCAGTTGCTAAATAACTTTTATTTGTCATAAGCAGCTCATTTCGTGCATATTTTAAATCTGCGGTGACCAAAGTGTGGCAGTAATGAGCCACCGGAGGTTTTTAGTCAGCCAGTACATCAGGAGAAGTAGCGAATAGCCAATAGCTGGCCTCGTTTTATATCACGTGCTTCCCGCACAGCGTCTCGACTGCTGCATTCAGCGAGATGGGGGAGGCAGGCGGCAGTGGACTGTACGTTCTCACCGCCGCCGACTTGAGCTTCCAAAGTTACCGGAAGTCATTCATTTTCAATGGAAGCTGGCTTCTCTCAGAAAAAATAATTAATTGCACAGTCTAACCATCATAGAGTGAAAGTGTATCATTTGCAAGTCCTGTCAGTTTGAGAGAGAGAGAGAGAGACAGAGAGAGAATTCACCCTAGCGCTGTCTTGCTCTCTCTCTCCCTCGCGCATATTAATCAAAATCAATTGATATGCAGATTCTGCAGTACAATGTTTGCAAATGTTTAGTCGTAAAAGCTGATAACATTGCTGTTTAAAGGTTTACAAACATGTTCTGTGATCAGTTTGTTGTTTACCAGTTCATAATTCAGTCTTGCAGCCTAATTATGACTGAATGAGAGAGGTAAATGTTTAAATGTATTTGATATGCACTTTTTTCTAAGTATTCACTGCTCTTTTTCACACAGCAGGTTTTTTGTGTGTGTTCATTTTTTTTCAGGACAACCTTCTGATGGATTTTACTTTAAATTTTACTTTAAAGCTACACTGTGTAATTTTTTTAGTTGATTCTTAGCAAAAAACACTTTGTTCTTTAAAAAATATATGTGCTCATTATTGTATATTTACTTCTTTGAAGTAATAAAGTATTCTCGTAAGTTTATAATCTGCCATTGAAAGTACATACGGGTGAGGGGTTCGAATGTTGGTTGCCATGTTGCCCCTCCCTCTTGAAACTACATTAGCCAAAGAGGGACATACAAGCTTCGCCTTTCGCGTTTCTACACACAGTGGCACCGTGACAAATATGAGAGGGAAATTACTCGCGACTGCCGGCAGATTTGAAATAATACGGCCACCATAGGAGTTAAAACGCCTTTGGAATGGGAGGAGCTAGAAAGTAATATTTAGTTGGTAGCCATATACAATTTCACTGCTAGATGGGAGTAAATCCCACACAGTGTAGCTTTAAAATGTGAGTTCCATTAAGGTTTCATGCCATTGGCACTTTATTTGAAGGATTGTTTACGATTTCACAGCATAAGCTATAAAGCTGTTTTCCAGGTATAAGCTGTGTGTTTACAGGAAAAAAAACAATAAAATGCAATTTACTGCAATTTTATTGTTTTATTCTTATTCTTCGTGAAAATATGTTCTGAAAAATTCCTTAAGCTTTGTTCAGGATGTTAAACTAGTTTAGTAGCCCTAAGGACAGCCATAATGAAAACATTATTTGAAATCTCCTTGTGAAATTTGTTAGAGTACGTATGGGTCAGTGGTTTGATTGCAGAAAAGTTGGACAAAGGATTACTAACACATAATAAAACACAACTGCAGGTATGTTTTTGATGAGGATATGACAATGCAAAATGGTTAAAATCTCTAAAAAGTCTATGTTGAATGATAAAGACCCTTTGTTAATAATTTACTTGGTAAAAAATGGGCAAAACTAAAATATAAGTATATGAACCGATTAATCGTAAAAATAATTGACAGATTAATCGATTATCAAAATAATCGTTACTTGCAGCCCTAATAGGGTGTAATTGAATATGAATGTAAGACATTTCTCACAGGATAAAAAAAAATGAGAAAAACTGAATGTGTGTCACTGTAGAACATTTCTCATATCTATCAACACTGAGGTTTTTTTTTTTTCTTTATTATCTTTATGTTTAATGTGGAGATTTAAACTCATATAATACATAACAGATATATCCAATCTATATTTTTTCTTAGCATTCAATTGGCATGTTTGTTTGAAAGACCATATTGGGCAGGATGCGGCATAGTGTATTTTATCAAGAAATGAAAATTGGGAAAATGTATTTAAAATATAAATAAGGGGAGGAAAATCAGTTTTTATTGTTATAAATATAAAATAAAACACCATCTTTTTACCACTAGATGTCAGTATAACCAAGTAAAACAGGGTTGTGCCATCTGTAGTTGGTTTGAGAAGTGTTTTCAGACATATTGTTATTTTTGTGGATTCAAAGCATAATGCATTGTTGACTATCTTTGGTTTTTAGTGCACTACCATTGTTATTTATAATACAGTGTTTATTTTAAAGGGAAAATAACATGCAAGTTAATGTTATTGTCTTTGTGTGCAGAATTAATTCTGTTCTTTTTGGGTATTATGATCAGTTGGGGTGTCCTACCTAAATAGTTAACAATTTGGTAACAAAAAACAAATAACAATACAGAAGTATTGTTTTACATTAAAACATTTTACAATCAAATGATCTTAATGCATGTATATTTATTTCATCTTTGCATATAATGTAATCATTGTAACTGCAAAAAATAAAAAACAGTTTTTATCTGTTTTTAGTTTTTCTTTAATGTTTAAATGTTGTTTATTTACTAGAATATAGTAATGTGTAAGCTAATTTATCTTATTGTGTTTTTATGTGTACAGATGCCACGCACAAAGCAAGCCCGGCGCTCTGAGGCAGCTAAGAAGAGAATGGCGGACCAGATGGGTGCTGACCCTGAAGAGGCTCTGCCACCTCTTAAAAAATTGGCAGAAATAACTGAACGTTGTGTATATCACAACGGGTGTGACAAAATAACTGAACGTTGTGTACATCACAACGGGTGTGAGAAAGCCAATGAGAAAGCCAATGAGAAAGCCAATGAGAAAGCCAATGAAAAATCTGTTAAGAAACATTTTGATAAACCCATTGACAAATCTTATGACAAATCCTTGGACAAACCCATTGAGCCAAAGTCTAATTCAAAAACTAATATGACCATGAATGATTTTTCTGATTTGTGTCCACAGAAATCTTACCTCAGAGGCTCTTTACATCAGGGTGCTAACTGTTTTGGTGACAATAGCGGCAGGCAATGTGCAGCAAACAGTTTAATTGCAATTTTGATGTGCAAGGTGAAAAATGTTTTGCGATGGACCCAGAGTGACCTGAATGATGTTTTGATGCTTGGAGATGACCTGTACAGTACCATGAGAGATGCTGGCAAAATCAACGATCCTGTGAATGGCTACATAGAAGTTGCTGAGCTGCCTGACACACACACACTGAATAATTGTTGTTTTTCAATAAACTATTCTTCTGTGTCATATACTGGGTTGTTTGGAATTAATCGATATGATGAAGGTCTGCAAGGTGTTGCCATGTCATTTGATGATGCATTACATGAAGCATTCCAGAGGTTTGATGCATGTTTGGTAAACATAAGGCAAACAATATGTGCAGCTGTCAGACAAGGTTCGTGGTATGCAGTGATTGATCCACATGCACGACTCAGTGATGGAACCGTTTCAGCTCGTGGTAAGAGTGTAGTGGTTTTCCATCCTAGCATAGACTCTTTGGTCATTCATTTCAGGAGACTGGGTGCATCCTTGAAAGCATATAATTGTCCATTTGAGGTAACTGGAGTGCAGGCAAATGTGATTAACAACCACAGTCAGCATGATCGATTGGTGTGCCATCCAGAAGCACAAAGAGTGAGTAAAGGTGTAAACTCAGAAATTGCAAGTTGCAGTCACTCTTTGACTGATTTTATAAGCACAGATCAAATACTTGTGAATGAAACATGTACACAAGAGAACAGAGGAATGTTGTCTGAATGCCCAAGAAATGAAAATGCAGCTGATTTTGAATTTATTTCACAAACTGACAGTGTTTCTTTGACTGATTTCACAAGCACAGATCAAATAAAGAAAACAGGACTGTTTTCTTCCTGCCCTAATGAAGATGCCGTTGAGGTTGAATTTATTACTCAAACTGACAGTGTTTCTTTTCAGTTTAATCCATTAACAGTACAGCAACAAAGAAGTATTTGCTTGAAGCTGAACATTGTACATGTTGTAAAAGAACATAATCATCCAAATGAGATTGTTCAAATGGCTGAACCTTGTGAAACCAAAGAAATTGTGGGTGATGGTAACTGCTTTTTCAGAGCGGTAGCTTATGCTGTAAGTGGAAGTGAACGAGAACACAGAAAACTGAGGCGTACTGTTGTAACACACATACTCCAGAATGAAGGAAGGTACACTCAGTATCTGAGACAAGGACACAGTTCAGTTGTTAACTATATCTACAGTTCAAGAATGAAATATGTTGGAACTTGGGCAACAGAGCTGGAAATACAAGCAGCCAGTGATTTAATTGGTGTGGACATATTTACATTCAGTGAAGAGAAATGGCTTAAATATTCAGCCTCAAATGTGTCATCTAATAGTCATAGCTGTCAACACAAGGGGATTTACTTGAAACATGTTAATAGCTGTCACTATGAAGTTGTTGTATGTGTAAAGAGAAAAGATCATAGCTGTGCTTCCATTTGTAAATCATCATTTAAAGCTTCAATGTTTTATGAATCATTAAATGCTAACTCAGACCCACGTAAGCTTTATAAACAGAAAGTCCAATATAGCAGTAATCAGGGCTTAAAAGACGGTAAAAAAATGGAGGCAAAGAAAAGATATCATGACAATGAAATGTACAAAGAGAAAAAAAATAAATCCAGCATTCAAAAGTATAAGCACAATGAAAAGTTTCAAGAAAAAGTAAAAAAATATAGCACAGATAAATACAAAGAAGACATATCACACAGACAATCAGTCAAACAGTACAGCGTTGATAAATACAAAGAAGACATATCACACAGACAATCAGTCAAACAGTACAGCGTTGATAAATACAAAGAAGACATATCACACAGACAATCACTCAAACAGTACAGCGTTGATAAATACAAAGAAGACATATCACACAGACAATCAGTCAAACAGTACAGCATTGATAAATACAAAGAAGACATATCACACAGACAATCAGTCAAAAAGTATAGTATTCAAAAATATAATGAAAGTGAAATGCACAAGTCTAACGTGATTGATTACAACACAGAAAAATATAAAAACGATATTTGTTTTGCCAGTAGTATTAAAATTAGAAATGCTGAAACTCGACGAGACGCACAAATTAAAAGGAAAGAGATTGACTGTGTAATTGAACAATTTAAAGAAAAAATATCTACAGGTCCTGACTATGTCTGTTCAGTTTGTCATCGTTGTTGCTTTAAAATGCAAGTCAAACACTGTAAAATAAATAAATATATACAAAAATCAGTCCATTCTGGCTATATTGCAGAAAAATGTATAACACTGAATTATCTGCATACATGTAATACAACCTGCAGTGAAGATTGTGTTTATAAAAATACTCCAGCTGAATCTCTGTGGATTTGTCACACATGTGATAGAAAGATTAGTGAAGGTAAAATGCCTGCTGAAAGTGTAGCAAATAATCTCACTCTGGATCCAATTCCTGTTGAATTGAGCTGTTTAAACTCACTTGAAGCACATCTGATAGCAATGCATATTCCATTCATGAAGATACTGGCTTTACCACGAGGTGGACAGAATGGAGTTCATGGACCAGTGACTTGTGTTCCATCTAATGTGACAGATTTGGTGAATGTTTTACCAAGATCAGAAAATGATGATTTAATGATACGAGTAAAACTTAAGAGGAAATTGACATACAAAGGACATTATGAATATAAATTTGTGCACACTGATCATGTCAAAACTGCTTTGGCTTACTTAAAAGAAAATAACAAATGGTATACAGATGTAGAGTTTAATGAAACTTGGATTAACCCTCTAAGTAAAACAGAAGAACAGATCCCTGATCAAAGTGATAACAATGAACAAGATTTGGATGGATGTCAGGACATGTGTGTTGATAAAGAGCACAATGTTGAGAATGAGGATGAAGAGATCACTGATGAAACACTTCATGATCGACAGCAACATGGTTTGTTTATGGATTCATGTTTACAGCCAGTAGACATTGCACAAGAGGTTTTAGATCAACATTTTGATGGAATTATGTCACTTGCTCCAGCAGAGGGCAATAATCCAGTGAGAATGTTAATGGATGAAACTAATGAAGCCAAATGTTTTCCAGTTCTCTTCCCAAAAGGAACAGGTACATTTCATGATCAACGACCTGAAAAATTAACGCTGTCTAGATACTTAAATAATAGAATCCTAAATGCAGATGGACGTTTTGCTCAAAATCTAGACTATATCTTTTATGGACAATATTTGTCTGAGCTTAATCAAGTTATCTCAAATGTATCTATTGCTTTGCGGAAAGGCCATGACACAAGCAACAAAACAAAAATTACTGCAGAAATGCTAACAAACAAACAGTCATTGCAAAAGATTTTAAATTTTGATCAGGGTTATAAATTCTTGAAGCCAGTGAGAGGGAGTCCTGTTTTTTGGCAAAGTGTTCAAAAAGATTTGTTTGCTATGGTGAGACAATTAGGTATCCCAACATGGTTTTGCTCATTTTCATCAGCAGACTTGCGATGGCCAGAGCTAATGCAATCTATTGTGAAACAAGAGGGCTGTGAAACTCCTATTGATCAACTGGACTGGTCTGATAGATGTGGAATGCTTAAACGCAATCCTGTAACTGCTGCCAGAATGTTTGACCATCGATTTCATTGCTTTCTAAAAGATGTGATCATGTCGCCAGCCCAGCCAATTGGAAAAATAATAGATTATTTCTATCGAATTGAATTTCAACAGCGTGGATCCCCTCATACACATTGTCTCTTTTGGGTTGAAAATGCACCTCAAGTGGACAGAGATGATGATCATGAAGTTGTAGCATTTGTTGATCAATATGTCACTTGTGAAATGCCACCTGAACAGGAGGAAGAAATGCATGAAATTGTGAGCACTGTCCAACAACACAGCAAAAGACATTCAAAAACATGTAAAAAGAAAGGAACTGTGTGTAGATTTAATTTTCCACGTCCACCAAGCAACAATACTTTCATTACAAGAAGCAGCAAGAATGATAAAGATGAAAAAGAAACAGATAATGAAAAAAATGAAAGTAAATGCAAAAAGACAAACAATTGCCAAGAAATATCAAAAGAGCTAGCTGAAGCTATAATGAAAAGAGTGAGAGAATGTTTGTTGAATAGTGATGCTGTCTTTGACTCAGTTGACTCTATGTTTGCATCTATTGGTATAAATCAGGAGACATTTGAAATGGCTTACAATAAAATGACCAAAAAAACAAGTGTTGTGTTGAAAAGAAAGCCAAATGATGTATGGGTGAATCAATATAACCGAGATCTTTTACGATGCTGGAATGCAAACATGGACATACAGTTTGTTGTTGATGCTTATTCATGTATAGTATACATAATTTCGTATATTTCCAAAGCTGAGAGAGAAATGGGATTGCTGCTGGCTAACACTCAAAAAGAAGCACACAATCAAGGTAATATGGATGCTAAACAGGCTTTAAGAAAACTAGGAAGCGTGTTTTTACATAATCGAGAGGTCTCAGCTCAAGAGAGTGTGTATCGACTGACTAACATGAAACTAAAACAAGGATCAAGGAAAGTGGTGTTTATTCCAACTGGTACTAATCAAATAAGAATGAGTTTACCCTTAAACACCATACATAAAAAAGCTGAATGTGGAGAAGATGATGGCGATGGCATTTGGATGAAAAGCATCTCAGACAGATACAGAGCCCGTCCACATACAGATGAATTCAGTGGAATCTGTTTAGCAACCTTTGCATCAGAATACAGAGTTTTGACTGCTTCTGAAAAATGTTCAGACAGAGTAAGACTGGAAAATGATATGGGGTTTGTCAGAAAAAGAACTCGTACAGAGTCTGCCATTGTGCGATATGCTCGTTTTTCACCCACTAAAAATGCGGAAAATTATCATCAAAGTATTTTAGAATTGTTTTTGCCTCATTTTGTGCGAGATCAATTGAAACCAACAAATTTCAGTACATATAAGGATTTTTATGAGACTGGATTTGTAACAATTTCAGATACTCAGCTTGAGTCAGTCAAAATGATAGTGGACAGTAATATGGGAAAGTTTGAGAAAGAAGCAGACACAATACAAAGAGCTCAAGATGATCTAGAACAACATGGACCAATGGAAGATGCTTGGGCCCAAATCTGTCCAGAAGCAGAACTTGAACGTCTTGAATGTCTGGAGAATAAGAAAGACCAAATAGAAACAGAAGAAGGTGATGATATCATTCCTGATCTATTACCAAAAGTGGGTACTTCCAAAATAGAAAACAATCCATCAGCGATGACTAAGCAAGATGCCATGGATTTAATGCGTTCTTTGAATGAAAAGCAGTCAGAAATCTTTTACAAAGTGCGGCAATGGTGTTTAGCAAAAGTGCAAGGTAAAAATCCAGATCCATTTCATGTGTTCATATCTGGTCCAGGAGGTGTTGGAAAGTCAGTACTGATAAAAGCCATCTATTATGAAACCTCTCGCATACTTTCAAAGTTAACAGACAACCCAGATGACACACATGTGCTATTAAGTGCTCCTACTGGTGTGTCCGCGTACCAGATTAATGGGTCTACAGTACATTCCAGTCTCTGCATTGGAATAAATGCTTCACTGCCATATCAACCACTTGGAGATGAAAAAATTAATTCCTTGAGAGCCAAACTTGGAAAACTGCAGATATTAATAATTGATGAAATTTCAATGGTTGATCATAAACTTCTAGCATACATTCATGGAAGATTGAGACAGATCAAACAAACAGGTGATTACTCTGCATTTGGAAAAGTCTCTGTCATAGCAGTTGGAGATTTTTATCAGCTGTCTCCTGTCAAAGGAAAACCACTTTACACTGAACCAGTGAACAGTGTGAATCTTTGGGAAACTAACTTCAGTTTGGTTGAACTTACAGAGATAATGCGCCAGAAGGACAAACAGTTTGCAGAATTATTAAATCGTTTAAGGCAACGTAAAAAAGATGAAGTAATGCTTGAAGAAGATATTACTATGCTAAAATCATGTGAAACAGGTGATGGTGATGAGAGTACAGATATCCATATTTATGCAACTAATAGTGAGGTTGATGAACATAACCTAAAAATGGTGCACAAAATATGCTCTGACACAGTTACTGTGAACGCCCAGGATTTTGAGAGAAATGCTAAAACTGGCCGAATGGAAAAAAAGGATGGGTTTCATCTTAGAGTTCACAACAGTTCTTTGGAAAAATCGCTTGAATTAGCGATCAATGCTCGAGTAATGCTACTGAAAAATATCAATGTATCAGATGGTCTTGTGAATGGAATTTTTGGAACAATTAAAGAATTCTGTTATGAAAATGATGCAATATTTCCATCAAAAATATACATTGAATTTGATGATGAACGAGCTGGTAAAGAAGCTAGAGGTAAAAATCCATGTTTAAAACCTGGACTGGAGAAAAGCACAGCAATTGAGCCTGAAGAAGAGAAAGTAACAAGCAGTGGTGGTGTTAGAAGACAGTTTCCTTTGAAATTGGCATGGGCTTCCACAGTTCACAAAGTGCAAGGTCTGACAGTAAACAAAGCTGTTGTTTCATTGAAAAAGATATTTGCTCCAGGACAAGCATATGTAGCATTAAGTCGAGTGACCTCTTTTGATGGTCTTATAATAGAAGATTTCACAGAAAAAGCTATTTTTGCAAAAGACAACATTGAGGAAGCTCTACAGAGAATGCCTCCGTTCATTGATCCATGTGAAACCACAGAAAACATACAATTTCAAATGATGCTACACAATGTCCAAGGGCTCATTCCACATATTTTAGATATTCGGCAAGATAACAGATATTGTCAAGCAGATATGATTTGTGTAACAGAGACGTGGCTAAAGCCAAACTATTCGGAGAACGATGTCAGTCTTTCTGGATACCACTTTCATGGCAAACCACGAAGTGTTTCATATGACACAAGTGAAGATGTTTTTGCTACACTTAAAGAGGAAAATCATGGTGGTGTTGGCATATATCACAGAGAGAATGTAAAAGCTGCTTTAGTTGATTTACCATGTATTAACATTGAATGTCTAATGTGCCATACACAAGACTTAAAGACAACTGTAGCAGTCGTGTACAGACCATCATCATATAACATGCCGTTATTTAGAGAGAACTTAATTACCTTAATTCATCAAATAAACTGCTTATCAGGTGGAAAAATAATTCTAGGAGATTTTAATGAAAACATTTTCAATAAATCAGCTATTCATGATGTCATGCAGCATTTTGGCTTCACACAAATTGTTGAAAATGCAACAACTGAAAATGGCACATTAATTGACCATATATACATTAAAGATATTAACTTAAATAAAATAAAGATTGACATTTTTCCCACGTACTTTAGCTATCATGACTGTGTTGTGCTGAAGTGGCTGTTGTAATGAATCGTCCAACCAGAAGGGGGGAGGGGGATACAGAGGTGGATGAATAACACTGGACGGCCTCTGTGGGAATTCTTGCTGCCTTCATGTGCTATCGGAATTAGTGCAAATTGTTTTGTTTTTTTTGGAAATTTAACATAATAATTATTGTTGATAAGATTTATGAAATAAGAATCACTATACATGCTATCAAAAATAACAATTTTCTGTACAACAAAACACATGAACATGTCAAACCAATAATCATGGCTTATGAAGTCAGAAATAGGACATTTCCGAAAGAAATAGATAAGAATCAGATGTTATCAAAAATACTATTTTTTTGTACAACAAAACACATTAACATGTCAAACTCATAATCATGGCATAAGAAGTCTGAAATAACACATTTCCGATAGCACGTGAAGGCAGCATTAGACATTAGGATTGTTAGTGGGTGTTAAGGCCACCTACAATACATTTCCATGTTCCTGTTGAATTATTATAATGTTAATATTTTATTATTTAAATATACATGTCAAAATAAATGTGTGTTTTTTTTAATTCAATGGCACCCACACAAACATTTTATTATTTTTAATTTATTTATTCATTCATTCATTCATTTTATTTATTTATTTGATGTATTTTATTGTTCAAAATGTCTGTGTAATGTCATTTTACAATGAATTTATATGGAGACCTGCATCATACAGTTGGCTAATGTATAGTAAACTAATTCAAAAGGTGAATATTTGCAGCAAAACAATAAATGAGAAGATATATAAAAAAGAAGAAAAGACAAAGATGGACTTTAAGAAATATTACAATATCTTTGCTGCTTCATTCTCATCATATTCCAACACTTCAAGCATTGATAAACAGGTAAGACTATTTTTATCTTTTAAATTGATTATAACTTTCATTGCTCTGTAATATATGTTTGTGGTATAAGGGTATTCTATTAAATACATGCTTGCTTTAAGCACAATGTTTTATAAGTACATAATTAATTTGTATAAGTTATAAAGTGTAAAAAAAAAATCCTAATCACATCCTCATTGTCTATAGTTACATCAAATGTCTATCGACCAGATCATCTTCATTATTAGGACAATATTCAACTCCAGAACCAGCTGACGATTATATTCTGCAAATCAAGGAAACAGTTAGACTATAGACAACAATGTCAACTACATCTGTGTGGCTCAGTTCAACATTCAGATTCATCACAGTGCAAGGTAATTTTTAACTGTTCTCTGTTTATTTTTGTAAATTTGAGCTCATTGCAGCTTTAGCTTTCTGTTCTCTGCTCTCAAAAGAGGAAATCAATATAATCCAGTTATTTTACATTACCATGTGTTGAACATTCTAAAACACTTATCCCCAGTTTTTGTGTTTCACAGAGGCCAATCTAGTCTGTGATTGATGGAATTGGAGTGGTGTTGTCCTGCATAGACTGAAGCCCTGACCACACTGTTATCTATGAAGATTGTCCTATGAGCTGACTGTCTACTGAATTATTGTCATGGGACGAAATGGATTATGTCACGTTAAAAGATCTTCAGTTTCCACTGGTTCAGCCAACTTACAAGGTGTCTTGATCTCTGCTGGTTCAGCCCAGTCATTAGATGTCTTTGTTGCTCTGCTTCAGTCCAATTCCATGTCATCTTCATCACCGCTGGTTCTGCCCAGCTCCAAGTCTGTTTTTCTGCAGCTGCTCACAGCTCTAAGTCTCCTTTGTCACCATCTCTGCCTGAATCTACACTGTTCACAACTTCACCTATGTCAGTCTGGCTCATGGTTCCACCTTGCCTCTTACCTCCATCACCTCCTCTAAGTCATCCTTTGTCTCCTCCCTCCATCATCTCCGCTGCCTTGTTTCATTTAGCCAGATCCTGGGTCTCATTGGTCTTTGTCTGCTCATTGCCAACGTCTGTTACCTCTGTTGAAAATTTTGCAGCACGAGCACAACATTTCTGGTGGTGTGTGATTGGCGGGAATTAAGTCACAATAGTATTCTGTTTCCTTTCATTATCATGTTCAGTTTCACTTTCCCTGTCACAACTTGCCCAAGTTCTTGTTTGTTGTTATATTTTTTTAATTAATGTAGGCCTATAGTACTTAATAACTATACTTTTTATTAAATGTTATTTTTGCTTTTAAAATTTAGTTTTTCTTCAATGCATTCAAAAAGAATGAATTCATTAATGAATGGTTTATTTTTTATTGTTGACATTTTGAGTTTTTTTAAATTAATTTTTATATTATGTAATTTCACATTTAATTTGGATTTCTGTTTTACTCTATAATGCTTATTTAATGTCTTTAACAACTACACTTTTTATTGAAAATAATAATATTTAATTTCAAAATATTTTTCAATGCATTCGAATGAATTGATGAATTTATGTTTGTTTTTTAAATTAATTTTTATATTATGTAATTTCAGATTTTATGTGGACTTCTTTTTTACTATTTATTGCCTCATTAATGTACTACTTAAAAACTATACTTTTTATTGAATGTTATTTTTGCTTTGAAAATGTTTTCAATTTATGCTTTATTTTTATTGTTGATATTTTTAGTTTAATTTATATATTCTGCAATTTCACATATTATTTCATACTTCAAAATAATTCTTATTTAATATGCAATATAGTTTTGAACATATATTAACACAAATACTTTTCTACTTTCATATGTGCAAACAATTGAAATGAATAAATGAATGAATATTTATTTACAACTATTGGACATTTTTTTTAATATTTTCTTATGGTTTGTTTAAAATACTTTATGCTTTTTTTGGTTACTATTTAACTTTTTTATTTTGATAAGTAGTGTTTTAAATTTTATTTGTAGATTCTGTCATTTCAAATATTAATACTGCACAATTATGTATTTTCATTTAATGTGATTACTAAAAAGAATGTAGAAAATTTGAATTTGAATGAATGAATTGATTGATTTCATATTACCTATTTTCATATGCATTGTTTTAAAAGAAACATTGTATTATTCTGTCAATAAAATACAGTTTTGTTTTCTATGACTTGGATTGATTCCATGTATTTTTTTAATGGCACATTTTCCATATTAAATATAATAAAAATGCTTAAACATATATATATATATATATATATATATATATATATATATATATATATATATATATATATATATATATTAAATAAATGGCAGGTAAAAAAAAAAGCTTATTACAGGTTTCTCATTTAAAATACAATTTTCAGTTGTCATTGTAATTTTATTGACAAAAATATGCCTCAAATCATCAATAAATGGTAAACCTTAAAAAAATCTGATTTGTAATGTTATTATAATGATTTTTTAAAGATTAAATATGATTTCAAATTAAATTAGTTAAAATATTAGCGAGCATAATGTAGTAATAAGTAATCCTCTACTGCCATCTAGTGGGAATTTCAGACAATTTTCCTTAAAAAATAGGAAAATTATCATTCTTGACCTTTTTAACTTTTATAGAGGCACGTATTGACCAATCTCCATGAAATTTTGCATGCTTGTTTACAGTCATATGTCTGTTTTACTATTGTAATTCCTAGAGTTTTAAACATTTGCCATTTATGCTTCTTGTAATGTACGGCTGACACAAATAGCATAAAAAGGATACGCTAAAACAGAGAAAACAGAACCTTAAACAATAATACTTGATACAGTTTTACACATGCTTACACACACAATATGTTGTAATGAGATATGTTATTGTGAAAATAACTTTTAATGGTCATTAAGTATTTCAAATTTTTGTTTGTGATCCAATAATATAAAACTATATTACAGTGCATTTTGATAATGCAAAATAGCTTTAATAATTTATTTGTTTCCACGCTGAAAGCTGAAAAAAAAACACATTAAAAATACTGTAAATGTAATCCTGCTGCTCCCTCTAGTGGACAACAGTGGTATTAAAGCCTCCATCTTACAGTTGAAATTATTGTTAGTTTAGATTTTACTGTGAACCCTCTTAGCATCAGAAGTCCATGACATGTTGTATGTTTCTTCAAAATGACCTGTTCTCCACATGTGCAAAGCTTTGTGAAGTTTATACTTTGTGCAAACAATATATAGCGATGTTACTAATTATAGTCAATATCAGATTTATAAATAAATAATAAGTATTAAAATCCTTAGTGCAAGTCTTCTTTTTCTAATATCATTTTCAGGTTTTAACTTCACTATACTGTAGCACAATTGAGAATATGGTTTTAGGTCTTGAGGAGAATGATATACCACGTTCTAGAATGATTTACCAGGATTCTAGCATGATTTACCTTGATACACCACATTCTAGTATTATTTACTGTGATTTACCATGTTTCTAGCATGATTTACCATGATTTACCACATTACTAGCAATTATGTGAAGTGTCAGTGCAAATGAACTATGACAAAATATGATTGTTTTATAATAGTTATTGTTATATAAATGGTTTTTAGTGTCTAAATATGAATGTGAGCACATGTGAAAAGCACATGTGAAAAGACTTAATAAGTAGAATGGCCAGCAGAGGGCAGTAGAACACCACTTATTGGCTCAGTTTCACTTTAAACCTCATGATTTTCACCAGTTTTCTGCACAAAAGCAAACCATTTTTTTCCATGTCAACTCCATAATGTATGCTTACACACACACACACACACACACACACACACACACACACACACACACCAAGACAAATGTTGTTGTTGTTTTTTCAATGCTATTGGGATATATCATTATGAAAATATATTTGAATGGTCTATAAACATTTCACAGTCTTTGTAAACTATTAATCAGATGATTCAGAATTCATTCAGAAACATAAGATCACACACACACACATTCTGTTGTGCATACAGACATTTGAACCATAGGATGTGATCAAATTGTTTACTGCAAGTCTCCTTCAGGATTCACATTTCTCAATGTGAAACAATTGGCAGTAGTAATACTTCAATAGATGAATTTTCACTAAATGTGATTGTAAATGTTAAAAGAGTGATTTTATAAAATCTAAATATGAATTATAGAACAATATTAAATAGTATGACTAAATTACTATTTTAAACAGCAGGGGGCAGTAAAATATCATTTATTGGCTTAACATGCTATTATATGCATATCATTTTAACCTTCTTAACTGTTATAGAGACAAATTTTGTCCGATCTGTCTGAAAATTTCCATGTTTGTTTAGAGTCATACGTCACATGTTCTGACTTGTTTTTAAAATTATATGAGCATTCATTGAAGAGATATAGCCTTTTGGGGACACTTGGTCAAAGCCACATTTTGAAGTGACCCTATTATAGCCATCCAAATTAAGTAGTTAAACTTTTTCTGAGAATTATTGATCTAGAAAGTCCAGAGAATTGTACTGCACTAGTTTTGAACATTATGAAATGAAAATGATATGATCATAGATGGAAAAAAACATTTACAGCCAATACAGGCAATATACCATATGGTTTTAAAGCTTTTTAACAGTTATAGCGCCACCTATGGTCCGATGTCCATAAAATTTGGCATGCTTGTTAATGATGTTATGTCACATATGCTCACCAATTTTTGTGAAGTTCTGAGTTTTCATTTAGGATTTATAGGATTTTGTATGTATTTTGCCACACCCATTTTATAAATGACCCTATTACAGCCATTCAAATGCAAAAGTTCAACTTTTTTTCGATAATTATTGATCTAGAGAGTCCAGAGAATTGTCCTAGACTGGTCTGGTTCCGATCGGGCGAAAAACCTAGGACTAGTTCGCAAAAGTAGGTTTTTAACATGTTCGCGAATATTTAATGAACTGTTTGATTGACAGCAATGGTTCTAGAGGCAAAGTTGTTCAGCATGAGCAGATCTATCAAATGATATGCATTTTGTGACGATAAGTGTAACACCATGTGATTACAGAGCCATAAAACTCGTTAGCGCCAACTAGTGGCCGATTTCTTTCAAAATTCTTACAGACCTCTAGGGCCATGAGATGAACATGCCCATCGAGTTTCGTTCCGATCGGCCTCCGTTAACCTTGTCTAATAGGTGCTCAACTTTATTGGCCAATGGCGGCCATGTTTTTTGAGATACACCAATGTCCTCATAGACATACATGACACCTTGGACCAAGACACTGCATACCAATTTTCAAGTCAATCGGACTAATGGTCAGGTGGTTATAGCCCTTTTCATGTTTTTTTCATGTTATAGCGCCACCTAGTGCTCAATCGTCGCGATTTTTTTACCGTGACCCCAGACTGAACCCATACACATGTGTACCGAGTTTGGTTAAGCTATCTGATTTACTTTTTGAGTTATAGACATTTTAGTAAAATAGGCTCCGCCCACAATGTTCATTTTATGCCCCCTAGCGACCAGGAATCGAAATTTCGACTTTTTTTTGTTAATTATTGATCTTTAGACTCCAGAGAACATTTCTGCACTGGTTTGGTTCCGATCGGACAAAAAACCTAGGACTAGTTAGCAAAAGTAGGTTTTTGACAAAATTCAAAATGGCGGAAAATCTATCATGACGGAAATGAAATCGGAGATATACGTTTTGTTCGTCAGGCGTCCAGCTTTCCAATGATATAAGACACTTGAGTCTACGACATACGGTCTAGGAGTTATGAGCAGTTTCGCGCTTTTGGTTGCTATAGCGCCACCTATGGGCCAATCGGGGTCATAATCTCTGAACCTCTCCTCGATTTTTGTACTACCATCTGGCAAAGTTTCAATGCTCTAGCCCTTACGGTTTGGGCTGCACGATGCGTTTTACGGCAGAAGAATAATAATAATAATAATAATAAAAATCAGTACAATTACAATAGGGTTTCAGCACTTCGTGCTTGAACCCCTAATTAAAGCTGCAAGCAGCATTTATCGGGGTTCAAGCATTTAAGGCCTTTAAGACCTTTAAGCACAAAAGCATCAAAAGTTATTAAGTTTTATTTAGCAAGCATTTAACCACTGACATATATGACTCCAACGTCACAGTCAGTGTTATGCTGGGATTCACTCATTTTTCAGCGGTCTTTTGCAAACAGGAGATTTACACATGAAGGAGAAAACAATGGTGTTTGAGGCTCACGGTATGTCAGTTCCATGTCCAGAACTCTTATCATTCAACTATGCCAAGATAAATACAGTTTTCAATTGTATGGCACCTTTAAAATAGATGATTAGTAATGTAATGCTTACTTGCAGTCTGAAATGGCTTTAACAAAAGAAGAAAAATATTCTTAGATTTCTGTTCATTCTAATCATGTACAAATAAAGTAGCACAGTAAGATTACATTTATTTGAATGCATTAGTGAGTGTGTGATTGTGCTGTGTGTGCAGCTTATCAATACTAAAAGTGAAGGTGTAGTTGATATCTTTGGTGATAATATCTGTAATCATAAAAAACAAAAACAATTAAGAAATAAAGAATTAAAATTACAAATAATATTCTATTAAGATATGAGTTACAATAACATGATTTGTAATAGTAATAATATCAATAATATATGCACAATACACACAGTTTAGACTATCAGGTCTGTGTTTTACAAAAACATTAGTATTGCAGCCAATGTGAGTCTGTGGGATTTATAAACAGACAAAATATGATTTGAAATGTTATTTTAATGATTTTATTAAGTTTAAACAATATTTCAAATGGGAAAAAAAATGAAAAATAATATTTTAGTGGGTAGAATGAACCAATGAGTGTTCTTCTTCTGGTGGTTAAAATGTAAATGAAAACAATAATACTTAAACAATAATACTTAATACACTAACCATGCTTGAACACACACATGCACACACATTTTGTTGTAGATGTAGATATTTAAAATAAAAGATAGGTAACAAAATGATAATTGCAAATCTCCTCTGTATAACACCATTTTCAGATTTCAAATTAATCACTGAGAGGCAGAATTGTTCAAACTGAGAGCTCAGTACAAATGAAGTGATAAACTTTGACAAAACATGATTGTGTTATAATAGGTGATTTTCATGCAAGTAATTTTATATAGTCCAAAACTTAATGCAAAAGCACAGATGAAAATATTTTATTAAGTAGAATGTCCTGCAGAGGGCAGTAGAAGACCACTAATTGACTCACTTTCATTTGAAAGACTTTTTTATCCACCAGTAAAACAAAGCAGTTTCTCCATGTTCTTTCCATTAAGCATGCTTACACACACAGACACACACACAGACACAAACACATCCACACACACAAAGACAAATGTTTTCAATGTTTTTAGGATGTGATATTGTGAAAATATCTTCATCTCCTCATCCTGAACAACTTTGACTCAAGAATTACTAATGTCAATCAAACCGTTCATAATCATAATAAAAAAAAAATATATATATATATATACAAATATCATAATAAAATAAAAAAACATCATAAAAAAAGATTGCTTCTTAAAGCATTTGTTTATTTACCAATACTGAAAGCGAATTAAAAGATCATGCGTAATCCTGCTGCTCCCTCTAGTGGACAACAGTGGAATTACAGTCTCCATCTTACAGTTGAAGTGTTTGAATGAATGAATGGGAATTTGGTTTTTCACTTATATCTCGGGAACCAGAAGGCGAAAAATTCTGAAACTCAGAGCATAGATAGTGCTTGAGGAGTCCTGTTGAATGAGACCATCGCAGTGTTTTTGGGCGATTGGGCCCGGGAGTTATGAGGCATATTATTTTGGGGCTTTTATCTCTGGAATGCCCAGGGCAAATTACACCACATTTGAATCGATGCTAGCCAAGGACGCGCCCTTTCCAACGAGCTCTCACACAAGGTTCGGGGTGGTCTGGGTCGGGAGTTACGGGCGTTCAAAGTCGGGGTCCCGCGGACTAACGATCCGCGGGGGGGGGGGGCGCTCCCGAGGCCCGCGACCATACGTTTCGATCAAGAGCCCGGAGACGTCCTTACCATCAAAATTTGAGCGCGCAGCGACTTTCCGTTTTCGAGTTATGAGTGAATTTGTACTGGGGGGGGCGTGGCCTAAATGGCGGCCTCTGTTTTTACTTTCGTTTCTGGATTCCATTCATTAATGTGACACAATTGTCAATAGTAATACTTCAATAGATGAGTTTTGACAAAATGTGATTGTAAATGTTAAAATAATGATTTTATAAAGTCTAAATATGAATTATATAGCAATATTAGGGAGTAGTATGATGAAATGACAGCAGGGGGCAGTACAATACCACTTATTGGCTTAATATGCCATGTTATATATTTTTTTACATTTTTAACTGTTATAGAGGCAAATTTTGTCCGATCTGTCTGAAATTTTTCATACTTCTTAAGAGTCACATGTTCTGACTTGTTTTTATTAAAGAGATATAGGCTTTTGGAGACACTTGGTCAAGGCTGCATATTGAAGTGACACTATTATAGCCATCCAAATGAAGAAGTTATACTTTTTCTGATAATTATTGATCTAGAGAGTCCAGAGAATTGCACTGCACTGGTTTTGAACATTATTATATGAACATTATATGATTATATGAAAATACCATTTACAGCCAATACGGGCAATTTACCATATAATATATGATTTTAAAGCTTTTTAACAGTTATAGCGCCACCTATCGTCCGATCTCCATAGAAATTTTCATGCTTGTTAATGATGTTATGTCACATATGCTGACCAATTTTTGTGAAGTTCTGAGTTTTTATTTAGGATTTATAGGCTTTTTAATGTATTTTGACACGCCCATTTTATAAATTACCCTATTACAGCCATCCAAATGCAAAAGTTCAATTTTTTTTCGATAATTATTGATCTAGAGAGTCCAGAGAATTGTCCTAGACTGGTCTGGTTCCGATCGGGCAAAAAACCTAGGACTAGTTCGCAAAAGTAGGTTTTTAACATATTAATGAATAATTAATGAACAGTTTGATTGACAGCAATGGTTCTTGAGGCAAAGTTGTTCAGGATGAGGAGATCTATCAAATGATATGCATATTGTGTGGATATTTGTAACACCACGTGATTACAGAGCCGTAAAACTCGTTAGCGCCAACTAGTGGCCGATTTCTTTCAAAATTCTTACAGACCTTTAGGGCCATGAGCCGAACATGCCCATTGAGTTTCGTTCCGATCGGCCTCCGTTAACCTTGTCTAATAGGTGCTCAAACTTCGTTGGCCGATGGCGGCCATGTTTTTTGAGATACGCCAATGTCCTCATACACATACATGGCACCTTGGACCAAGACACTGCATACCAATTTTCAAGTCAATCGGACTAACGGTCAGGTGGTTATAGCCTGTTTTATGTTTTTTTCATTTTATAGCGCCACCATGAGGCCAATCGTCGCGATTTTTTTACTGTGACCCCAGAGTAAGCTCATACACATGTGTACCAAGTTTGGTGAAGATACCTCATTTACATCGGGAGTTATAGCCATTTTAGTAAAATAGGCCCCTCCCACAACGTACGTTTTGGCGCCCCTTAGCGACCGTGAATCGAAATTTCCACTTTTTTTCGATAATTATTGATATTCAGTCTCCAGAGAACATTTCTGCACTAGTTTGGTTCCAATCGGGCAAAAAACCAGGGACTAGTTCGCAAAAGTAGATTTTTGACAAAATTCAAAATGGCGGAAAATCTATCATGGCGGAAATGAAATCGGAGATATACGTTTTGTTCGTCAGGCGTCCAGCTTTCCAATGATATAAGACACTTGAGTCTACGACATACGGTCTAGGAGTTATGAGCAGTTTCGCGCTTTTGGTTGTTATAGCGCCACCTATGGGCCAATCAGGGTCATAATCTCTGAACCTTTCCTCGATTTTTGTACTACCATCTGTCAAAGTTTCAAAGTTCCAGCTCTTACGGTTTGGGCTGCACGATGCGTTTTACGGCGGAATAATAATAATAATAATAATTAAAGCTGCAAGCAGCATTTATCGGGGTTCAAGCAGTTAAGGCCTTTAAGACCTTTAAGCACAAAAGCATCAAAAGTTATTAAGTTTTATTTAGCAAGCATTTAACCACTGACATATATGACTCCAACGTCACAGTCAGTGTTATGCTGGGATTCACTCATTTTTCAGCGGTCTTTTGCAAACAGGAGATTTACACATGAAGGAGAAAACAATGGTGTTTGAGGCTCACGGTATGTCAGTTCCATGTCCAGAACTCTTATCATTCAACTATGCCAAGATAAATACAGTTTTCAATTGTATGGCACCTTTAAAATAGATGATTAGTAATGTAATGCTTACTTGCAGTCTGAAATGGCTTTAACAAAAGAAGAAAAATATTCTTAGATTTCTGTTCATTCTAATCATGTACAAATAAAGTAGCACAGTAAGATTACATTTATTTGAATGCATTAGTGAGTGTGTGATTGTGCTGTGTGTGCAGCTTATCAATACTAAAAGTGAAGGTGTAGTTGATATCTTTGGTGATAATATCTGTAATCATAAAAAACAAAAACAATTAAGAAATAAAGAATTAAAATTACAAATAATATTCTATTAAGATATGAGTTACAATAACATGATTTGTAATAGTAATAATATCAATAATATATGCACAATACACACAGTTTAGACTATCAGGTCTGTGTTTTACAAAAACATTAGTATTGCAGCCAATGTGAGTCTGTGGGATTTATAAACAGACAAAATATGATTTGAAATGTTATTTTAATGATTTTATTAAGTTTAAACAATATTTCAAATGGGAAAAAAAATGAAAAATAATATTTTAGTGGGTAGAATGAACCAATGAGTGTTCTTCTTCTGGTGGTTAAAATGTAAATGAAAACAATAATACTTAAACAATAATACTTAATACACTAACCATGCTTGAACACACACATGCACACATTTTGTTGTAGATGTAGATATTTAAAATAAAAGATAGGTAACAAAATGATAATTGCAAATCTCCTCTGTATAACACCATTTTCAGATTTCAAATTAATCACTGAGAGGCAGAATTGTTCAAACTGAGAGCTCAGTACAAATGAAGTGATAAACTTTGACAAAACATGATTGTGTTATAATAGGTGATTTTCATGCAAGTAATTTTATATAGTCCAAAACTTAATGCAAAAGCACAGATGAAAATATTTTATTAAGTAGAATGTCCTGCAGAGGGCAGTAGAAGACCACTAATTGACTCACTTTCATTTGAAAGACTTTTTTATCCACCAGTAAAACAAAGCAGTTTCTCCATGTTCTTTCCATTAAGCATGCTTACACACACAGACACACACACAGACACAAACACATCCACACACACAAAGACAAATGTTTTCAATGTTTTTAGGATGTGATATTGTGAAAATATCTTCATCTCCTCATCCTGAACAACTTTGACTCAAGAATTACTAATGTCAATCAAACCGTTCATAATCATAATAAAAAAAAATATATATATATATATACAAATATCATAATAAAATAAAAAAACATCATAAAAAAAGATTGCTTCTTAAAGCATTTGTTTATTTACCAATACTGAAAGCGAATTAAAAGATCATGCGTAATCCTGCTGCTCCCTCTAGTGGACAACAGTGGAATTACAGTCTCCATCTTACAGTTGAAGTGTTTGAATGAATGAATGGGAATTTGGTTTTTCACTTATATCTCGGGAACCAGAAGGCGAAAAATTCTGAAACTCAGAGCATAGATAGTGCTTGAGGAGTCCTGTTGAATGAGACCATCGCAGTGTTTTTGGGCGATTGGGCCCGGGAGTTATGAGGCATATTATTTTGGGGCTTTTATCTCTGGAATGCCCAGGGCAAATTACACCACATTTGAATCGATGCTAGCCAAGGACGCGCCCTTTCCAACGAGCTCTCACACAAGGTTCGGGGTGGTCTGGGTCGGGAGTTACGGGCGTTCAAAGTCGGGGTCCCGCGGACTAACGATCCGCGGGGGGGGGGGGGGCGCTCCCGAGGCCCGCGACCATACGTTTCGATCAAGAGCCCGGAGACGTCCTTACCATCAAAATTTGAGCGCGCAGCGACTTTCCGTTTTCGAGTTATGAGTGAATTTGTACTGGGGGGGGCGTGGCCTAAATGGCGGCCTCCGTTTTTACTTTCGTTTCTGGATTCCATTCATTAATGTGACACAATTGTCAATAGTAATACTTCAATAGATGAGTTTTGACAAAATGTGATTGTAAATGTTAAAATAATGATTTTATAAAGTCTAAATATGAATTATATAGCAATATTAGGGAGTAGTATGATGAAATGACAGCAGGGGGCAGTACAATACCACTTATTGGCTTAATATGCCATGTTATATATTTTTTTACATTTTTAACTGTTATAGAGGCAAATTTTGTCCGATCTGTCTGAAATTTTTCATACTTCTTAAGAGTCACATGTTCTGACTTGTTTTTATTAAAGAGATATAGGCTTTTGGAGACACTTGGTCAAGGCTACATATTGAAGTGACACTATTATAGCCATCCAAATGAAGAAGTTATACTTTTTCTGATAATTATTGATCTAGAGAGTCCAGAGAATTGCACTGCACTGGTTTTGAACATTATTATATGAACATTATATGATTATATGAAAATACCATTTACAGCCAATACGGGCAATTTACCATATAATATATGATTTTAAAGCTTTTTAACAGTTATAGCGCCACCTATCGTACGATCTCCATAGAAATTTTCATGCTTGTTAATGATGTTATGTCAAATATGCTGACCAATTTTTGTGAAGTTCTGAGTTTTTATTTAGGATTTATAGGCTTTTTAATGTATTTTGACACGCCCATTTTATAAATTACCCTATTACAGCCATCCAAATGCAAAAGTTCAACTTTTTTTCGATAATTATTGATCTAGAGAGTCCAGAGAATTGTCCTAGACTGGTCTGGTTCCGATCGGGCAAAAAACCTAGGACTAGTTCGCAAAAGTAGGTTTTTAACATATTAATGAATAATTAATGAACAGTTTGATTGACAGCAATGGTTCTTGAGGCAAAGTTGTTCAGGATGAGGAGATCTATCAAATGATATGCATATTGTGTGGATATTTGTAACACCACGTGATTACAGAGCCGTAAAACTCGTTAGCGCCAACTAGTGGCCGATTTCTTTCAAAATTCTTACAGACCTTTAGGGCCATGAGCCGAACATGCCCATTGAGTTTCGTTCCGATCGGCCTCCGTTAACCTTGTCTAATAGGTGCTCAAACTTCGTTGGCCGATGGCGGCCATGTTTTTTGAGATACGCCAATGTCCTCATACACATACATGGCACCTTGGACCAAGACACTGCATACCAATTTTCAAGTCAATCGGACTAACGGTCAGGTGGTTATAGCCTGTTTTATGTTTTTTTCATTTTATAGCGCCACCATGAGGCCAATCGTCGCGATTTTTTTACTGTGACCCCAGAGTAAGCTCATACACATGTGTACCAAGTTTGGTGAAGATACCTCATTTACATCGGGAGTTATAGCCATTTTAGTAAAATAGGCCCCTCCCACAACGTACGTTTTGGCGCCCCTTAGCGACCGTGAATCGAAATTTCCACTTTTTTTTGATAATTATTGATATTCAGTCTCCAGAGAACATTTCTGCACTAGTTTGGTTCCAATCGGGCAAAAAACCAGGGACTAGTTCGCAAAAGTAGATTTTTGACAAAATTCAAAATGGCGGAAAATCTATCATGGCGGAAATGAAATCGGAGATATACGTTTTGTTCGTCAGGCGTCCAGCTTTCCAATGATATAAGACACTTGAGTCTACGACATACGGTCTAGGAGTTATGAGCAGTTTCGCGCTTTTGGTTGTTATAGCGCCACCTATGGGCCAATCAGGGTCATAATATCTGAACCTTTCCTCGATTTTTGTACTACCATCTGTCAAAGTTTCAAAGTTCCAGCTCTTACGGTTTGGGCTGCACGATGCGTTTTACGGCGGAATAATAATAATAATAATAATAATAATAATAATAATAATAATAAAAATCAGCACAATTACAATAGGGTTTCAGCACTTCGTGCTTGAACCCCTAATAATAATAATAATAAAAATCAGCACAATTACAATAGGGTTTCAGCACTTCGTGCTTGAACCCCTAATTAAAGCTGCAAGCAGCATTTATCGGGGTTCAAGCAATTAAGGCCTTTAAGACCTTTAAGCATAAAAGCATCAAAAGTTATTAAGATTTATTTAGCAAGCATGTAACTACTGACATAATAGATGAAAAAGACCATTTATCCTAGGAAATATATGGTTTTAAATCTTTTTAACAGTTATAGCGCCACCTTTGGTCCGATCTCCATAAAATTTGGCATGCTTGTTAATGATGTTATTTCACATATGTTCACCAATTTTTGTGAAGTTCTGAGTTTTTATTTATGATTTATAGGTTTTTTTATTTATTTTGCCCCGCCCATTTTATAAATGACCCTATTACAGCCATCCAAATGCAAAAGTTCAACTTTTTTTTGATAATTATTGATCTAGAGAGTCCAGAGAATTGTCCTAGACTGGTCTGGTTCCGATCGGGCGAAAAACCAGGGACTAGTTCGCAAAAGTAGGTTTCTAACATAATTACGAATATTTAATGAACGGTTTGATTGACAGCAATAGTTCTTGAGGCAAAGTTGTTCAGCATGAGCAGGTCTATCAAATGATATGCATTTCGTGACAATAAGTGTAACACCACGTGATTACAGAGCCATTAAACTCGTTAGCGCCAACTAGTGGCCGATTTCTTTCAAAATTCTTACAGACCTCTAGGGGCTTGAGCCGAACATGCCCACTGAGTTTCGTTCTGATTGGCCTCCGTTAACCTTGTCTAATAGGTGCTCAAACTTCATTGGCCGATGGCGGCCATGTTTTTCGAGATACACCAATGTCCTCATAGACATACATGGCACCTTGGACCAAGACACTGCATACCAATTTTCAAGTCAATCGGACAAACGGTCAGGTGGTTATAGCCTGTTTTATGTTTTTTTTAATGTTATAGCGCCACCATGTGGCTAATCACCACGATTTCTTTAATGTGACCTTAGATTGACCTCTTACACATGTGTACCAAGTTTGGTTAAGATAACTCATTTACTTCTGGAGTTATAGCCATTTTAGTAAAACTAGCTCCGCCTCCTTCGAACGTTTTGGCGCCCCTTAGCGACCGTGAATCAAAATTTAAACATTTTTTTAATAATTATTGATATTCAGACTCCAGAGAACATTTCTGCACTTGTTTGGTTCCGATCGGACAAAAAACCTAGGACTAGTTCGCAAAAGTAGGTTTTGGACAAAATCCAAAATGGCGGAAAATTTGCATACCGGAAAGGAAATCCTTGAGGCCTTTTTTGTTCGGCTTGAGCCAAGGATTCCAATGATATAAGACACTTGAGTCTGTGACAAAGGGTTGGTGAGATTTAAGCAAAAATATGCCATTTCTTTGGTTTTTGCACTGTAGCGCCACCTATTGGCCAATCTGGCTCATATTTTGATAACCTCTCCTCGATTTTTGTACTACCATATGGCAAAGTTTCAAGTCTCTAGCACTTACGGTTTGGGCTGCACGATGCGTTTTACGGCAGAAGAAAAATAATAATAATAAAAATCCTTACAATTACAATAGGGTTTCAGCACTTCGTGCTTGAACCCCTAATAATAAAAATCAGTACAATTACAATAGGGTTTCAGCACTTCGTGCTTGAACCCCTAATAATAATAATTAAAGCTGCAAGCAGCATTTATCGGGGTTCAAGCATTTAAGGCCTTTAAGCACATAAGCATTTAAGACATTAAGTTTTATTTAGAAAGCTTTTAACCACTGAAATAATAGATGGAAAAGTCCATTTACAGCCAATACAGGCAATTTACCATAGGAAATATATGGTTTTCAAACCTTTTTAACAGTTATAGCGCCACCTATGGTCCGATCAACATGAAATTTGGCATGCTTGTTTAGAATATTATGGCACATATGCTCACCAATTTTCGTGAAGTTCTGAGTTTTCGTTTAGGATTTATAAGCTTTTGAGTGCATTTTGCCACGCCCATTTTCTTTATGACCCAATTATAGCCATACGAAAAATTCAAAAGTTCAAATTTTTTTTGATAATTATTGATCTAGAGAGTCCAGAGAATTGTCCTAGACTGGTCTGGTTCCGATCGGGCGAAAAACCAGGGACTAGTTCGCAAAAGTAGGTTTTTAACATATTCGCGAATAATTAATGAACGATTTGATTGACAGCTATGGTTCTTGAGGCAATGTTGTTCAGCATGAGCAGATCTATCAAATGATATGCATTTTGTGACAATAAGTGTAACACCACGTGATTACAGAGCCGTAAAACTCGTTAGCGCCAACTAGTGGCCGATTTCTTTCAAAATTCTTACAGACCTCTAGGGCTATGAGTTGAACATGCCCATCGAGTTTCGTTCCGATCGGCCTCCGTTAACCTTGTCTAATAGGTGCTCAAACTTCATTGGCCGATGGCGGCCATGTTTTTTGAGATACACCAATGTCCTCATAGACATACATGACACCTTGGGCCAAGACACTGCATACCAATTTTCAAGTCAATCGGACTAACGGTCAGGTGGTTAAAGCCTGTTTTATGTTTTTTTCAAGTTATAGCGCCACCATGTGGCCAATCGCCGCGATTTTTTTACTGTGACCCCAGACTTAACTCATACACATGTGCACCAATTTTGGTGAAGATATCTCATTTACTTCTGGAGTTATAGCCATTTTAGTAAAATAGGCTCCTCCCACAACATTAATTTATCACCCCCTGGCGATCAGGAATCGAAATTTCGACTTTTTTTCGATAATTATTGATAATCAGACTCCAGAGAACATTTCTGCACTGTTTTAGATCCAATTGGACAAAAAACCTAGGACTAGTTCGCAAAAGTAGGTTTTTGACTAAATTCAAAATGGCGGACAATTTGCATACAGGAAATGAAATCGGAGATATACGTTTTGACCTTCAGGTTTCCAGCTTTCCAGTGATATAAGACACTTGAGTCTACGTCATACGGTCTAGGAGTTATGAGCAGTTTCGCGCTTTTGGTTGCTATAGCGCCACCTATGGGCCAATTGGGGTCATATTCTCTGAACCTCTCCTCGATTTTTGTACTACCATCTGGCAAAGTTTCAAAGCTCCAGCTCTTACGGTTTGGGCTGCACGATGAGTTTTACGGCAGAAGAAAAATAATAATAATAATAATAATAATAATAAAAATCAGTACAATTACAATAGGGTTTCAGCACTTCGTGCTTGAACCCCTAATAATAAAAATCAGTACAATTACAATAGGGTTTCAGCACTTCGTGCTTGAACCCCTAATAAAAATCCTTACAATTACAATAGGGTTTCAGCACTTCGTGCTTGAACCCCTAACAATAGGGTTTCAGCACTTCGTGCTTGAACCCCTAATAAGTGGCTAAAAAAGGGCCACAAAAAGGCCTCTAAAAAAAAAACTATAGGGTCTAGGCACTTGCCGCTTGCGCTGCTGCGTTCCAAAAACTTTATCAAGCCTTTTAACGTGTGCCTCGGAGAGGAAAAAGTATGTTTTTTGCCCTTTTAGCTCATTTATCATGGAAATGTGGTGAATTTTTTTTTTACCTTTTAAACTGTGACACCTCCACTGATGGCCCGATCTCCATAAAAGTTTGCACGCTTCTTTAGAATAATATGGCGCATGTGCTCAGCTAATTTGGTGAAGTGCTGCTCTTTTTTCCCCCATTTTTCAGTCATTTAAATGTCATTTTGCATAGGATAATACAGAGGCCTTCTCACCTTTATGACAGTTAAAGCGCCCCACCAATGGCCCGACGTCCGTGAAAGTTTCCAAGCTTCTTTAGGATCACGTGACGCATGCGCATGCCCGATTTTGTGAGGTTGTATGCAAATCAGACAGCAAGATGGCCGCTTTCAGCCATTTCATGGGATTTGCCATAGAAATGCATCATTTTGACACCCTTTTAACAGTTATAGCGCCACCAAGTGGCCAGTCGCCACGTCCTTTTTCACGCGACCACAGAATGAGCTCGTACATACGCGTGCTGAGTTTGGTGCAAAAATCTCGTTCCGTTCACGAGTTATAGCCAATTAAGCAAAATGGGCTCCTCCCACTTCAAACGTTTTGGCGGCCCTTAGGGACCGTGAGCCCAAATTTTCACTTTTTTTTGATAATTATTGACATTCGGACTCCAGAGAATCTTGCTGCACTGGTTTGGTTCCGGTCGGGCCAAAAACCTAGGACTAGTTCGCGAAAGTAGGTTTTGTGAAAAACCCCAAATACCCGAAAATTTTCCCGGTGACGAGCAAATCCGAGGCATGCACCTGGTCCGCCTCGAGCCAAGGAATCCAACGATATAAGACACTTGAGCCTACGCCTCACGGTTGATGAGTTATGAGCCGTTTCGTACTTTTGACCGCTGTAGCGCCCCCGTCAGGCCGATCGGGGCGGGCCTTGGTGACGCTGTAGGCGGTGTGAGTACTATCAGCCCCCAAAGTTTCAAGTCTCTACGACTTACGGTTTGGTCTGCCCGATCAGTTTTATGTCTGAATGTTGCATCATGGGAAAATTAACAATAACAATAGGGTTTCAGCACTTCGTGCTTGAACCCCTAATAAGTGGCTAAAAAAGGGCCACAAAAAGGCCTCTAAAAAAAAAACTATAGGGTCTAGGCACTTGCCGCTTGCGCTGCTGCGTTCCAAAAACTTTATCAAGCCTTTTAACGTGTGCCTCGGAGAGGAAAAAGTATGTTTTTTGCCCTTTTAGCTCATTTATCATGGAAATGTGGTGAATTTTTTTTTTACCTTTTAAACTGTGACACCTCCACTGATGGCCCGATCTCCATAAAAGTTTGCACGCTTCTTTAGAATAATATGGCGCATGTGCTCAGCTAATTTGGTGAAGTGCTGCTCTTTTTTCCCCCATTTTTCAGTCATTTAAATGTCATTTTGCATAGGATAATACAGAGGCCTTCTCACCTTTATGACAGTTAAAGCGCCCCACCAATGGCCCGACGTCCGTGAAAGTTTCCAAGCTTCTTTAGGATCACGTGACGCATGCGCATGCCCGATTTTGTGAGGTTGTATGCAAATCAGACAGCAAGATGGCCGCTTTCAGCCATTTCATGGGATTTGCCATAGAAATGCATCATTTTGACACCCTTTTAACAGTTATAGCGCCACCAAGTGGCCAGTCGCCACGTCCTTTTTCACGCGACCACAGAATGAGCTCGTACATACGCGTGCTGAGTTTGGTGCAAAAATCTCGTTCCGTTCACGAGTTATAGCCAATTAAGCAAAATGGGCTCCTCCCACTTCAAACGTTTTGGCGGCCCTTAGGGACCGTGAGCCCAAATTTTCACTTTTTTTTTGATAATTATTGACATCCGGACTCCAGAGAATCTTGCTGCACTGGTTTGGTTCCGGTCGGGCCAAAAACCTAGGACTAGTTCGCGAAAGTAGGTTTTGTGAAAAACCCCAAATACCCGAAAATTTTCCCGGGTGACGAGCAAATCCGAGGCATGCACCTGGTCCGCCTCGAGCCAAGGAATCCAACGATATAAGACACTTGAGCCTACGCCTCACGGTTGATGAGTTATGAGCCGTTTCGTACTTTTGACCGCTGTAGCGCCCCCGTCAGGCCGATCGGGGCGGGCCTTGGTGACGCTGTAGGCGGTGTGAGTACTATCAGCCCCCAAAGTTTCAAGTCTCTACGACTTACGGTTTGGTCTGCCCGATCAGTTTTATGTCTGAATGTTGCATCATGGGAAAATTAACAATAACAATAGGGTTTCAGCACTTCGTGCTTGAACCCCTAATAAGTGGCTAAAAAAGGGCCACAAAAAGGCCTCTAAAAAAAAAACTATAGGGTCTAGGCACTTGCCGCTTGCGCTGCTGCGTTCCAAAAACTTTATCAAGCCTTTTAACGTGTGCCTCGGAGAGGAAAAAGTATGTTTTTTGCCCTTTTAGCTCATTTATCATGGAAATGTGGTGAATTTTTTTTTTACCTTTTAAACTGTGACACCTCCACTGATGGCCCGATCTCCATAAAAGTTTGCACGCTTCTTTAGAATAATATGGCGCATGTGCTCAGCTAATTTGGTGAAGTGCTGCTCTTTTTTCCCCCATTTTTCAGTCATTTAAATGTCATTTTGCATAGGATAATACAGAGGCCTTCTCACCTTTATGACAGTTAAAGCGCCCCACCAATGGCCCGACGTCCGTGAAAGTTTCCAAGCTTCTTTAGGATCACGTGACGCATGCGCATGCCCGATTTTGTGAGGTTGTATGCAAATCAGACAGCAAGATGGCCGCTTTCAGCCATTTCATGGGATTTGCCATAGAAATGCATCATTTTGACACCCTTTTAACAGTTATAGCGCCACCAAGTGGCCAGTCGCCACGTCCTTTTTCACGCGACCACAGAATGAGCTCGTACATACGCGTGCTGAGTTTGGTGCAAAAATCTCGTTCCGTTCACGAGTTATAGCCAATTAAGCAAAATGGGCTCCTCCCACTTCAAACGTTTTGGCGGCCCTTAGGGACCGTGAGCCCAAATTTTCACTTTTTTTTGATAATTATTGACATTCGGACTCCAGAGAATCTTGCTGCACTGGTTTGGTTCCGGTCGGGCCAAAAACCTAGGACTAGTTCGCGAAAGTAGGTTTTGTGAAAAACCCCAAATACCCGAAAATTTTCCCAGGGTGACGAGCAAATCCGAGGCATGCACCTGGTCCGCCTCGAGCCAAGGAATCCAACGATATAAGACACTTGAGCCTACGCCTCACGGTTGATGAGTTATGAGCCGTTTCGTACTTTTGACCGCTGTAGCGCCCCCGTCAGGCCGATCGGGGCGGGCCTTGGTGACGCTGTAGGCGGTGTGAGTACTATCAGCCCCCAAAGTTTCAAGTCTCTACGACTTACGGTTTGGTCTGCCCGATCAGTTTTATGTCTGAATGTTGCATCATGGGAAAATTAACAATAACAATAGGGTTTCAGCACTTCGTGCTTGAACCCCTAATAAGTGGCTAAAAAAGGGCCACAAAAAGGCCTCTAAAAAAAAAACTATAGGGTCTAGGCACTTGCCGCTTGCGCTGCTGCGTTCCAAAAACTTTATCAAGCCTTTTAACGTGTGCCTCGGAGAGGAAAAAGTATGTTTTTTGCCCTTTTAGCTCATTTATCATGGAAATGTGGTGAATTTTTTTTTTACCTTTTAAACTGTGACACCTCCACTGATGGCCCGATCTCCATAAAAGTTTGCACGCTTCTTTAGAATAATATGGCGCATGTGCTCAGCTAATTTGGTGAAGTGCTGCTCTTTTTTCCCCCATTTTTCAGTCATTTAAATGTCATTTTGCATAGGATAATACAGAGGCCTTCTCACCTTTATGACAGTTAAAGCGCCCCACCAATGGCCCGACGTCCGTGAAAGTTTCCAAGCTTCTTTAGGATCACGTGACGCATGCGCATGCCCGATTTTGTGAGGTTGTATGCAAATCAGACAGCAAGATGGCCGCTTTCAGCCATTTCATGGGATTTGCCATAGAAATGCATCATTTTGACACCCTTTTAACAGTTATAGCGCCACCAAGTGGCCAGTCGCCACGTCCTTTTTCACGCGACCACAGAATGAGCTCGTACATACGCGTGCTGAGTTTGGTGCAAAAATCTCGTTCCGTTCACGAGTTATAGCCAATTAAGCAAAATGGGCTCCTCCCACTTCAAACGTTTTGGCGGCCCTTAGGGACCGTGAGCCCAAATTTTCACTTTTTTTTGATAATTATTGACATTCGGACTCCAGAGAATCTTGCTGCACTGGTTTGGTTCCGGTCGGGCCAAAAACCTAGGACTAGTTCGCGAAAGTAGGTTTTGTGAAAAACCCCAAATACCCGAAAATTTTCCCAGGGTGACGAGCAAATCCGAGGCATGCACCTGGTCCGCCTCGAGCCAAGGAATCCAACGATATAAGACACTTGAGCCTACGCCTCACGGTTGATGAGTTATGAGCCGTTTCGTACTTTTGACCGCTGTAGCGCCCCCGTCAGGCCGATCGGGGCGGGCCTTGGTGACGCTGTAGGCGGTGTGAGTACTATCAGCCCCCAAAGTTTCAAGTCTCTACGACTTACGGTTTGGTCTGCCCGATCAGTTTTATGTCTGAATGTTGCATCATGGGAAAATTAACAATAACAATAGGGTTTCAGCACTTCGTGCTTGAACCCCTAATAAGTGGCTAAAAAAGGGCCACAAAAAGGCCTCTAAAAAAAAAACTATAGGGTCTAGGCACTTGCCGCTTGCGCTGCTGCGTTCCAAAAACTTTATCAAGCCTTTTAACGTGTGCCTCGGAGAGGAAAAAGTATGTTTTTTGCCCTTTTAGCTCATTTATCATGGAAATGTGGTGAATTTTTTTTTTACCTTTTAAACTGTGACACCTCCACTGATGGCCCGATCTCCATAAAAGTTTGCACGCTTCTTTAGAATAATATGGCGCATGTGCTCAGCTAATTTGGTGAAGTGCTGCTCTTTTTTCCCCCATTTTTCAGTCATTTAAATGTCATTTTGCATAGGATAATACAGAGGCCTTCTCACCTTTATGACAGTTAAAGCGCCCCACCAATGGCCCGACGTCCGTGAAAGTTTCCAAGCTTCTTTAGGATCACGTGACGCATGCGCATGCCCGATTTTGTGAGGTTGTATGCAAATCAGACAGCAAGATGGCCGCTTTCAGCCATTTCATGGGATTTGCCATAGAAATGCATCATTTTGACACCCTTTTAACAGTTATAGCGCCACCAAGTGGCCAGTCGCCACGTCCTTTTTCACGCGACCACAGAATGAGCTCGTACATACGCGTGCTGAGTTTGGTGCAAAAATCTCGTTCCGTTCACGAGTTATAGCCAATTAAGCAAAATGGGCTCCTCCCACTTCAAACGTTTTGGCGGCCCTTAGGGACCGTGAGCCCAAATTTTCACTTTTTTTTGATAATTATTGACATTCGGACTCCAGAGAATCTTGCTGCACTGGTTTGGTTCCGGTCGGGCCAAAAACCTAGGACTAGTTCGCGAAAGTAGGTTTTGTGAAAAACCCCAAATACCCGAAAATTTTCCCAGGGTGACGAGCAAATCCGAGGCATGCACCTGGTCCGCCTCGAGCCAAGGAATCCAACGATATAAGACACTTGAGCCTACGCCTCACGGTTGATGAGTTATGAGCCGTTTCGTACTTTTGACCGCTGTAGCGCCCCCGTCAGGCCGATCGGGGCGGGCCTTGGTGACGCTGTAGGCGGTGTGAGTACTATCAGCCCCCAAAGTTTCAAGTCTCTACGACTTACGGTTTGGTCTGCCCGATCAGTTTTATGTCTGAATGTTGCATCATGGGAAAATTAACAATAACAATAGGGTTTCAGCACTTCGTGCTTGAACCCCTAATAAGTGGCTAAAAAAGGGCCACAAAAAGGCCTCTAAAAAAAAAACTATAGGGTCTAGGCACTTGCCGCTTGCGCTGCTGCGTTCCAAAAACTTTATCAAGCCTTTTAACGTGTGCCTCGGAGAGGAAAAAGTATGTTTTTTGCCCTTTTAGCTCATTTATCATGGAAATGTGGTGAATTTTTTTTTTACCTTTTAAACTGTGACACCTCCACTGATGGCCCGATCTCCATAAAAGTTTGCACGCTTCTTTAGAATAATATGGCGCATGTGCTCAGCTAATTTGGTGAAGTGCTGCTCTTTTTTCCCCCATTTTTCAGTCATTTAAATGTCATTTTGCATAGGATAATACAGAGGCCTTCTCACCTTTATGACAGTTAAAGCGCCCCACCAATGGCCCGACGTCCGTGAAAGTTTCCAAGCTTCTTTAGGATCACGTGACGCATGCGCATGCCCGATTTTGTGAGGTTGTATGCAAATCAGACAGCAAGATGGCCGCTTTCAGCCATTTCATGGGATTTGCCATAGAAATGCATCATTTTGACACCCTTTTAACAGTTATAGCGCCACCAAGTGGCCAGTCGCCACGTCCTTTTTCACGCGACCACAGAATGAGCTCGTACATACGCGTGCTGAGTTTGGTGCAAAAATCTCGTTCCGTTCACGAGTTATAGCCAATTAAGCAAAATGGGCTCCTCCCACTTCAAACGTTTTGGCGGCCCTTAGGGACCGTGAGCCCAAATTTTCACTTTTTTTTGATAATTATTGACATTCGGACTCCAGAGAATCTTGCTGCACTGGTTTGGTTCCGGTCGGGCCAAAAACCTAGGACTAGTTCGCGAAAGTAGGTTTTGTGAAAAACCCCAAATACCCGAAAATTTTCCCAGGGTGACGAGCAAATCCGAGGCATGCACCTGGTCCGCCTCGAGCCAAGGAATCCAACGATATAAGACACTTGAGCCTACGCCTCACGGTTGATGAGTTATGAGCCGTTTCGTACTTTTGACCGCTGTAGCGCCCCCGTCAGGCCGATCGGGGCGGGCCTTGGTGACGCTGTAGGCGGTGTGAGTACTATCAGCCCCCAAAGTTTCAAGTCTCTACGACTTACGGTTTGGTCTGCCCGATCAGTTTTATGTCTGAATGTTGCATCATGGGAAAATTAACAATAACAATAGGGTTTCAGCACTTCGTGCTTGAACCCCTAATAAGTGGCTAAAAAAGGGCCACAAAAAGGCCTCTAAAAAAAAAACTATAGGGTCTAGGCACTTGCCGCTTGCGCTGCTGCGTTCCAAAAACTTTATCAAGCCTTTTAACGTGTGCCTCGGAGAGGAAAAAGTATGTTTTTTGCCCTTTTAGCTCATTTATCATGGAAATGTGGTGAATTTTTTTTTTACCTTTTAAACTGTGACACCTCCACTGATGGCCCGATCTCCATAAAAGTTTGCACGCTTCTTTAGAATAATATGGCGCATGTGCTCAGCTAATTTGGTGAAGTGCTGCTCTTTTTTCCCCCATTTTTCAGTCATTTAAATGTCATTTTGCATAGGATAATACAGAGGCCTTCTCACCTTTATGACAGTTAAAGCGCCCCACCAATGGCCCGACGTCCGTGAAAGTTTCCAAGCTTCTTTAGGATCACGTGACGCATGCGCATGCCCGATTTTGTGAGGTTGTATGCAAATCAGACAGCAAGATGGCCGCTTTCAGCCATTTCATGGGATTTGCCATAGAAATGCATCATTTTGACACCCTTTTAACAGTTATAGCGCCACCAAGTGGCCAGTCGCCACGTCCTTTTTCACGCGACCACAGAATGAGCTCGTACATACGCGTGCTGAGTTTGGTGCAAAAATCTCGTTCCGTTCACGAGTTATAGCCAATTAAGCAAAATGGGCTCCTCCCACTTCAAACGTTTTGGCGGCCCTTAGGGACCGTGAGCCCAAATTTTCACTTTTTTTTGATAATTATTGACATTCGGACTCCAGAGAATCTTGCTGCACTGGTTTGGTTCCGGTCGGGCCAAAAACCTAGGACTAGTTCGCGAAAGTAGGTTTTGTGAAAAACCCCAAATACCCGAAAATTTTCCCAGGGTGACGAGCAAATCCGAGGCATGCACCTGGTCCGCCTCGAGCCAAGGAATCCAACGATATAAGACACTTGAGCCTACGCCTCACGGTTGATGAGTTATGAGCCGTTTCGTACTTTTGACCGCTGTAGCGCCCCCGTCAGGCCGATCGGGGCGGGCCTTGGTGACGCTGTAGGCGGTGTGAGTACTATCAGCCCCCAAAGTTTCAAGTCTCTACGACTTACGGTTTGGTCTGCCCGATCAGTTTTATGTCTGAATGTTGCATCATGGGAAAATTAACAATAACAATAGGGTTTCAGCACTTCGTGCTTGAACCCCTAATAAGTGGCTAAAAAAGGGCCACAAAAAGGCCTCTAAAAAAAAAACTATAGGGTCTAGGCACTTGCCGCTTGCGCTGCTGCGTTCCAAAAACTTTATCAAGCCTTTTAACGTGTGCCTCGGAGAGGAAAAAGTATGTTTTTTGCCCTTTTAGCTCATTTATCATGGAAATGTGGTGAATTTTTTTTTTACCTTTTAAACTGTGACACCTCCACTGATGGCCCGATCTCCATAAAAGTTTGCACGCTTCTTTAGAATAATATGGCGCATGTGCTCAGCTAATTTGGTGAAGTGCTGCTCTTTTTTCCCCCATTTTTCAGTCATTTAAATGTCATTTTGCATAGGATAATACAGAGGCCTTCTCACCTTTATGACAGTTAAAGCGCCCCACCAATGGCCCGACGTCCGTGAAAGTTTCCAAGCTTCTTTAGGATCACGTGACGCATGCGCATGCCCGATTTTGTGAGGTTGTATGCAAATCAGACAGCAAGATGGCCGCTTTCAGCCATTTCATGGGATTTGCCATAGAAATGCATCATTTTCGACACCCTTTTAACAGTTATAGCGCCACCAAGTGGCCAGTCGCCACGTCCTTTTTCACGCGACCACAGAATGAGCTCGTACATACGCGTGCTGAGTTTGGTGCAAAAATCTCGTTCCGTTCACGAGTTATAGCCAATTAAGCAAAATGGGCTCCTCCCACTTCAAACGTTTTGGCGGCCCTTAGGGACCGTGAGCCCAAATTTTCACTTTTTTTTGATAATTATTGACATTCGGACTCCAGAGAATCTTGCTGCACTGGTTTGGTTCCGGTCGGGCCAAAAACCTAGGACTAGTTCGCGAAAGTAGGTTTTGTGAAAAACCCCAAATACCCGAAAATTTTCCCAGGGTGACGAGCAAATCCGAGGCATGCACCTGGTCCGCCTCGAGCCAAGGAATCCAACGATATAAGACACTTGAGCCTACGCCTCACGGTTGATGAGTTATGAGCCGTTTCGTACTTTTGACCGCTGTAGCGCCCCCGTCAGGCCGATCGGGGCGGGCCTTGGTGACGCTGTAGGCGGTGTGAGTACTATCAGCCCCCAAAGTTTCAAGTCTCTACGACTTACGGTTTGGTCTGCCCGATCAGTTTTATGTCTGAATGTTGCATCATGGGAAAATTAACAATAACAATAGGGTTTCAGCACTTCGTGCTTGAACCCCTAATAAGTGGCTAAAAAAGGGCCACAAAAAGGCCTCTAAAAAAAAAACTATAGGGTCTAGGCACTTGCCGCTTGCGCTGCTGCGTTCCAAAAACTTTATCAAGCCTTTTAACGTGTGCCTCGGAGAGGAAAAAGTATGTTTTTTGCCCTTTTAGCTCATTTATCATGGAAATGTGGTGAATTTTTTTTTTACCTTTTAAACTGTGACACCTCCACTGATGGCCCGATCTCCATAAAAGTTTGCACGCTTCTTTAGAATAATATGGCGCATGTGCTCAGCTAATTTGGTGAAGTGCTGCTCTTTTTTCCCCCATTTTTCAGTCATTTAAATGTCATTTTGCATAGGATAATACAGAGGCCTTCTCACCTTTATGACAGTTAAAGCGCCCCACCAATGGCCCGACGTCCGTGAAAGTTTCCAAGCTTCTTTAGGATCACGTGACGCATGCGCATGCCCGATTTTGTGAGGTTGTATGCAAATCAGACAGCAAGATGGCCGCTTTCAGCCATTTCATGGGATTTGCCATAGAAATGCATCATTTTGACACCCTTTTAACAGTTATAGCGCCACCAAGTGGCCAGTCGCCACGTCCTTTTTCACGCGACCACAGAATGAGCTCGTACATACGCGTGCTGAGTTTGGTGCAAAAATCTCGTTCCGTTCACGAGTTATAGCCAATTAAGCAAAATGGGCTCCTCCCACTTCAAACGTTTTGGCGGCCCTTAGGGACCGTGAGCCCAAATTTTCACTTTTTTTGATAATTATTGACATTCGGACTCCAGAGAATCTTGCTGCACTGGTTTGGTTCCGGTCGGGCCAAAAACCTAGGACTAGTTCGCGAAAGTAGGTTTTGTGAAAAACCCCAAATACCCGAAAATTTTCCCAGGGTGACGAGCAAATCCGAGGCATGCACCTGGTCCGCCTCGAGCCAAGGAATCCAACGATATAAGACACTTGAGCCTACGCCTCACGGTTGATGAGTTATGAGCCGTTTCGTACTTTTGACCGCTGTAGCGCCCCCGTCAGGCCGATCGGGGCGGGCCTTGGTGACGCTGTAGGCGGTGTGAGTACTATCAGCCCCCAAAGTTTCAAGTCTCTACGACTTACGGTTTGGTCTGCCCGATCAGTTTTATGTCTGAATGTTGCATCATGGGAAAATTAACAATAACAATAGGGTTTCAGCACTTCGTGCTTGAACCCCTAATAAGTGGCTAAAAAAGGGCCACAAAAAGGCCTCTAAAAAAAAAACTATAGGGTCTAGGCACTTGCCGCTTGCGCTGCTGCGTTCCAAAAACTTTATCAAGCCTTTTAACGTGTGCCTCGGAGAGGAAAAAGTATGTTTTTTGCCCTTTTAGCTCATTTATCATGGAAATGTGGTGAATTTTTTTTTTACCTTTTAAACTGTGACACCTCCACTGATGGCCCGATCTCCATAAAAGTTTGCACGCTTCTTTAGAATAATATGGCGCATGTGCTCAGCTAATTTGGTGAAGTGCTGCTCTTTTTTCCCCCATTTTTCAGTCATTTAAATGTCATTTTGCATAGGATAATACAGAGGCCTTCTCACCTTTATGACAGTTAAAGCGCCCCACCAATGGCCCGACGTCCGTGAAAGTTTCCAAGCTTCTTTAGGATCACGTGACGCATGCGCATGCCCGATTTTGTGAGGTTGTATGCAAATCAGACAGCAAGATGGCCGCTTTCAGCCATTTCATGGGATTTGCCATAGAAATGCATCATTTTGACACCCTTTTAACAGTTATAGCGCCACCAAGTGGCCAGTCGCCACGTCCTTTTTCACGCGACCACAGAATGAGCTCGTACATACGCGTGCTGAGTTTGGTGCAAAAATCTCGTTCCGTTCACGAGTTATAGCCAATTAAGCAAAATGGGCTCCTCCCACTTCAAACGTTTTGGCGGCCCTTAAGGCCTGTTCACACCGGGACGAATTTCGCGCGCGATATTCGCCGACGTTTAACGCCTCGTGACTAAACAAAGGGCGCCAATGTGAGTGTGCACACCGACGCGAAAAACGCCACGCGTAAAAGCGTCATTTTTAAAAAAACGCCTCGGGTTCGTTTTTTTGGTTTGACGCGCCGCGTCAAAAACTATCCGACCAATGAGATTGGCGCTTTTGCTCACGTGTCTGGAGCTTCTGAAGTTACAGTAAAACACAACTTGGGGGCGCTCAAACACAAAACGGTCTTGCCGAGCACACATACAGGCGAAGAAGATAGCGTCTTCACTGCTGGGAAGAAATAAGACGAGGAAGATGCAAGGCAAGATGAATGTAGAGCTGCTGGCCTCGTTGGTGTCGGAACATAAAGAACTATATGACAAACGCGACTACAAAAATCTTGATAAAAGAGAACTGTTATGGAGTGGTATTGCAGAGCAAATGGGCCTTGATGGTGAGTTTCATTTTACTTAATTGTCTTTCATGTATATAGGCTTGTAACTTTTTCCCACGAACGTTTGACAATCGCGCCATCTAATGTCAGGGAATGAATTTGCATGTTCACTCGGCTCATCGTCAGCGAAAATCGCTTGGGTGTGAACACAAAAAACGCGTTGAAAAACGCTGGCGAATAACGCGCGCCGATATTCGTCCCGGTGTGTAAGGCCCTTTAGGGACCGTGAGCCCAAATTTTCACTTTTTTTTGATAATTATTGACATTCGGACTCCAGAGAATCTTGCTGCACTGGTTTGGTTCCGGTCGGGCCAAAAACCTAGGACTAGTTCGCGAAAGTAGGTTTTGTGAAAAACCCCAAATACCCGAAAATTTTCCCAGGGTGACGAGCAAATCCGAGGCATGCACCTGGTCCGCCTCGAGCCAAGGAATCCAACGATATAAGACACTTGAGCCTACGCCTCACGGTTGATGAGTTATGAGCCGTTTCGTACTTTTGACCGCTGTAGCGCCCCCGTCAGGCCGATCGGGGCGGGCCTTGGTGACGCTGTAGGCGGTGTGAGTACTATCAGCCCCCAAAGTTTCAAGTCTCTACGACTTACGGTTTGGTCTGCCCGATCAGTTTTATGTCTGAATGTTGCATCATGGGAAAATTAACAATAACAATAGGGTTTCAGCACTTCGTGCTTGAACCCCTAATAAGTGGCTAAAAAAGGGCCACAAAAAGGCCTCTAAAAAAAAAACTATAGGGTCTAGGCACTTGCCGCTTGCGCTGCTGCGTTCCAAAAACTTTATCAAGCCTTTTAACGTGTGCCTCGGAGAGGAAAAAGTATGTTTTTTGCCCTTTTAGCTCATTTATCATGGAAATGTGGTGAATTTTTTTTTTACCTTTTAAACTGTGACACCTCCACTGATGGCCCGATCTCCATAAAAGTTTGCACGCTTCTTTAGAATAATATGGCGCATGTGCTCAGCTAATTTGGTGAAGTGCTGCTCTTTTTTCCCCCATTTTTCAGTCATTTAAATGTCATTTTGCATAGGATAATACAGAGGCCTTCTCACCTTTATGACAGTTAAAGCGCCCCACCAATGGCCCGACGTCCGTGAAAGTTTCCAAGCTTCTTTAGGATCACGTGACGCATGCGCATGCCCGATTTTGTGAGGTTGTATGCAAATCAGACAGCAAGATGGCCGCTTTCAGCCATTTCATGGGATTTGCCATAGAAATGCATCATTTTGACACCCTTTTAACAGTTATAGCGCCACCAAGTGGCCAGTCGCCACGTCCTTTTTCACGCGACCACAGAATGAGCTCGTACATACGCGTGCTGAGTTTGGTGCAAAAATCTCGTTCCGTTCACGAGTTATAGCCAATTAAGCAAAATGGGCTCCTCCCACTTCAAACGTTTTGGCGGCCCTTAGGGACCGTGAGCCCAAATTTTCACTTTTTTTTGATAATTATTGACATTCGGACTCCAGAGAATCTTGCTGCACTGGTTTGGTTCCGGTCGGGCCAAAAACCTAGGACTAGTTCGCGAAAGTAGGTTTTGTGAAAAACCCCAAATACCCGAAAATTTTCCCAGGGTGACGAGCAAATCCGAGGCATGCACCTGGTCCGCCTCGAGCCAAGGAATCCAACGATATAAGACACTTGAGCCTACGCCTCACGGTTGATGAGTTATGAGCCGTTTCGTACTTTTGACCGCTGTAGCGCCCCCGTCAGGCCGATCGGGGCGGGCCTTGGTGACGCTGTAGGCGGTGTGAGTACTATCAGCCCCCAAAGTTTCAAGTCTCTACGACTTACGGTTTGGTCTGCCCGATCAGTTTTATGTCTGAATGTTGCATCATGGGAAAATTAACAATAACAATAGGGTTTCAGCACTTCGTGCTTGAACCCCTAATAAGTGGCTAAAAAAGGGCCACAAAAAGGCCTCTAAAAAAAAAACTATAGGGTCTAGGCACTTGCCGCTTGCGCTGCTGCGTTCCAAAAACTTTATCAAGCCTTTTAACGTGTGCCTCGGAGAGGAAAAAGTATGTTTTTTGCCCTTTTAGCTCATTTATCATGGAAATGTGGTGAATTTTTTTTTTACCTTTTAAACTGTGACACCTCCACTGATGGCCCGATCTCCATAAAAGTTTGCACGCTTCTTTAGAATAATATGGCGCATGTGCTCAGCTAATTTGGTGAAGTGCTGCTCTTTTTTCCCCCATTTTTCAGTCATTTAAATGTCATTTTGCATAGGATAATACAGAGGCCTTCTCACCTTTATGACAGTTAAAGCGCCCCACCAATGGCCCGACGTCCGTGAAAGTTTCCAAGCTTCTTTAGGATCACGTGACGCATGCGCATGCCCGATTTTGTGAGGTTGTATGCAAATCAGACAGCAAGATGGCCGCTTTCAGCCATTTCATGGGATTTGCCATAGAAATGCATCATTTTGACACCCTTTTAACAGTTATAGCGCCACCAAGTGGCCAGTCGCCACGTCCTTTTTCACGCGACCACAGAATGAGCTCGTACATACGCGTGCTGAGTTTGGTGCAAAAATCTCGTTCCGTTCACGAGTTATAGCCAATTAAGCAAAATGGGCTCCTCCCACTTCAAACGTTTTGGCGGCCCTTAGGGACCGTGAGCCCAAATTTTCACTTTTTTTTGATAATTATTGACATTCGGACTCCAGAGAATCTTGCTGCACTGGTTTGGTTCCGGTCGGGCCAAAAACCTAGGACTAGTTCGCGAAAGTAGGTTTTGTGAAAAACCCCAAATACCCGAAAATTTTCCCAGGGTGACGAGCAAATCCGAGGCATGCACCTGGTCCGCCTCGAGCCAAGGAATCCAACGATATAAGACACTTGAGCCTACGCCTCACGGTTGATGAGTTATGAGCCGTTTCGTACTTTTGACCGCTGTAGCGCCCCCGTCAGGCCGATCGGGGCGGGCCTTGGTGACGCTGTAGGCGGTGTGAGTACTATCAGCCCCCAAAGTTTCAAGTCTCTACGACTTACGGTTTGGTCTGCCCGATCAGTTTTATGTCTGAATGTTGCATCATGGGAAAATTAACAATAACAATAGGGTTTCAGCACTTCGTGCTTGAACCCCTAATAAGTGGCTAAAAAAGGGCCACAAAAAGGCCTCTAAAAAAAAAAACTATAGGGTCTAGGCACTTGCCGCTTGCGCTGCTGCGTTCCAAAAACTTTATCAAGCCTTTTAACGTGTGCCTCGGAGAGGAAAAAGTATGTTTTTTGCCCTTTTAGCTCATTTATCATGGAAATGTGGTGAATTTTTTTTTTACCTTTTAAACTGTGACACCTCCACTGATGGCCCGATCTCCATAAAAGTTTGCACGCTTCTTTAGAATAATATGGCGCATGTGCTCAGCTAATTTGGTGAAGTGCTGCTCTTTTTTCCCCCATTTTTCAGTCATTTAAATGTCATTTTGCATAGGATAATACAGAGGCCTTCTCACCTTTATGACAGTTAAAGCGCCCCACCAATGGCCCGACGTCCGTGAAAGTTTCCAAGCTTCTTTAGGATCACGTGACGCATGCGCATGCCCGATTTTGTGAGGTTGTATGCAAATCAGACAGCAAGATGGCCGCTTTCAGCCATTTCATGGGATTTGCCATAGAAATGCATCATTTTGACACCCTTTTAACAGTTATAGCACCACCAAGTGGCCAGTCGCCACGTCCTTTTTCACGCGACCACAGAATGAGCTCGTACATACGCGTGCTGAGTTTGGTGCAAAAATCTCGTTCCGTTCACGAGTTATAGCCAATTAAGCAAAATGGGCTCCTCCCACTTCAAACGTTTTGGCGGCCCTTAGGGACCGTGAGCCCAAATTTTCACTTTTTTTTGATAATTATTGACATTCGGACTCCAGAGAATCTTGCTGCACTGGTTTGGTTCCGGTCGGGCCAAAAACCTAGGACTAGTTCGCGAAAGTAGGTTTTGTGAAAAACCCCAAATACCCGAAAATTTTCCCAGGGTGACGAGCAAATCCGAGGCATGCACCTGGTCCGCCTCGAGCCAAGGAATCCAACGATATAAGACACTTGAGCCTACGCCTCACGGTTGATGAGTTATGAGCCGTTTCGTACTTTTGACCGCTGTAGCGCCCCCGTCAGGCCGATCGGGGCGGGCCTTGGTGACGCTGTAGGCGGTGTGAGTACTATCAGCCCCCAAAGTTTCAAGTCTCTACGACTTACGGTTTGGTCTGCCCGATCAGTTTTATGTCTGAATGTTGCATCATGGGAAAATTAACAATAACAATAGGGTTTCAGCACTTCGTGCTTGAACCCCTAATAAGTGGCTAAAAAAGGGCCACAAAAAGGCCTCTAAAAAAAAAACTATAGGGTCTAGGCACTTGCCGCTTGCGCTGCTGCGTTCCAAAAACTTTATCAAGCCTTTTAACGTGTGCCTCGGAGAGGAAAAAGTATGTTTTTTGCCCTTTTAGCTCATTTATCATGGAAATGTGGTGAATTTTTTTTTTACCTTTTAAACTGTGACACCTCCACTGATGGCCCGATCTCCATAAAAGTTTGCACGCTTCTTTAGAATAATATGGCGCATGTGCTCAGCTAATTTGGTGAAGTGCTGCTCTTTTTTCCCCCATTTTTCAGTCATTTAAATGTCATTTTGCATAGGATAATACAGAGGCCTTCTCACCTTTATGACAGTTAAAGCGCCCCACCAATGGCCCGACGTCCGTGAAAGTTTCCAAGCTTCTTTAGGATCACGTGACGCATGCGCATGCCCGATTTTGTGAGGTTGTATGCAAATCAGACAGCAAGATGGCCGCTTTCAGCCATTTCATGGGATTTGCCATAGAAATGCATCATTTTGACACCCTTTTAACAGTTATAGCGCCACCAAGTGGCCAGTCGCCACGTCCTTTTTCACGCGACCACAGAATGAGCTCGTACATACGCGTGCTGAGTTTGGTGCAAAAATCTCGTTCCGTTCACGAGTTATAGCCAATTAAGCAAAATGGGCTCCTCCCACTTCAAACGTTTTGGCGGCCCTTAGGGACCGTGAGCCCAAATTTTCACTTTTTTTTGATAATTATTGACATTCGGACTCCAGAGAATCTTGCTGCACTGGTTTGGTTCCGGTCGGGCCAAAAACCTAGGACTAGTTCGCGAAAGTAGGTTTTGTGAAAAACCCCAAATACCCGAAAATTTTCCCAGGGTGACGAGCAAATCCGAGGCATGCACCTGGTCCGCCTCGAGCCAAGGAATCCAACGATATAAGACACTTGAGCCTACGCCTCACGGTTGATGAGTTATGAGCCGTTTCGTACTTTTGACCGCTGTAGCGCCCCCGTCAGGCCGATCGGGGCGGGCCTTGGTGACGCTGTAGGCGGTGTGAGTACTATCAGCCCCCAAAGTTTCAAGTCTCTACGACTTACGGTTTGGTCTGCCCGATCAGTTTTATGTCTGAATGTTGCATCATGGGAAAATTAACAATAACAATAGGGTTTCAGCACTTCGTGCTTGAACCCCTAATAAGTGGCTAAAAAAGGGCCACAAAAAGGCCTCTAAAAAAAAAACTATAGGGTCTAGGCACTTGCCGCTTGCGCTGCTGCGTTCCAAAAACTTTATCAAGCCTTTTAACGTGTGCCTCGGAGAGGAAAAAGTATGTTTTTTGCCCTTTTAGCTCATTTATCATGGAAATGTGGTGAATTTTTTTTTTACCTTTTAAACTGTGACACCTCCACTGATGGCCCGATCTCCATAAAAGTTTGCACGCTTCTTTAGAATAATATGGCGCATGTGCTCAGCTAATTTGGTGAAGTGCTGCTCTTTTTTCCCCCATTTTTCAGTCATTTAAATGTCATTTTGCATAGGATAATACAGAGGCCTTCTCACCTTTATGACAGTTAAAGCGCCCCACCAATGGCCCGACGTCCGTGAAAGTTTCCAAGCTTCTTTAGGATCACGTGACGCATGCGCATGCCCGATTTTGTGAGGTTGTATGCAAATCAGACAGCAAGATGGCCGCTTTCAGCCATTTCATGGGATTTGCCATAGAAATGCATCATTTTGACACCCTTTTAACAGTTATAGCGCCACCAAGTGGCCAGTCGCCACGTCCTTTTTCACGCGACCACAGAATGAGCTCCTACATACGCGTGCTGAGTTTGGTGCAAAAATCTCGTTCCGTTCACGAGTTATAGCCAATTAAGCAAAATGGGCTCCTCCCACTTCAAACGTTTTGGCGGCCCTTAGGGACCGTGAGCCCAAATTTTCACTTTTTTTTGATAATTATTGACATTCGGACTCCAGAGAATCTTGCTGCACTGGTTTGGTTCCGGTCGGGCCAAAAACCTAGGACTAGTTCGCGAAAGTAGGTTTTGTGAAAAACCCCAAATACCCGAAAATTTTCCCAGGGTGACGAGCAAATCCGAGGCATGCACCTGGTCCGCCTCGAGCCAAGGAATCCAACGATATAAGACACTTGAGCCTACGCCTCACGGTTGATGAGTTATGAGCCGTTTCGTACTTTTGACCGCTGTAGCGCCCCCGTCAGGCCGATCGGGGCGGGCCTTGGTGACGCTGTAGGCGGTGTGAGTACTATCAGCCCCCAAAGTTTCAAGTCTCTACGACTTACGGTTTGGTCTGCCCGATCAGTTTTATGTCTGAATGTTGCATCATGGGAAAATTAACAATAACAATAGGGTTTCAGCACTTCGTGCTTGAACCCCTAATAAGTGGCTAAAAAAGGGCCACAAAAAGGCCTCTAAAAAAAAAACTATAGGGTCTAGGCACTTGCCGCTTGCGCTGCTGCGTTCCAAAAACTTTATCAAGCCTTTTAACGTGTGCCTCGGAGAGGAAAAAGTATGTTTTTTGCCCTTTTAGCTCATTTATCATGGAAATGTGGTGAATTTTTTTTTTACCTTTTAAACTGTGACACCTCCACTGATGGCCCGATCTCCATAAAAGTTTGCACGCTTCTTTAGAATAATATGGCGCATGTGCTCAGCTAATTTGGTGAAGTGCTGCTCTTTTTTCCCCCATTTTTCAGTCATTTAAATGTCATTTTGCATAGGATAATACAGAGGCCTTCTCACCTTTATGACAGTTAAAGCGCCCCACCAATGGCCCGACGTCCGTGAAAGTTTCCAAGCTTCTTTAGGATCACGTGACGCATGCGCATGCCCGATTTTGTGAGGTTGTATGCAAATCAGACAGCAAGATGGCCGCTTTCAGCCATTTCATGGGATTTGCCATAGAAATGCATCATTTTGACACCCTTTTAACAGTTATAGCGCCACCAAGTGGCCAGTCGCCACGTCCTTTTTCACGCGACCACAGAATGAGCTCGTACATACGCGTGCTGAGTTTGGTGCAAAAATCTCGTTCCGTTCACGAGTTATAGCCAATTAAGCAAAATGGGCTCCTCCCACTTCAAACGTTTTGGCGGCCCTTAGGGACCGTGAGCCCAAATTTTCACTTTTTTTTGATAATTATTGACATTCGGACTCCAGAGAATCTTGCTGCACTGGTTTGGTTCCGGTCGGGCCAAAAACCTAGGACTAGTTCGCGAAAGTAGGTTTTGTGAAAAACCCCAAATACCCGAAAATTTTCCCAGGGTGACGAGCAAATCCGAGGCATGCACCTGGTCCGCCTCGAGCCAAGGAATCCAACGATATAAGACACTTGAGCCTACGCCTCACGGTTGATGAGTTATGAGCCGTTTCGTACTTTTGACCGCTGTAGCGCCCCCGTCAGGCCGATCGGGGCGGGCCTTGGTGACGCTGTAGGCGGTGTGAGTACTATCAGCCCCCAAAGTTTCAAGTCTCTACGACTTACGGTTTGGTCTGCCCGATCAGTTTTATGTCTGAATGTTGCATCATGGGAAAATTAACAATAACAATAGGGTTTCAGCACTTCGTGCTTGAACCCCTAATAAGTGGCTAAAAAAGGGCCACAAAAAGGCCTCTAAAAAAAAAACTATAGGGTCTAGGCACTTGCCGCTTGCGCTGCTGCGTTCCAAAAACTTTATCAAGCCTTTTAACGTGTGCCTCGGAGAGGAAAAAGTATGTTTTTTGCCCTTTTAGCTCATTTATCATGGAAATGTGGTGAATTTTTTTTTTACCTTTTAAACTGTGACACCTCCACTGATGGCCCGATCTCCATAAAAGTTTGCACGCTTCTTTAGAATAATATGGCGCATGTGCTCAGCTAATTTGGTGAAGTGCTGCTCTTTTTTCCCCCATTTTTCAGTCATTTAAATGTCATTTTGCATAGGATAATACAGAGGCCTTCTCACCTTTATGACAGTTAAAGCGCCCCACCAATGGCCCGACGTCCGTGAAAGTTTCCAAGCTTCTTTAGGATCACGTGACGCATGCGCATGCCCGATTTTGTGAGGTTGTATGCAAATCAGACAGCAAGATGGCCGCTTTCAGCCATTTCATGGGATTTGCCATAGAAATGCATCATTTTGACACCCTTTTAACAGTTATAGCGCCACCAAGTGGCCAGTCGCCACGTCCTTTTTCACGCGACCACAGAATGAGCTCGTACATACGCGTGCTGAGTTTGGTGCAAAAATCTCGTTCCGTTCACGAGTTATAGCCAATTAAGCAAAATGGGCTCCTCCCACTTCAAACGTTTTGGGACCGTGAGCCCAAATTTTCACTTTTTTTTGATAATTATTGACATTCGGACTCCAGAGAATCTTGCTGCACTGGTTTGGTTCCGGTCGGGCCAAAAACCTAGGACTAGTTCGCGAAAGTAGGTTTTGTGAAAAACCCCAAATACCCGAAAATTTTCCCAGGGTGACGAGCAAATCCGAGGCATGCACCTGGTCCGCCTCGAGCCAAGGAATCCAACGATATAAGACACTTGAGCCTACGCCTCACGGTTGATGAGTTATGAGCCGTTTCGTACTTTTGACCGCTGTAGCGCCCCCGTCAGGCCGATCGGGGCGGGCCTTGGTGACGCTGTAGGCGGTGTGAGTACTATCAGCCCCCAAAGTTTCAAGTCTCTACGACTTACGGTTTGGTCTGCCCGATCAGTTTTATGTCTGAATGTTGCATCATGGGAAAATTAACAATAACAATAGGGTTTCAGCACTTCGTGCTTGAACCCCTAATAAAAATCAGTACAATTACAATAGGGTTTCAGCACTTCGTGCTTGAACCCCTAATAAAAATCCTTACAATTACAATAGGGTTTCAGCACTTCGTGCTTGAACCCCTAATAAAAATCAGTACAATTACAATAGGGTTTCAGCACTTCGTGCTTGAACCCCTAAAAATCCTTACAATTACAATAGGGTTTCAGCACTTCGTGCTTGAACCCCTAATAATAAAAATCCTTACAATAACAATAGGGTTTCAGCACTTCGTGCTTGAACCCCTAATAATAATAATAAAAATCAGTACAATTACAATAGGGTTTCAGCACTTCGTGCTTGAACCCCTAAAAATCAGTACAATTACAATAGGGTTTCAGCACTTCGTGCTTGAACCCCTAATCAAAATAAAACACAGAAAACTATTCAAGGGAACAAACCTGCCAAACATGCAGGAAGAACTGTTCTTACTCTTTTCTTCTGCAGGCAACTGCCCCTTTTGTTGAAATACCACATAACTGTCCGCGAAAGCTTGCCAAATTAGCCCAGGCTGTCAACGAACGCAGTCGCGTCATCTGAAGAGGCAAAGCGCTTCACTGTCCCGTTGATGGTCAGCCTCAGAGTTGCAGGATACAGCAGGGCATACTCAATCTTCATCTTCTGCAGTCGCCATTTGACATCATCGAAAGCCTTGCGTTTCTTTAGCACCATCGCAGAATAATCGTTGAAGAATAAAATCCTCTGTCGCGCGTCAGTGCTCCTTTCGGGATCCATGCCAACACGACAAGCTGCGTCCAACACTCGCTGTTTGTCCGTAAAGTTATGAAACTTTATGATGACAGGTCTGGGTCTCTGCTTAGGGTCCAGCCTTCGTTGCAATCTTTAAGTAATCGAACCACCTTTCAAAGAAATGCACTGGATCACTTCCTTCCGCGCCCTCTTGAAGACCGACAAGACACAAATTACACCTGTGCCCACGATTATCTAGATCGTCGATGTGCGCTGACATTTCGCTCACTTTTTTTTGAAGATCAGCCATGGTGGCCTGCAGAGATTCCGTTGAATTTTCCACACCGGCTATTCGTTCCTCCGCCTGGCCCACTCGCTCCACCAAGGCTTGGAACTGAACGGTTTGATCGTTTATCGCGGCTAGGACAGTATTCACTTTCTCATCTATTACCTTCGTAATGTTTTCAGTTCATTTGTCCAGAGCTTGAGCAAAGTTGGAGTTGGAACTTTCCTCCTCACGACTCTTCATGCTTGCGTCGTTCATATTAGCACCCTGCTCGTCACCGCTGATAGTAGAACTTTTCGGCGCAATCTTCTTAGCTTCGGGCATTCTGTCAGATCCTTTTGAAAAATATTGATCTAAAGACATGACATAATAACTATTTAAGCTCATAGAATGATTCCGCTGAGTGAAAATATTAATTAATCAAATATTTGAACTAATGTCATGAGAGCTCGCCAAAAGACGTGTCCACTCTACGACGCCATCTTTCTTCCCCTTTTTTATCTTATCTTATCTTTCTTTTAACTCATAATGGCGTACCATGGGATTTTTATTTTACAACCTAAGTTTTATTTTATTTTTCTTTCACTGGCGGAAATGGGCTTCATAAATGTATCCAATGAGGATCAAGAGACTTCTAAGGTCAGTAACGTCATCGCAAACAGCAAAAAGCTCACTTTATTTCTAGGTTGAACGTCCACTCCGCTGCGCGTCATGGCCGCATTACAACTTAGAACGTGCGTTAACTTTGGATAGTCTAATGGTGTGTCGTCCATTATCCCTTACTTATGTTGTACCTGTATTGTCATGTTCCTGTTCACCAAATGTCTTAAATAAATAACTTTTAACAATTTTCTTGTGGTCTGCAGTTAATTTAAATATTTTAGAATATGGGTGATTCTATTAATGACGGCTAATATTAAATCAGTGATACATTATTTAAATTGTACAGTGAGAAACTGAATTTACAGGGATTAACTGTTACCTACTGTTAATAGTACTGTATTGCCATATACAATACATAAAAAAACAGTGCTTAACTGTTTTTATTTGTACAGTAAATAATCCAGCACTGTAAATGCAATTGAAATCACAGTATTTAATTAATAATTATTCTATAGTAAAAACAATCAATACTATAAATACAACTAAAATCACAGTGTTTAATTGTTTTTGATTTTACAGTGAATACACAAAATACTGTAAATGGAAGTACGGTACCTTTACTGTAAAAAAGTATTCACAGTAACTTAGTGGCTAATATTGTTGCCAGTAAGTGTTGTGGTTTAAATCTTTTTGGGAAATCACTTCTCAGAGATCTTTGATGCCATAAATATTAGACTTTATTTCACAAACAAAGTCTGAACGCCCTTCTGTCAGGGTTCTGTCACCTCTGTTTGGTTTATATCTGGTTTGGTGACAGAGCTCTGACATTCCCGGTTTGTCATGTGTTTGTTTAGTCTGGTTTGTTGTGAGCACATGGCTTGTCTTGTATTCCTTGTGCCAGGTGCTCTCTTGTCAATTGTCTGGCCCCTCCCATCTTGTTACCTGATTATTGATGAATAATTATATATAATTAAGATATAAGATATAATTTGCCCCACCTGCCTTGTTCGTTACCTTCTTTTGTTTGCTTCCTATTTAGTCTCCTTGTGTTTGCAGTCCTGTGCTGGTTCGCTGTTTTATGTTTCCAGTTATACCAGATGCCTGTCTTGGTTTCCCCTACGGGGTGTTTTTGTAGTAGTTTTGTTTTATTTTTGATTACTTATTAAATATCCTTCCTTATCTGCACTTGAATCCTCGCTTCACTTTTTGACCTGCCGTGACAGAACGAACCAGCCACAATGAGAATTCAGCGGAAGCATTCACGCCAGCCACCAGCCTCTCCTATTTCCTGCCAGCGTTATCAACGCATTGTAAAGTTCACCGCCTTGAGTTCCCTTCGTCAGAAGGGGACGAATGTGAGAGACTTTGCCCTGGAATTCAGCTCTGCTGCAGAGGTGCTGGGGCTGGGTGAGATGGCCCTTAAGGACCTGTTTAACTACGCCCTTGAGGAGCCCGTCGATGTTTGGACAATGTCAAGTCAAGTCACCTTTATTTATATAGCGCTTTTTACAATACAGATTGTATCAAAGCAGCTTCACATTGATAACATGAAAATAATACAACAAAGTTTGTTTCTAGAAGAAAATTGCATCATCGTCCACCCTTAATAAGGCAGATCAGTAATATTGTTGAATATTAAATGTCCCCAACTAAGCAAGCCAAAAGCCAAGGCAACAGTGGCAAGGAACCAAAACTCCATCAGGTGACAGAATGAAGAAAAAAAAAACTTGGGAGAACCCAGGTTCAGTCGGGGGCCAGTTCTCCGTTTCAGCGTTACAGGTCAGAAGTCAGATTGGTTGTGTCGATGAGGCCTTCACAGGCCTGATGAGGCTGGCACTTCAGGGATGCGTCATGGTTGGGTCCAGGTGCAGCTCCACCATCTGAACTGGATATGGCTGGGGTCCACCTCACTTCAGTAAATGGAGAGACTGGTTGACACTTCAGTACTGCGTTGTCGTCGCGTCCAGGTGCAGGTCCTTCATCGGATCTGGATACGGCCTGGATCCGGCGGAAGAGGAGAGACTAGTTGACACTTCAGGACTGCGTTGTCGTCGCGTCCAGGTGCTGGTCCTTCATCAGATCTGGATACGGCCTGGATCCGGCGGACTGCGGTAAACCTCTGTATAAACAGAGAGACTAATATTAGCGTAGATGCCATTCTTCTTATGATGTAACGAGTACATCAGGATTTATGGGAAGTGTTCCCGGTTCCGGCTGGCCTAATCTATGCAGCCTAATATGGAATTATAGAAGTCTATAATGTGTTATGTGTATGCTAGGTCAAAGATATGTGTTTTTAGTCTAGCTTTGAACTGACAGAGTGTGTCTGCTTCCCGGACAATGTTAGGAAGACTGTTCCAAAGTTTTGGTGCTAAATAGGAGAAGGATCTACCGCCAGCAGTCGATTTTGATATTCTAGGTATTATCAACTGGCCGGAATTTTGAGATCGCAATAGACATGAAGGACCATAATGCGTTAAGAGCTCGCTCAAGTACTGCGGAGCTAAACCATTTAGTGCTTTGTAAGTAATCAGCAATATTTAAAAATTTATATGATGTTTAATAGGGAGCCGATGCAGTGTTGACAGAACAGGGCTAATATGGTCATACTTCCTGGTTCTGGTAAGAACTCGAGCTGCTGTGTTTTTGACCAGCTGTAATTTGTTTATTAAGCGTGCAGGGCAACCACCCATTAGAGCATTACAATAATCTAGCCTTGATGTCATGAACGCATGAACTAATTGTTCCGCATTTGTCAATGAGAGCACATGACGTAATTTAGATATATTTTTAAGATGGAAAAATGCGGTTTTACAGATACTAGACACGTGACTTTCAAATGAAAGATTGGTATCAAAGAGCACACCCAGGTTCCTAACCAATGATGAAGACTTAACAGAGCAGCCATCAAGTGTTAGACAGTATTCTAGGTTATTACGTGAGGATGTTTTTTGTCCAATAATTAAAATCTCCGTTTTTTTCAGAATTAAGTAGTAGGAAATACATTTTGTGAATTGGTAAGTTTCGTCTGGGCGTGAAGAAATATAGAGCTGAGTATCATCAGCATAACAGCGAAAACTAATGCCATGCTTCCTAATGATATCTCCTAAGGGTAGCATGTACAGAGTGAACCGCAACGGTCCTAGTACTGAGCCTTGTGGTACGCCATACTGAACTTGTAATCGATAAGACATCTCTTCATTTACTGCTACAAACTGATAACGGTCAGATAAGTAGGATTTAAACCATGCTAATGCAATTCCACTAATGCCAACATAATTTTCGAGTCTATTTAAAAGAATGTTGTGGTCGATAGTGTCAAATGCAGCACTAAGATCGAGTAACACTAATAGCAGGATACAACCACGATCGGATGATAAGAGCAAATCATTTGTGACTCTAATGAGAGCTGTCTCAGTACTATGGTACAGCCTAAATCCGGACTGAAAATCCTCACAGATATCATTTCTTTCTAAAAAGGAACATAGTTGTGAGGATACCGCCTTTTCTAGTATCTTTGACAGAAAAGGTAGATTCGAGATCGGCCTGTAATTGACTAATTCTGTAGGATCAAGTTGCGTTTTTTTAACAAGCGGTTTAATCATAGCCAGCTTAAACGTTTTCGGTACATATCCTAGTGACAAAGATGAATTAATGATATTAAGAAGAGGATCTGTGACCTCTGGAAGCATCTCTTTCAGTAGTTTAGTCGGTATAGGGTCTAACATACATGTTGTCGATTTAGATGATTTAACGAGTTTAGTAAATTCTTCCTCTCCTATAGCAACGAATGAATCAAATTTTTCTTCAAGGAGACTACAATGCACTGCCTGATGCGATACTGTAGTAGACGGTTGCATAGTTATAATTTTCTCCCTGATATTATCAATCTTGTTAGTAAAGAAGTTCATAAAGTCATTACTGCTGTGCTGCTTGGAAACGTCTGGGGTTGAAGATTTATTTTTCGTTAGTTTAGCCACTATTTCAAATAAACACCTAGGGTTTCGTTTATTTTCTTCTAATAGGTTTGAAAAATAAGCAGATCTAGCTTATTTTAAGGCCTCTCTGTATGCAATCCAGCTCTCTTTCCATGAAATGAAAAATACCTCTAGTTTTGTTTCCTTCCAGTTTCGCTCCATTTTTCTGGCTGCTCTCTTAAGGACCCGAGTGTGCTCGTTGTACCACGGCGTTGGACTAAGCGATCCCGGGAGATGTTACTTCTTGTTGACATTCGAATTGTTGTCAAACAAAACGGAAGCTAGCTAGACCCTCCCTCCTCCTCATCCCGTCTCCTCCCTCCTCCCCTCCCTTCCGACATAAAGGAAAGTCAAAATAGTCACTACAAACAAAGTTAAGTTTTACTGATACTTCATTCAATGTGTAATGTCGCCAAGTTAGATAAATGCTTTTATATATTGCAGAACAGAATGCAGAAAAAGAGAAACATTATCTTAAAATCATTTCACCACCTGAGGTTATAACTATAGCTCCCATACAAGGACGCAATAATAGCAAGATAACGTTAGCTTCGCGTTTCCCAGTGTCGAGTGAGCATAAACAACGGCGGCGGCGTAAACAAATTCAGTCAAAGTTGTCAATAGCCTATAAATGAACATTCAAACACGTCAAACAGTGGATGAAAACAATCGTTCACACAAATTGTCGCCCTACTGTGAATTTGCTTGATCATTTACAATAGAGATTGATCGCTGCTAGAAACATACACGTTGTATTCACCAAAGTTAACGCTGACTGCATAGTTCTAGCTAATTACATCCTTGTGTTGGTTTGGCGAACATGAACGTCAGTATAGAAAGAAAAATGGATTTACCTGTTCTGCAAAAACAGAGCAACTATGTCGGATTGGAAGCCCTTCTGCCGGCGGAGTTCTCGCCACCTTTCGAAGGTTTTTCCGATGTAAATTCGGGACTTCACGCGTTCCTTATCCTTGTCCCTCTTCTTTGCAATTTGTTCATCGGAACGTCGTCTCTTTGGTCGTGTGTCGGCCATAATTCAAACTTCCCTCTTCATGCTTCTCTGTTCTCTCTCCTCCACACTCCCTTCACGTGCAATGAACATGCAATGTACATGAAACTCTGTGACTTTTCCTAAATAATCTATCTAAACATGCACAAAAAAACTGGGCTTGATTTGGTTGTTCTAAAGGTGTGTAAAAAAAAAAGTACCATTTAAGGTGTTTGGGGTCAAAATGACCCCACATTGAAAATGAATGGGAAAATGAAAAAAATGACTTTTTTTCATTTTATTTGTCAAAAAAATAAAAGTAAATCCATTATAAATCTGAAAATTTCTACATAGAAACCAAGGTCTGGTCCTAGAGCATAAATAAAAAGTAGAGCGAACTTTTTATCTCATACACACACACACACACACACACACACACACACACACACACACACACACACACACACACACACACACACACACACACACAAACACATAAACAAACACACAAATGTATGTGTTTGCAACAGAGAGCATTTTTACAGAAATTGGCAAATAAAATAAACAAAACTGGCATAAATCAAAAAAAAAAATACATTTAAATCAAGGTCTGGTCCTAGAGCATAAACCCAAAGTGGAACGAACTTTCTATCTCATACACACACACACACAAACACACACAAACACACACATGTATGTCACTGCAACAGAGAGCATTTTTATAGAAATTGGCAAATAAAATAAATAAAACTGGCATAAATCTAAAAAAAAATTACATTTAAATCAAGGTCTGGTCCTAGAGCATAAACCCAAAGTGGAACAAACTTTCTATCTCATACACACACACACACACAAACACACACAAACACACACATGTATGTCACTGCAACAGAGAGCATTTTTATAGAAATTGGCAAATAAAATAAACAAAACTGGCATAAATCTAACAAAATTTACATTTAAATCAAGGTCTGGTCCTAGAGCATAAACCCAAAGTGGAACAAACTTTCTATCTCATACACACACACACATAAACACACACATGTATGTCACTGCAACAGAGAGCATTTTTATAGAAATTGGCAAATAAAATAAACAAAACTGGCATAAATCTGAAAAATGTCACATATGCAACATGGAACAAGCTTGTTCCCACACACACACACACACACACACACACACACACACACACACACACACACACACACACACACACACACACACACACAGTCATGTCATAGTGGTGACTTGTAATGTTTCTGCAAATGTATGTATAATAATTTGATAATAATTATATAATTAATATTATATAATTATAATAATTAATAATTAATTTGATAATAATAATTTGATTTTTTATGTATTTCAAAATGTTTATATTAAAATATATATATCAAAGTTGTGAAGAGAAGTTGAATGAGTGAATGAATGGTTCTCTATGGCCCTCTATTGGATACATTTGGCCATTGGCCATTAATTCCTTACCCATAAGAAATAAGTTTTTTCGACTAACCTTTAGATGGCAGTATTCTATCCCTAACACATAGAGCAATGTCCAAAAACTATTTAGATTTAATTAAGATCATCATTTAAGTGATTTTTTCTTTAAAAAATCATTTTTCATGAGCCAATTTATGGCCTAGTTATGTAATTGTGCAGTAAATAGGTAAAAAACTTCAAAATTTCCACAAAAACACAGCATAAATGTATAGTTGAGAAGTAAATAAAAAAAATGATATATAGTTTTCCATATAAAAAATGTATATTTCCTTATGCAATTGCTCTTTAAAAGTTTGGGGTCAAAATGACCCCAAACACCTTAAGTGTTATCCTTTTTTAACACTGATTAAGGGTTAAGGGCCTTAGTGTGCTCGTTGTACCACGGCGTTGGACTATTTTCTTTAATCTTCTTTAAAGGGACACTCCACCCATTTGCATTAAGCTTTGCATTGTTAGAAACCCAGTCATACTATTGAATGGTCGTGCAACACTCTCTCATTTTCCCCTGAGACGGGAGAAATCCGTTATTTACCTTTTACACTTCCTCCTACAATGACGCAAAAATCGTCATTTTGCGTCATTGTAGGAGGAAGTGTAAGAGGGGGGGATTTCTGTTGAGACTACAAGCACTAGTTCCTCATCTTTCCCAGGGGGCGGGACCCGCTCACGCTACAGACCTATTACAGATCAGTGGGTGGGACTTTACTCTCTGAAACTGAAAGCAATATCCTCCATCTTGTTTGAAGCTAAGCTAACAGGCGCTGTGGAGACAGATGTAAAGTTATGACAATAGCGGAGGAGAGTGCTCAATATGATATAGAAGAAGAGGATTTCGGAAGTCTGATGCTTGAATCAGGTGTTTGTGGCTACCTTTACAAGCCGCATTATAGCGAAGAGCAGCCGAGGCAGAAGACCTGCCTGCCGCGGACGAGGAGCCCGGACTGGCTCGAGTTAGGGCGGACTGGTGGCGCCGGTGATCTCACTATGCAACTCATAGACTGTAAGATGCAACTACGAACACAGAGATAGAGTCCGTCTGCGGCAAAGAATTTCAACGATGACAATTTCTCCTGGACGAAATCTCTGAATCAGACGAGGACACGGACGTTTGTGTTGAGAACTATCCTAGTTTCGCACCGCATATGTTCTGACTGAACATCCAGGTACCATGCAATAATTCACCTTTTCGAAAGAAATACAAACGAGGAGTAATGAGTTCGCCAACTAACTAGACATTTTGTGTGAATGTGAAATGAATTTCAAGCTCTGGTGGTAGCTAGCCTTGTAGACGGAAGAGTGATTTCTCTTATAGGCAGATATGCGCTTTCTGGATTAGTGGGAGTGGCTTGCGGAGCTGTGCAATGTGGTGCATTGTGGGAGTTGTTGTCTTTCATACAAATGCGTCCTGAAGTTATTTTTTGTCTTTCCTCGGTCACGAAGACACCAAATTCAAAATTTATTTTACATTTCGACTACATATATGACCCACTTTAAATAAAAAACAATGTTCAAATGGGTGGAATGCCCCTTTAAGCGCAAAGGAGCAACTGTATCTAAAGTGCTGGAAAAGAGAGAGTTAAAAGTTTCTGTCGCAATATCTAGTTCTTCTAAGCTATCTGGGATGCTGAGATGATGAAGGCAGATCAGTAATATTGGCAGAAGTGATAGGTCTAACATATTTGTAACACGGAGTCGACTTTGCAGCCTTGGCTAAATGAAGTTTACACGAGACTAAATAATGATCTGAGATGTCATCGCTCTGCTGCAGAATTTCAATGGCATCAACATTGATTCCATGTGATGATAATATTAGATCTAGACTATGATTACGAGAATGAGTAGGTCCTGACACGTGTTGTCTAACTCCAATAGAGTTCAGAATGTCTTTAAATGCCAATCCCAATGCATCTTTTTCATTATCTACATGTATATTAAAATCACCAACAATTAGTACTTTATCTGCAGCCAATACTAACTCTGATAGAAAATCAGCAAATTCTTTGATAAAGTCTTTATGGTGCCCTGGTGGCCTGTATACAGTAGCCAGCACAAATGTTAAACGTGATTTATCTGTCATGACTGACGACGAGGAAGCAATTGCAAGTAAAAAATACTCTTTATTTTGCAAACACAGTGCGAGAAATGAAGAGCAGGAAATGATGACGATGAGTGGCGCAGGGACCTCGATGAGCAAACACGGCAGGTGAAGGTGAAGTAGTGAGAGTCTCTGATGATCCAGTGATATAATCCAAACGAAGAACGAAGACACACAGCAACACCGACCGGGAACACCCACTCAGGAAACACCAGACAAACACATACTGAACAGGAAACGTAACGGAAACAGGAACAGGACAAAGCACGAGAACTTCAACAACGATCTGGCAATAGGGATGGCTAACGCGAAACAGTCGTTCCGAAGCTTTGCGAGATCCCGAAGCGCAGATGCTTCGAAACACTGATCCGAAGCGTGATTCAAAACACCCATGTCACGTGACTATGGCCAAACGAAGCCTCGAAGTGTTTCACCAGGTGTGGTCCGCCGAATCAGCGTTTGATTGACACGGTCGGGAACAGACCACACAATCGCACATCTGTATAAAAGTGAAATCAACGCATATTGACCTCGTGGGTTTTTGTGAGAGGAGTTTGATTTTGAGATAGCGGATTTTTGGTGATATAGTGACATAGTAGGCTAAGTCCTTCTACAGCAGAGAAATTAATATTTTTGAATAAAAATCTCTAAAAAATGAGACATTGTGGCTTGATTTCTTTTATTAATATTCATTTTGCAGGACCAAAATAACATTATGCACAGTGAGGAGCCTATAGGTTACAAGCTTCACATATTAGAAAAATACAATAATAAAAAAACAACACTTTTTTTAATGGCTCGTCAAGGTTGTTTTAGATCAACACCTGCAAGTGACCACTAGGTGTCACCGTTGAGACAGGTGTCAGATTGATTCGAAGCCTCGAAACAATATGGCCCATTTGGTTCAACTGTTTCATTGCTTCACGAAGCCTCGATCTGCCCAACACTATCTGACAAAAGAGAGGAGAAAACAGTGAGAATATAAAGGTGTCTGAATGAGCTGCAGCTGGCGCTGCTAGTGATGATCAGCTGTGCCGCTGATCAGTGGTAACGATCCGGTCACGCCCACACACACGCACACATAACAACAGTAACAGGAGACAAGAAGGAAACAATGAATTTGTGAACCGTGACATTATCATTTACACTAGCTTGTGTTACATTTAGCAACAACACTTCAAAAGAATTATATTTAAAACAAGACTTCTCAGTAATTCTCAGTAATAATTGATCGATTGCTCCTGTCTGCCTTGCTGCCTGCTGTAAGTTTGTTTGCTTCGGTGCTGTAAGCTCCATCTTAGCCTCATATTTCTTTCTGTTTTGAACCATCATTTACTATCATTTCTAGTTGTTTATGTAGCCATTGGGACTTTAGGACCCAGGAGCGAGTAGCAAGGGCTTAAATGTAGAGGTGTCCATAAGGGCGGGTTTTTGTGTTTTGTCGGCCGCTTGGACAGGAAACGGAGGGGAGTGGAACCGCGATTATATGAGCGTAGGCAGCCAGGTGTTGGCGTCCCGCGTGTTGAAGTGTGTGTGCATGTGCAGTCACCAGTAAATCAATTGTGGAAGCGTTTCCGAGTTTAACGCCGGTAAGTATGCTTCCCTTAAAGAGTGTGGTTTTGATGTGTGTCGTGGGATGCTGTGGTGTGATTTTTATTGTGGTTTATTTTGTAGAATGGGCGGGTAAACAGAACCAAGTTTGATATTCATCGGGAATTCTCTCTCTCTCGTGGCCAGGTGCTAATAGTCAAGGCATTGAGACGGTCCCCTGCTTCACGCGCTGAGTATATTTATATCCCATGGTTTTTTTTTAACAGACTGTGCTGGTGTTATAGGGCGTTTGCATAATTGCTGCCGTGTGTTGGTGCGGGTGGCCTAGCCCAAAGTAGGTATCTGTTAGCCTGATATCCAATTAATTGTTAGACTTTGGCCTTGCAAAGACTCGTGTTTGTTTCTTGTGTAGCCTGCTGTTATACCAGGTCCCGTGCGTTCCTTCATCCGTGCGCGTTGGTTTGTGCGCGCTCCGGCGTTTGTGTGCTTCCGTGCACACAGGATCATTAGGAGCCTTTTGTGAATGAACGCCGTCTCTCGTGAGTGTTCGAAGGTTTACAAGTGCTTACAATGTATATCATCAGTAGGGTGCATGGGTTATGGGGATAAATAAATAAGTGTGTTTTTGTTTTTAGGTTTTTGCAGTTTGTGTACTCTGTTTGGACATCCAGCCACTGTTTTCTCATGTATGAAACTTTTGTATGTTTTTATTATTTAGTTATATCATGTCTGTGAATTTATATGATTAAGGTCATGTTTTTCTGATTATTGATACCTTACCATTGAGACAAATTGTTGTAATTGGGCAGTGTGCAATATTAACGATTGGGACGGGGGAGTGCTAGTGATATGTGTAATTTGGATAGCCTCCTATACAGCTGATTGTAGTAGTATTTTCTGCACTTTACTTGTTCAAACGAAGCGGGCAGTGCTTGAGTTCTCGTAGTTAGTGGGCAGGGCTCAATACTCAATGTATTAAGGTGACCACCCGTGTGGCGTGATTAGAATTGGTGTGTACTAACAAAGCACTTTATGGTTGATGCAGTGTAACCTTGGTTGCTGTTTTTGGTGTGCTGAACCCTTTTGGAGCCTTATACTCATGGTGAATTAAACGTGGATCCCTGTCAACATTGAGCACTGTGGTCCGGCCCAACTTTAGTTAGTGTAGTTTTCATATGAATATTTGTCTACGAGAATTCATGTAAATGCCTCTGATGTATTATTGTCATTAATGTTTTTTTTTTTATTATTCAAAGCAAGTATTTTAACTACTCTGATTGAAGATTACAAATAAATAATGTTTATTGCTTTTGTTACATCAGCCTTCAATTGTTTCATTCATTTGAATATTATTAGCGTGGGGTGTATCTTTATTCTGGGGTATTAGTTGGGTCTCCCATCCCAGTCCAATAAATGGGAGTGGCGTAGTTAGACCATATTTTGGGGTATACTATCCTAGTGTGCTCCCAAAGGCCACATTTATACTACTAAATACAGCTTACCCAACATCTCAGATTAACCTGACATCGCTAGCTTCCGTTATTATTAGCACAACACGCTAGTAATTCGCTAGCCTGTTAACGCGCCACCCGTGCGCTCAGTTATTTTATTTTATTTTTCTCTCACGCGCCCGCGCCTTTGAGTTCATAAAAAGCCCAGGTGAGTAAGAATCAGTCAACAAACACGGTGAGTAATGTCTTGTCCTGTTATTGTCACCTGCACTTCATGTCACATGTTTAGCATAGCCTTCTCTGTTGGCAATATAGGATATGTAATAAATGCAAGGAGACAGTTAGGCTGACGGAGAAGATTTCTGAACAAGAGACACGCATCCAAACTAATTGAGAATAGTAAGAGTGCTAGAGCTTTAGATACTATTTTGGATGCGCCTAGCATAGTGAACTCTTTACATGATGCGGTTCCGGCTGAATTAGTGCCTGCGCAGCAAGGCAAATGGGTGACAGTGAGGGATCGCTCTAGTCGCGGATCAAAAAAACACTCTTCCGTTCCGATTACCATAACAAATCGATTTGCCCCGCTCAGTGAAACACCCACTGAGAATTCTGTTGATTGTGCCCTAGTAATTGGTGATTCGATCACACGGAACGTGAAAATAGAGACACCAGCCACCATAGTCACATGTTTGCCGGGAGCCAGAGCGCCTGACATCAAAGCAAATTTAAAAGTGCTGGCTAATGCTAATCATAAATTCCCTAAGATCATTATTCACGTCGGCACTAATGATGTTAGACTCCGCCAGTCGGAGATCACCAAAATTAATATTAAAGAGGTGTGTGAACTCGCAAGTATGATGTCAAGCACTGTAATTTGCTCTGGCCCCCTTCCTGTTCACAGGAGTGATGAGATAGTTAGTAGATTGTGTTCACTCAATGGCTGGCTGTCTCGGTGGTGTCCACAAAATATAGAATTCATAGACAATTGGAAAAGCTTTTGGGGCAGACCTGACCTGTTGAAAAGAGATGGTATTCATCCCTCCTGGGATGGTGCTGCTCCTCTCTCTAGTAATTTGGCTCATAGTCTTGAGATAAAAAATGACAAATTGGGCACCAGGTCAGGAAGCAGACAGACTGGCTTAACCGACTGTCTGCTAGTGCAGTGGTTTTCAACCTCTCCTGCAGGGACCCCCTGACAGGCCATGTTTCTGTTTTAACCCTGAAATGGCACACCTGATTCAATTAATGAGTAGTTTTTAGAGTAGGAAGAGTAGGAATTAGTCAATTAGTCAACTACTCATTAAGCCTTTAATTAACTGAATCAGGTGTGCCATTTCACGGTTAAAACAGAAACATGGCCTGTCAGGGGGTCCCTGCAGGAGAGGTTGAAAACCACTGTGCTAGTGGCCTCGCGTCACCAAGGTCAGATAAAACCAATCACACAGAGCCTCTTTCACCTAGATATCATTATATAGAGACTGTGTCTCCCCGAATTTTGGTAATCCAAAAAACGTCCAAACCCATCTAAGGTTAAAAATTTAATTGATGTTCAACAAATAAAAAACAGCTATAATACAGATGAGCAAATGATAAAGCTTGGGTTTGCTGAAAATTCGATCCCTTACTCCAAAAGCACTCATTGTTAATTATATGATTTCAGATAATAACCTAGATGTGCTGTGTTTGACAGAAACCTGGCTAAAACCAAACGATTACATTACTTTAAATGAGTCAACCCCACAAGATTACTGTTATAAACATGAGCCTCGTCTGAAACGCAAAGGGGGAGGTGTTGCTGTAATTTATAGTAATATTTTCAAAACCACTAAGAAATCAAGTTTTAAATATACTTCTTTTGAAGTGTTGGTGCTTAAATATGGTGCATAGTGTAAATGATAAATCACGTTTGAGATTTGTGCTGGCTACTGTATACAGGCCACCAGGGCACCATACAGATTTTATCAAAGAATTTGCGGACTTTCTATCAGAATTAATATTGACTGCAGATAAAGTACTAATTGTTGGTGATTTTAATATACACATCGATAATGAAAAAGATGCATTGGGATTGGCATTTAAAGACATTGTAAACTCAATTGGAGTTAGACAACACGTGTCAGGACCTACTCATTGTCGTAATCATACTCTAGATCTAATATTATCACATGGAATAAATGTTGATGCCATTGAAATTCTGCAGCAGAGCGATGACATCTCAGATCATTATCTAGTCTCGTGTAAATTACATTTAGCCAAGGCTGCAAAGCCGACTCCGTGTTATAAATATGTTAGACCTATCACTTCTGCCACTAAAGATTGCTTTATCAATAATCTTCCAAATCAGTTTCATCATCTCAGCATCCCGGATAGCTTAGAAGAACTTGATATTGCAACAGAAGCTTTTAACTCTCTCTTTTCCAGCACTTTAGACACAGTTGCTCCGTTGCGCTTAAAGAAGATTAAAGAAAATAGTCCAACGCCGTGGTACAACGAGCACACTCTGGCCCTTAAGAGAGCAGCCAGAAAAATGGAGCGCAACTGGAAGAAAACAAAACTAGAGGTATTTCGGATTTCATGGAAGGAGAGCTCGATTACTTACAGAGAGGCTTTAAAGGAGACATATCATGCTTTTAAATCGTTCCTTTTTACATATAAATCATACGTTTGTGGTCTATATAAAGCGGAACTGCAATGCTTGGGTCTGAATTCCTCATTATTATAGCTCCACAGGCCCCTTTTCTACCCCTTTTCTGATGTGCGTCTGAGAGCAACTCGTTTTGGTGCGGTCTCTTTAAATGCAAATGAGACACTTCATACCCCGCCCCCTCTCCAGGTTGCAGAGGTGACACTCGGTTCAACTCCACCCCGTTCGGCCATTTTTGTAGTTTGATAGCAGAGACACAATTATCAAGCGGCACAGAAACTTTTTATTCACACGTTAAGTGTTACTGATTAGTTATACACCAATTCAGACGTCACCTGAGTTCACTGTTGGAAAGATCAGTTGTTTTAACCATTCATTAAAATTAATCGGTTCAAAGGAGTCATTAGTTCACGAATTGGACGTGTCATGCGCAGTGTGATTATCCCAGCAGTTAGGACATGGACATCCAAGATTTGTGTCAACACAGAAAACATTTCATCATTGGATCGTTTTTTCGTTTTATTAAAGTGTTGTTTTATGTCAGCTTAATGCCCGGAACGCTTTTCAGAAAAGATAAGGCGTGACCGGGTCTCTCTCTCTGCTCGTTCTTTCAGTTAAACATGCGCCCTGTCACAAGCAATTCATCTACATTACTCACCAATCAAATAAGACTTTGGCGGGACAAAAAAAATGAAGTGCTTCGCGCACACAAAAATGACTTTACCCACAGATGTGGGTACATTTCCGTGAAAAATAAAACTCAACCAGGCACTTCGAAGAGGTTCTGATGCTGGGAGACGGTGTAATGAAGCATGTGGGTTACTACATCCAACAACCAAACATTTTGACTTACCCTCTCGTAACTTCTGCATCCTTGAGGTTGGACTACAAAATCGCAGTGAGAAATAAATTTGGCGGATTGCTCGAAGTGTTGGGCCGGGAGTCGATGTCCTTATTTGGCAGTTCCGCTGCAAATACTGTGACGTTATTGTTCAAAAAACGTAATAGAGAATAGAAAATCGGAACAGGTTGCAAAATATGACCAAAACAGAATATAAAGATAACAACGAAGCACCTGAAGAGACTAATTTAAACTTTTCTGTACTTCTAAACACTCCAAATATACAACAAAATGCATTTAAGGGCTAAAAAAGTGGATTTAGCATGATATGTCCCCTTTAAGCTTTTCACATTCGGTCTCCAGGTGTGCACATAGTTTCTCCAGTGATTTGATGCAGGCTTCGTGAACTTTTGCTGCCTCTTCAGTCACTGCTACTCTGGTGGAAATATTTGCAAGTGATATGTTCACCTCGGTTAAAGTAGACGAAAGGACATTGAACTTTCTGTCAAAGGTGCTGCTCAATTTCGCTATTGCTTCCATAATGTCAGTATTGCTTCCATAATGTCAGTGTTCGTCGGCACTGTTGCTTCAACGTTAGCTTGATTAGCATTAGCCGGCGACGACTCGTGAACTTTATCTGTACCTCCTGGCTCCTCAGTATTTGATTTTTCAGATTTCTTATGCTTTGTCGGCATTGCTCAGGATGTTCAGAATGAATAAATTGTGATATTTAAGCGGCTACAAGATATTTTAACAGACAATATTACAGACTTGTGGAGAGCTATAAAAAAAAACACGTTCACTCCATTCGGTGAAATAAAATCAGGCTCCAGCCAGTCTCCGCCAACCAACGAAAACCCCCAACTAAGAACTTTTTATGGCCAAACTAAAGGAAAAACTTGTCAATGTGAGATAGCTTGGAAAAGAATGATTGGTTCAGAGATGGTACTGCTCAGGGCCCTACCAAGAGGTCACCTGACCCCTGCGACTAACAGACCCCGTCTTTCTTAAGGACCAAGGTCCCATGAGCAATGAACAAAACAGACCCCATCTTTCTTAAGGACCTCTGAATGACCTCAGGGTGTAAAATCTTTTCAAACCACAGAACTGAGATTTTACCTATAACTATACATAAAATCATTCAAGAACAATTTTCGATGGACTTATAATCAAACATCATGCAACTACATAATCCTATGTTGTTCTACCACTTATATGCATTTTTAATAAGCTTAGATCCCATGTAAGTCATTTAATGGTTATAACTGTTAGATGTTTGAATGAAAGTGTGTGGTGTTTCATATCAGTATGATCGTATGCTCGTGATTCAAAAGATGGCTTGAATTAATCTGTGTAAAGTGTTTCGTATTCTTATAATAGTAATGATGTCTAAACTGTGGCCTCTGTACTCTCTGCTAGAGCTTGGAGAGTAAGGAGATCCCAGATAACGCATGATTTACGATGAGACAAATAAAGCCAGTGTCTAATTGGTCCGATCTCTTCAGGAGGTGGGACAAACTTTTGAGTATAAAATCTTAGACCCGAAACAAAGTCTCGCTCTCGAGAAAAAAGCAACAATGTTTTGGGGCAGAACAAAGACGGAGACGGCAGACGATGAAGATCTGAACCAGACGAGTAACCATGTAGACGCGCAGCTAGACAAAGAACCCAAATTAAGATCAGAAGAACGGGTTCAACAGCTTTATTCAAGCCATCTTACTACTCTCGTCTCAATTTTCTTTCTTTTCTTGATTGAAAGTCTCGGTTTTAAGTTAAGTTTTGCTGCAAAGTTTCGGTCCACGATTCACGGCTGCGCTTTCAACTTCAAAGACGCTTCAACAATCCGCCATCCACACCACGTGAGTGGCCGCCACAGACTAGCCAAGCACGAGGAGACCAGCCAACGAACAAACTCGGGAAACCCCTTTTACGTCAAAAAAGGGAATCCCAAGAAGAAAAAAGGAACGCAAACAAGCAAGTACTGCCTCCAGACTCTTAAACTGAACTGGTGTATTTGATACAGATTTAGTAACCCACCTAAGAAACGAAGGGTGAAATTAATTATTGATGGTTCGTTCAGGTTATGTCTTATAAGTGCATAGAATCTTGAGATTTCATCATCTCACTCTTAAACTCATTCTTTCCAAACTCTTTCTTTCTTTCGGCAACTTGTATGAATGTGTGTGTATGCGTGTGTTTGTGTTAGATATTAGTTTTATGTGTTAGTAGCCTATATAATCAATAAAGTATTGTTTGTATTTGAAAAGAGAAGTATTACTTGTGTTATGTGCTTACGAATTTATTGTCTTGAACTTCGATCTAAGTTACCTATGCTTTTACCCTTGATTATTTCTTAATTTATTGTTTAGCTGGGGATTATTCTTTCTTGGCCAGGAAGATATTATATTTCCTAGAGTTAATAATTGTTTATGCTTTCTGTTCATTGGATGAACTGATAAAATTATCATACTATTGATTCTGCTACAGTAAATTCTGAAAATAATTAAATTATAAATTATTGATCATAATCCGTTATGAATAATAATTAATTATATTTATACGGGCGTATAAACACTACAGTCTCCTCTAACCACTGCAATCCTACTATTATAGCAGTTAGTTCTGTTGAATATACAGACATTTTATCACTCAACCGTAAACTTATTTTCGTCTCAAATTTTGGAATATATACTCCTACTCCCACTTTTTGTTCGACTGGGTCTTTAGATCCATCTGTATAAATCTGTATACAAGAATTAAAAATTTCTCTCATAAAACCATTAATTTCATAACTATTAGAATATCTTTCTTCTGCTTTCTCCCGATCCTCCAGCAGTCTCATTTCAACATTAGGTTCAGGAATATTCCACACCGATACCCCTTTTAATGGCATATTGGGACAAATAACTACATTTTCCAGACCACATTCCTTAACCCATTGTTTATACTTCCATCCAAAACTATTCCCATTATTCTTTTTATATTCCCAACAGTCATTTAAAATTGCTCGTGTGCGATGACTCTTATTACAACCCTGCAAATTAACCCAGTACATCATTGCAATCTTTTCCCTTCTTAAGTCTAGTGGCATCTCCCCCATTTCAGCCCTAATGGCATTTAGAGGGGTTGATCTTATTGCTCCACAGCAAATTCTAAGTGCCCTAGCCTGTATGTTGTCCAACTTCTTTAGCTCTGATTTTGCTGCAGCACCATACACTGCACACCCATAATCTAAACTTGACCGTATTAAGGCTTGATATACATGTAGTAGTGCGCTTTTCCTTGCTCCCCACTCATATTTGGCTATTGAAGTCATGCAATTTATTACTCCTTTGCACTTATTCTCAATTTTCTTAATGTGTCTATTCCATGTTAATTTTCCATCAAATATTAACCCAAGGTATTTAAATTCTGTCACTCTTTCTAATAATTGATCATATAATTTCAAAGTCATTTGTTCCATTTTCCTTTTCTTTGTAAAAACCATATATTGGTTCTTTAATACTGAAAACTTCAGTCCCCATTCCACTGACCACCTTTCAACTTCATTTATTGATTCTTGTATTCCTTTGACTACATTCCCTAAGTTCCTGCCTCTTTTCCACACTGCACCATCATCTGCATATAGTGCCTTCCCCATACTTGGTTTAACTCTTTCAAAAATATCATTAATCATTATATTAAATAAAATTGGACTGATTACACTTCCTTGTGGAGTCCCATTCAGAATATCATGCAGTGTTGACATTTCTTCCCCTATTCTAACCTGAAATGTACGCTTAAACAAGAAATCCAATATCCAGTTGTACATTCTCCCCCCTACCACTGTCGTATGCCTTTTCAATATCAAAGAAAACAGCAACAAGAAATTCTTTCATTGTTAAAGCTTTTTTAATCTAATTTTCAAATAATAGCAAAGCATCCATTGTAGATCTTTTCCTCCTAAACCCACTTTGAGCTGATGATAAAATCTAATTTTTCTCCAAAAAATAATTAAAATAAAAAAATAATAAATGATCTTACTATCATTTTTTCCATCACCTTACATAATGTAGATGTAAGAGCAATTGGCCTATAGCTACTTGATTTTGTTGCATCTTTACCTGGTTTTGCTACTGGTATGACTATTGCATTTTTCCAATCTTTGGGTAAGGTACCTTCATTCCATATCTGGTTATATACATCCAATATTGCTTTAATGGCTACGTCCGGTAAGTTTTTTTAACATACTATAGCTAATCCTGTCTCTTCCTGGTGTTGTATCCTTTGAATTGCTAATAGCCATTTTTAGCTCAAAGAGATTAAAATCATCATCCATATTACTATCAACTTCTTGTTTTTTTCATACAAACATTCTCATACATTTTATTTAACTCCTGTCTTCTTTTTAAAAACTTAGCACTCAAGGTTTCAATACTATGGACTTTAGCAAATGTTTTGGCCAATATTTCTATCTTTTCTTTATCTGTTCTGGCCACCTTTCCATCTTCCTCAATTACAGGAATTTGTTTATGAGTATTAATACCATTCATTTTCCTTATCATTCTCCATACCACATGCATTCCAGTCTCTCTCCCAATTGTGTTACAGAACTCCTGCCATGCTTTTCTCTTTGCACTTTTAATTACCCTTCTTGCAGCTGCCCTTTTTTTCTGATAATCTATTACTGTATCTTGAGTTATTAACCTTTTTAAAACCCGGAATGCCTTATTTCTTTCTTTATTTTCCATTGTGCATTCTTCAGACCACCATGGAACATTTTTCTTTCTTTTCCCATTGCCTCTTATTAATGGTATAGATAGGTTCGCTGCTAAAATGATTCCATTTACTACTTTTTTATATCTCTCCTCAATATTCTCTTCCAGCTTCATATTTTGAAATTTTCTTCGCATAACTCACAAAACTCCTCCCACCTTGCACACTGGCTGACACTTTGTTTTTTTTACTGCACTCTGAATCTCACAAACTACTGGCCAGTGATCACTGCCCAAATTATCTTCTTGTACGCTCCAAATGCACTTACCTGCTAATGCAGCTGATGTTATTGTGAGATCTAAACATGACAAGCCACCTTTAACTATATCCATTCTTGTTGATTTCCCATCATTCAAACATACTAATGAGTGTTCTTCTATAAATTCTTCTACAACTAACCCGTTATTGTCTGTATTCTTACTACCCCATAGACCATTATGTGCATTAAAATCCCCACATATAATAATTTTACCCTGTGAATCACCCATCACATCTTCTAGAATACTATTATTTATTTATTTGCATGGGTTATAAAAGTTTGAAATTCTAATTTCTTCATACCTCCCCATTACTTCTATACTTACACATTCTATATTATTACTTGTATTTATTCTCTTATACACTATACCTTCTTTAATAAATGTTGCACACCCTCCCCCTCTTCCAGTTACTCTGTCTTTCCTCTCTACTACATATTCATTGATCTTAAAGTCCAAAGAATTATTTAACCATGTCTCTTGAATGCACATGATGTCTGGTGCCTTTTCCATTTCTGAGATATGTTTTTTAAATTCTTGACCATTTGCTATTAAACTCCTAGCATTCCAATGTAGTAGTAGGAAAGACATCTTTTAGTTAAGGATTATTACTCTGAGTCATATCCATGGCAGTAGTTCCTTCCTCCGCTTTCAAAATCCCATGCACCTCCTCTGCTGAAACTCCTGTTAACTTGAGAAATTTATTAGCACATCCTACGATAATCCTTAATTTGTCAGATTTCTTTTCCACTTGTGAGGTACCATTCACCACCGCACAAATGAATGCCACAAAGTCAATTTCCATCCTATTTCCTCGCACATTATTTACCTTCGGTTCAGCTTTATCTTTGTCTTTTATCTTACGCATAGCTTCTGCATATGTTAAATTTTGCACCGTTTTTATTTTTTGTGCTTTGCGGGCTTCTTGTTGTACAGGACATCCTGCGTATGCTGCGCTATGTCCACCGCCACAGTTACAGCATAAAATCACTACGCCCTCCTCACACTTGTCATATTCATGTTCCCCCCACACTTTACACACCGATGTCAGTATACAAAAAACGATACTTACACAAATCCTAGCTTCACTCTTGTGGGCAAATTACTCCCTTCAAACTGAATCATCACGCTCATACTCTCACATCTTTTGTTGTCTTTCCACATCTGCAGTCTTCTAATAGAGACAACTGTGCCTCCACTTAGATTTCCTTTAATATCATCCACACTTACATTAAGAGGTACTCCTGAAATAACCCCTCTGATTCCATTTCCTATTTCTGTGCATGATATCTTTACTCCTGCCAGCGTTTTCATTTTCAGAATTTTTTGTTTTTGCTTTTTATCCTTACATTTAATCATTATTCTTCCATTGTTTAGACAAGCTACAGCTTTCACTACTCCTATCTCTTTCTCAATTGCTTTCGATAATTTAGGATGAGTTTGTTGTTCTGACTGCTTAGCAAAAGTAATTAGGACCTTGATTTCTCTTTCCTCCTCTTTATCAGCTTCACTTCTCGTTTGTTTTACTTTATTAATTGTTCGTTCACAATCAGATCCATCACCCATGCTGCTCTTTTTCTTCCTTTTATTGTATCTTACTTCCTGATAATCCATTTCTTGATCATTGTCGTCATACGATGTTTCTCCCCACGCTTTCCTCCCTTCCGTCGCCATTCCTCGCTGTTTTCCCAGTCTTCTATGCAACAGGTCAAAGATTGCGGCGTCCACTCAATCCCCTAGCTTAGCGCCATATACTGTTTTAGAAAAGGAAGTTGCTCAACTGCATTTGTGAGAAAATCTGCCTGGACACATTTGTGAGAAAATCGAGCCGAGAGATCTCATAAAAAGCCATGTGTCTCACAATCATAACAGACAGATATGCATTTGTATGCACTAGATTTGGTATTTGTTCAATTAAGGTTACATGCAATTTGTAGGATGGTTTGTATTTATTTGTGAAATATTATCTATGTAGGTGCCAGGTTTGGGTTGATGTCTTTTATTTAGAATTTTTTACTTTCGGTTTGTTACGTCACTTGTTTTAGGTGCATATTACCTGTTAGTTTGCGTGTGGTTAGCATGTCATGGCTCGAAGGAAAAGTCAAGGATTCAATAGCAAGTGAATACTGGTGTTTATTAACACAAAAGTATTGAGGTAGTGCAGGTTCAGATAGTAGGCAGACAGCAGATAACAGGCTCGACAACGCAGTACTCAGTGGGCAGACAGCAAACGGACTAACCGCAGACGATCCTCAGAACAGGCAGATGAATCACAGAACAGGAACACAGGAACTCGCGTCCGATCCTCAGAACAGGCAGACGAATCTCAGAACAGGAATACAGGAACTGGAGCGAGGAGAGAAGACTGTGAGCTGAGCCTGAGAACCTCCACAACTATCTGACAAAGACAGGACGAGGTGACAAACAATATATAGGACATCTCTCATTCAAAACAGCTGACGCTGATCAGCTCATCAGCGGAGATAACGAGCCGTGCTGATGAGCCGCGCCCATTCATACCACACACACACACACACACAGCGAGGGCGAGTCAATGAATCCATGAACCATGACAGTACCCCTCCTCCTAGGAATGCCGCCTGGCGTTCCCAGACACCCTTACCTGTCGATTGTAATCATCGATAAGGGAGTGGTCCAGGATGTCCCTAGCAGGAACCCAACTTCTCTCCTCCGGACCGTAACCTTCCCAGTCCACCAAGTACTGGAAACCGCGTCCCCTCCGTCTTGAGTCCAGTATACGATTAACCGAATATGTAGGTTCCCCATCTACGAGTCGCGGCGGGGGGGGAACTGGGGCAGGCGGATTAATGTGAGAACGAAAAACGGGCTTTATTTTAGACACATGAAAGACGGGATGAATTCTCCTGTACGCTGGAGGAAGGTTTAGGCGGACTGTCACCGGACTAATGATTTTGGTGACAGTAAACGGGCCAATGAATTTGGGAGCAAGTTTATTAGAAACGGAGCGGAGAGGAATGTTCCTGGTTGAAAGCCACACCTTTTCACCAACGACGTATACGGGAGGCTTAGACCGGTGGCGATCGGCTTTAGCCTTGGTGCGCGCCCCCACCTGGAGTAGAGTCTCACGGCTCTAGTCCATGTGCGGTGACACCTCTGGACGAAGACGTGAGCGGAGGGGACCGCGACTTCGGATTCCAGACTGGGAAAAATTGGTGGCTGGTAACCTACACTACATTCAAACGGAGATAGGCCCCTGGACGACACTGGCAACGTATTGTGTGCGTACTCCACCATTGAAAGTTGCTGACTCCAGGAGGAAGGATTCTTGGAGACCAAACATCGTAACACCCTTTCCAAATCTTGGTTGGCTCTCTCGGTTTGACCATTGCTCTGGGGGTGAAACCCTGAGGACAGACTGACAGTCGCTCCCAGTAACTTACAAAACTCTCGCCAAAATTTGGACACAAACTGGGGTCCTCTGTCAGAAACCACATCTATCGGGAGGCCATGTAAGCGAAAGACGTGATCAACAACGGTCAACGCTGTCTCCTTGGCTGAGGGTAATTTGGGCAAGGGAATAAAATGAGCCGCCTTCGAGAACCGGTCCACCACAGTCAAAACGACCGTATTGCCCTGAGAGGGTGGGAGGGCGGTGATAAAATCTAGCGCTATGTGGGACCAGGGTCTCGAAGGGACAGGCAGCGGTTGAAGTAACCCATCTGGGGGTCGATTGGAAGTCTTACCAGTGGCACAAACCGAGCAAGCCAAAACAAAACTGTGAATGTCACGAGCCATCAGTGGCCACCAGAACCGTTGCTTGACTAAAAAACTAGTGCGATTAACTCCTGGATGGCAAGCTACGTTGGAACAATGACCCCACTGAATGACGTCGGACCGTAATCCCTCCGGCACAAACAAACGATTCGGTGGGCAACCGGGCGGAGGCGTTACCCCTTCTAAGGCCGATTTGACCTTCGACTCGACCTCCCATGTGAGTGTGGAGACAAATAGGGTCTCGGGTAAAATGCACTCGGGAGTAGACGGGCGATCGGAATGGTCAAAAATATGCGATAAAGAGTCAGGTTTGATGTTTTTGGAACCCGGGCGGTACGAGAGAGAAAAATCAAAACGACCGAAAAAAAAGTGCCCACCAAGCCTGCCTGGAGTTCAATCTTTTGGCGGTTCTGATATATTCCAGATTCTTGTGATCGGTCCAGACGATAAAAGGTACCCCCGACCCTTCTAACCAATGACGCCATTCTTCCAACGCTAACTTTACTGCCAACAACTCTCTGTTACCAATGTCGTAGTTACGTTCGGCAGGCGATAAACGACGGGACAAAAACGCGCCGGGATGCATCTTGTCGTCTGTGGGAGAACGCTGGGATAGCACTGCTCCTACCCCCACCTCTGACGCATCGACCTCCACCACGAACTGACGTGATGGATCAGGGGCTATAAGGATGGGGGCTGAAACGAAGTGGCCTTTCAGTTTAGCAAACACAGCCTCAGCTGTGTCTGACCACCTGAACGCCGTTCTGGGGGAGGTCAAGGCAGTCAGAGGTGCGGCTAGTTGGCTGAAGTTGCGAATAAAAGGACGGTAGAAGTTGGCGAACCCCAAAAACCTCTGTAGGGCCTTACGGGAATCTGGGCTTGGCCACTCCACCACAGCCTTAACCTTCTCAGGATCCATTCGTACTCCCTCTCGTTCTCGCTTCTCACGAGACTTCCAATTTCTATCTTGCCGGGATGGTAGTCACCAAGTTGCAAGGTTGGTTTTCCGCCTGGGAACGCTGGGGGGAGCGGGGAAAGTCACCAATATCACCAGAACAGGTTGTTTAACCATCCAAATGATTTCTAGACAGTTTTATTAAGTTAAAAAAGTTACCAAGTTCTTAAGAGGCAGTGTAGAGAAAAAATTCTCTGATAGCCGAGGCACTCCTTAATTAAAATGTCTTTATTACAAAAATGACATGTCCTAACTGGACAACTTTAAAATGCCCACGCGTAGCGGCATGGGGCCTTCTTCAGGGCCTTCTTCTTCTGCCCTGAAGAAGGCCCCATGCCGCTACGCGTGGGCATTTTAAAGTTGTCCAGTTAGGACATGTCATTTTTGTAATAAAGACATTTTAATTAAGGAGTGCCTCGGCTATCAGAGAATTTTTTTCTCTACACTGCCTCTTAAGATGTTCTACCTTGGACCGAAGAGCACCCAAATCAAACTTAAAAGGAATTGAGCACGCCATTCATCTTGAATCTAAACAGTTACCAAGTTCTGCTTTAAATGTACTTTAAGTATTAAAAGTAAAAGTACTTGCATAACAATTTATTCTCTTAATGTCTATATTCTAATAATTAGGGCTGTACCAATATGCAATATGAATCCGAAATTGCTACACTCTGATCTACGAACCTGTGTCGCGGTGTGAGAAGGCAGAATCGCGACACACCCCTTTTTTGAAGTTAACATTATACAATACGTAGACCTACACCACAAAACTAGTTGAGGATAAATTATTTAATATTGGGCAATTCCAGCGTTATGGACGGGACATTTGCAGTAAAAACTTGAAATATAAATTCTCAGAAAATGCATTTAATACATATTGAAAAATATCAGTATGCGTTTTATATTTAATATGAGGGAAATAGCCTAGGCTACACATGCGTTACGGGACACAAAAAATCTTTAACTTTTAGGTAGCAAAATATTTTTTTGTAATTCTGTGAATTACACTGCGCAAAAGTAATACCCACCGGATGAAGAAGGGTTGGCTCTCCACAGAACATAAAATATTCATTTTATTTTATTTTTCGTGTTCGCATTTATGAGGAAAAACGTCTCGGTTACGTATGTAACCCTCGTTCCCTGAGTAGGGAACGGAGACGTTACGTCGGATGACGACGAATGGGGTTTCGCTTAGAAATCCTATCATCTTCGAGTATATAAAACGAGCCAATGGCAAAGAAATGCCATGGGTCTGCGGAATTTGGTGGGGCGGAGTTACGCTATGCAAATTCCGCCAGCGTACTTCCTTATATACATAAGGAAGTACGCTGGCAACATGCAGATATGTCTTCGCTGAGGAGCCGAGACTGAACTCAGGCGTTTCCAGCGGTACAGCGGAAGTGGCAGGGAGACGTAACGTCTCCGTTCCCTACTCAGGGAACGAGGGTTACATACGTAACCGAGACGTTCCCTTTCGTTGTCACTCCGAGTTACGTCGGATGACGACGAATGGGATTCCCAGTGTAATCACGCCACCTCTCGACTGTCTTCCAGTGCCCTGCGTAAGTCTGAGCTCCCTGTCGTGAGACTAGCACGGACGAAGGAGTCCTACTCAACACAGGAATACCAAGGTACACTGGGAAGCATATCCAGTGGAAATATGCAATCATGCCCAACCCGAAGGGGGGGACTTGGAATACACATATGACCCCGAAGGGCTGCATACGGAATAACACTGGGGTGTCCAGCCGCAGGTGGAATATTTCAACCCCAGGGGTGGCAAGGTGGCTTGCCAAGGGAAAGACACATGCTCAAAGAGGCTTACAGTGGATTACACATGTGGGGGTCACCCGGAGGGGGAACCATGCACATGGAGGCACCTAGCCAAGCGCGAAAGCTGCCGGTGGCATAACTCTGGCGTTGACGTCGTCAGTGCTGGAGGAGACTCAGGGCTTATTAGGCTCACCTGAGGAGAATATCGCACGTATCCCATCCGTGGAGAGTAATGGCGAGCAAGTGAAGACACCTGAGCAGAATCTATTACCGGCTAGTTGAAGCGAGTACATGAGAAGAAACTGGCTCCACTCGGAGATTGTAGAATCTCACGAATGTGTTAGGTGTCGCCCAGCCTGCAGCTCTGCAGATGTCTGTTAGCGAGGCGCCATGCGCTAGAGCCCAAGAGGATGCCACACTCCGTAGTGGAGTGGGCCGTCACACCAAGGGGGCATGGTCGACCTTGCTGCTGGTATGCCAAGCAATGGCGTCCACTATCCAGTGAGACAACCTTTGCTTGGAGAGAGCCTTTCCCTTCAGCTTCCCACCATGACAGACAAAGAGCTGGTCTGAGGTCCTGAAACACTGCGTTCTGTCGACGTAGGCACGTACTGGACAGAGCAGTGCCAAGGCTGGGTCTGCCTCCTCCGAGGGCAGCGCTTGCAGGTTCACCACCTGGTCTCGAAAGGGAGTGGTGGGAACCTTGGGCACATATCCAGGCCGGGGTCTCAGGATCATGTGAGAGTTAGCCGGCCCGAATTCCAGGCACACTTCGTCAACCGAAAATGCCTGCAGGTCCCCTACCCTCTTGATGGAGGCCAATGCAACCAGGAGCGCTGTCTTCATTGACAGGAACTTAAGCTCCACTGATTGCAGAGGCTCAAAGGGAGCACTCTGCAGGGCAGTTAAAACCACTGAGAGGTCCCAAGAGGGTACGAGAGGAGGACGAGGAGGATTCAGTCTCCTGGCTCCCCTCAGGAACCTGACGATCAGGTCGTGCTTTCCCAAGGACTTACCATCAACTGCGTCGTGATGTGCGGCAATGGCGGCAACATACACTTTCAGGGTGGAGGGAGAATGGAGACATGGAAGTAGGCGTCCTTCAGGCCGATCGCTGCAATCCAATCCTGCGGCCGTATGCACTCGAGAATGCGTTTGGCCGTGAGCATCTTGAACGGCATCCTGTGAAGGGAGCGGTTCAAGACGCGCAAGTCGAGGATTGGTTGTAACCCACCGGATTTCTTCGGTACAATGCAGTAGGGGCTGTAAAAGCCGGACCTCATTTCGGCTGGAGGGACAGTCTCGATTGCACCCTTCGCCAGTAAGGTAGCGACCTCCGCTCTCATAACTTGGGCATTGCCACCATCCAAAGTGAAGCAGACTCCCCTGAAGCGGGGAGGAGACCGCGCGAACTGAATCGCGTAGCTGAGCCTGATGGTCCTCGCGACCCGGTGGGACAGCCTGGGAAGCTGTAACCAGGCTTCCAGGAACTGTACCAGCGGGGTCATGCGGACCACAGACGTACCCTCGGTGGTGCAGCGAGGCGGAATGACCGGCCCAGGCATGGGTGGCATAGCGGCCCGGTACGGGGGCACGGTCATTAGCCGCGTCCTGCCAGAGGAGGCCAGGGGAGGACCAGCGTCCCACGGGGGCGTGCTCTGGCAGGGAACTGGCGACAGAGGGGGACGAGAGTGGCGAGGCTCGCGCACTGTCATCCGGACACTCTGTGTGCTCAGAGATGGGGAAGTGAGTTCTTTCTTTAACCACATTAGGGTGCTGCCCGTCGTGGGACGAGCAGCGGGGTGGGGAAAACCAAGGATTTTCCCCCGGCCCTCCACCGGGGGAAGGAGCGGCCCTGCTACCGTCTCCTGGGAAGAACTCAACGCCATCTCTGAGCAGCCCGTCTCAGGAGCGCCGCTTGGCCTGGCGTTTAGCGGGGCACGGGCGGGAGAGGGCTGTGGCGCCTTCCTACGATGTCCTCCACGCAGCAGCTGGCCGTCGGGGCAGGACGTGTTTGAGAGCCTCAGTCTGCTTCTGGGCGGTCGAGAACTGCTGGGCAAAGTCCTCAACCGCCCCGCCGAAGAGGCCAGCCTGGGATATGGGAGTGTCGAGGAACCGGGTCCGCTCGGCCTCACGCATATCAGCCAGGTTGAGCCACAGATGTCCCAGGGAGCGTGCGGTCACCTTCATCGCTCGGAGAGCAAGGTCGGTGGCGGCACGCAGCTCATCAAAGAGCCCTGGGTCAGTCACATCTGGGCCTGGTAGACCTGGAGTGTCGCCATGGCATGCAGTGAGGAGGCCGCCAGCCCCGCAGCTCTATAGGCCTTCGCCACAAGGGTGGAAGAGAACCTACAGGCTTTGGAGGGGTGCTTTGGGTCGCCGCGGGAAGAAGCACTCTGAGGACACAGTTGCATCGCAACAGAGCGTTCAACCTGGGGAACCCCAGTGTACCCTTTGGCGGCCGCCTGATCGAGAGGAGGCAGGGCGGAGGAGGTCGCCGAGCGATCACGAGAAGACAATGGTGCCTTCCAGGACCTCGTGACCTCCTCATGCACATCCGGGAAGAAAGGCATTGGGGACGTGCGCTGACGAGGATCAGTGGCGGCACCCAAAAACCAATCATCCAGGTGGCGGGGACCACTCAAGCCCGATGGCCGCGGCTGCCCGGGAAAGCATGGCAGTCATCTCGGGATCAGACTCGGGCAATGCTGGCACACCCGAAGGTGGCAGCACAGCCGAATCCTCACTTCCCAAGGACTCTTGCCCACCCTGTGATGCAGCGATCGACATCGAATCTTCCTCTGGAGCGCCAAATGAGACCCGCGGCAAGTCAGAGGACTGTACGGCGGGCTCATTTGAAACACTCGCGGGTTGCACGGCGCTAGAGGACGGTGTGGAGCGTGGAATAGTCGGCGCTTTGTCCCACACCGTAATCCTCAGGTCACCCTGGCCGCCAGCCGAAGTACTAGCTCTAGCGGAGCCCGTAGATCGGGGTGCGGATGAGGGGACTCTACCATGAAGTTCATTGAGTCTAGACCGCAACCGTGCGATGGGCATGTTCCCGCAATGGGAACATGACTCATCCACAAACGCTGCCTTAGCGTGCTCAATACCCAGACACACAAGACAGCGATTGTGCCCATCAGAGTCAGAAACGAGAAGACCGCAACCAGAAGTGCACGGGCGAGGCATCTTTAAAAAGACGTGCCGCGTGCAAGCTCTTTTAGAAAGGAGATTTCTCCACAAATGCTGAAGCGACCAGGGAGAGAACACACAAACACTGGCAAATCACTGCACAGATAAGCAGGGAATGTGCACTCGCTGGAACTCGCTGTCACACCAACACTTGGAGAGAGGCTCGTCTCGAAGAGAAATGAAGAGATGAATCTCAGGATTGGCTGTGGAGTGAAGTACATCAACTTGGCTCCGAAGCGAAAACATATCTGCATGTTGCCAGCGTACTTCCTTATATACTCCCAGGGTGGGGCGGAGTTACGCTATGCAAATTCCGCCGACCCATGGCATTTCTTTGCCATTGGCTCGTTTTATATACTCGAAGATGATAGGATTTCTAAGCAAAACCCCATTCGTCGTCATCCGACGTAACTCGGAGTGACAACGAAAGGGAAATGATGTTACAGACATGACCGCTCTGAAAGCGGCACTAAAAGACTGCTTTAAAACTTTCACAGAGACCTCAAACAGAAAGCACAAAGCCTTTTTTTAAAGTGAATTTCGTTTTGTATTAATTGTATCTTAATTTTAATCAATGTTTCATCAACCAATTGCCAGGATTTAATAAATAAGAAGTAAATATAGTAGAAAATAGATAATCACAACACGTAGGCGCCGGTGTGTGAACTGAAGCGTGTCTCATAAATGAACCGAAACTCAGCTTATAAGGTAACCTACTTGCCTCACAGACCTGATAAATATATCTTTAGACAGCTTTAAATGTGTACTTTTAAACAGAACAATTCAAAACGAAAGAAAACAGACTGCTCTCTGCTTATGTAATCCGTATGAAATGCACATTTCTCTCTGGCGCGTTCACTGATATTCGAAGATCGTGTATCAGTATCGTCAACTTCATCTTTGCAGCCGACACAGAAAACACTTGTTTATTAATAAACAATTAAAATGTCTCCTTTCTATATTTGACATATTCATTACTTTTGCCGGTTCTTTGTGACAGCTTTTAGGTGCTTTATTGGCAGCGCCACCAACGCGTCAGCACCGAAAACATGGAGATTTTTTTCAATCCCTGAATCCCTGTTTTGGCAGGGGAAAAACTGATCAGAAAATGTAACGAAAATGTAACGAAACGTTGTAGAACTGTAGTGGAGTAGAAAGTATAATAATTGCTGCAAAAAGTAACGAAGTAAAAGTCAAAAGTATGCACTATTGATTCTACTTAAGTAAAGTACAGATACGTGAAAAATTTACTTAAGTAAAGTAACGAAGTATTTGTACTTCGTTACATTCCACCACTGCACTACAGCCACCTGTATTTTATACACAGGCTCAAGCAGCACCAGAGAATCCAATGCATTTTCCAACTCAGTCAGCTCAACAACAGCAACAGATTGTAAATTCTAATACAAGGTTGACACATTCTACATTACCCAGCATCAGTCATGATGGTGGACATGGACATGGACCCGGAAGGCAGGGGGCACATGGATCGAGTTTACAGGATGGTTTGGAAGGAGGAAGTATCCTTAAGCTTACTGACAAGCAAAATGAAATTGCTGCCCTATTAGTTCAGCTCAGCAACACAACTTATCTTCACTTCCACCAAGGGAGGTCCCATTCTTTGATGGAGATCCATTGCGTTATCACAACTTTATGCGAACATTCGAAGAGGTGGTGGAAAAGAAAGCAAGTGGCCATGCAGATTGCTTGCATTTCTTAGAACAGTACACTAGAGGGCAACCTAAAGAGCTTGTTCGAAGCTGTCAACTGATGATTCCTTCGCAAGGGTATATAAAGGCTAAGGCTTTGCTCAAGGAGCATTTCGGCAATGAGGTAAGAATAGCCTCGGCTTACATGAAAAGAGCGCTCTCATGGCAAGCGATAAGATCTGAGGATGCTAAAGCTCTGCAGGACTACAGCTTATTTCTTAGGAGTTGCTGCAATGCAATGCAGAATATTTGTTACATGAATGAGTTAAATCTTGCCTCTAATATGCAAATTGTTCTTGCAAAACTTCCTTATAAGTTCAGAGGAAGATGGAGAATGGTGGCATATGATTTACAACAAAAAAAGACGTAACCATCCAGCTTGCTTTTCTGATATTGTGGACTTCGTAGAAAGACAGGTAAAAATAGTCACAGATCCGGTATTCGGAAACAATCACGATGTTCTGCCTAGTGGAGGTAGAAACCTGAATACCAAATTGCCTCATTCGAAACCTAGAAGTAGTTTTGCCACTACAGTCACTGCAAGTGGTGCAAAGGAGTGTGGTAGGAAGGCTGTGTCTCTTCTGTGAAGGAGCGCATATATTGGACTCATGTAAAAGGCTTGTTGAAAGATCTCATGCAGAAAAGATGAATTTTCTGAAGAAAAAGGGGATTTGTTTTGGTTGCTTATGTACAGGACATTTCAGCCGTGATTGTAAAGAGAGAAGCATATGTAAAATATGTCATCTCAAACACCCAAGTCTTCTTCATATTTTTCCATCAGAAAAAAAGGGCATTCAGTATAAAAATGAGTCAAAGTCAACAGTGCAAAGTGCTTTGGTCTCACTCCAGTCCAGTGCTCTTACTGGGGCTGGTAACGAAAATTGTGCATTGTCTATCGTTCCTGTATGTGTGAAATCAAAGAAAGGAAGTAAAGTTGTGAACACCTATGCTTTTTTGTACTCTGGGAGCTCTGCAACTTTCTGCACAGAGAGTTTGATGTCCAAGCTCAATCTCTCAGCAAAGAAAGTTAACATTCTAATGAGAACCATGAGTCAGGACAAATCCGTTTGCTGTTATGTTTTGAAGGATCTGGAAGTGTCAGGATTGAATCAAGAGCATTACTGTGCTTTACCAGAGGTATACACGCAGAAGACCATGCCTGTAGGTAAAACCAACATCGCCACACAAAACGACCTTGCTTGTTGGCCTCATTTAAGTCATCTGTGTTTGCCTTCAATTGATGCTGGTGAATTGATGCTTCAATTGATGAAGGCTTCAAAGAAACGTTTCTTTTCATGCTGACTATACTACCTTTATGGAAAGTGTCATCGCTAAAGGCCATGCTGAAAAGGTTCCCACAGCTGAACTGGAACGACTTGATGGACGCTTATGGTACATACCCCACCATGATGTTTATCATCCTAAAAAGCAAAAGATCAGAGTGGTATTTGATTGTGGAGCATCATATCAAGGAACATCATTGAATGAACAACTTTTGCAAGGTCCAGATTTAACAAGTCCACTGGTGAGTGTTCTTGTGCGATTCAGAATGGAGTATGTTGCCATGATGGCTGACATAGAAATGATGTTTCATCAGGTTAAGGTAAATCCTTATGATTGTGATCTCTTGAGGTTTCTTTGGTGGACTGGAGGAAACATTGATGCTAATCTGGAAGAATACAGAATGGTTGTGCATGTATTTGGAGCAACGTCATCTCCAAGTTGCTCTAGCTATGCATTGAGAAAGTGTGCAGAGGACCATAAGGATCTGTATGATGCCAAGACCGTGGACATTGTCTTTAATAACTTCTATGTAGACGACTGTCTTGTATCTGTACCTACAGATTCAGAAGCTGTTCGATTGTACCAGAAGCTCACAGAAATGTGCGCTAAAGGTGGATTCCGATTAACCAAATGGATAAGTAACAGCCGCACTGTGTTAAATGCCATCCCTGAGGAAGACAGAGACAAGAAAGTTAAGAACTTGGATTTGGAACATGATACGCTACCTTTGGAAAGAGCATTAGGTGTGCAGTGGTGTGCTGAGTCTGATGTCTTCAAGTTCAAGGTGACCATCAAGGACAGACCTCTTACTTGAAGAGGAATTCTTTTTATCATTAGTTCCATCTATGACCCTCTTGGCCTTCTGTCTCCTGTGATTCTGCGTGCCAAAATTATACTTCAAGATCTGTGTAGAGAAAAAATTGGATGGGACAGCACTATTCCAACAGTGTACATTCAGCGATGGACGAGTTGGTTGGAGAAACTTCATGAATTGGAGAAATCCGAGGTCCTCAGGTGTTTAAAGCTGGAAAACTTTGGAGAAGCTATTTCTGCCCAATTGCATCACTTTTCGGACGCCAGTGAGAAGGGTTATGGCATGGTGTCGTATTTACTACTTCATAATGATCAACAATGTGCTCATTGCTGTCTTTTAACGAGTAAAGCAAGAGTGACACCTTTAAGACCTATCACTATCCCTCGTCTGGAGCTCACAGCTGCCACACTTGCTGGTCACATGGATAAGTTGTGGAAGAGAGAGCTGAAGATGAAACTTCAGGATTCGGTATTTTGGACCGACAGCACCTCTGTCCTCAAGTACATCCAAAATGAGACTTCTAGATTCAAATGCTTTGTAGCCAACCAAGTTGCTGAAATTCAAAGTGTTTCAGACAATGGAGGTATGTGAATTCTTCCAACAATCCAGCTGACCTAGCATCCAGAGGTCTAAAGGTTGATTCATTCTTATAGAACCAGATATGGTTCCACAAGAGTTGTGGCCCGTGGATCCTACTGATGTAGGTGTGATGTCTTCTTGTGACCCAGAAGTGAAAAGGAGTGTTCTGGTAAATACTGTGCAAGTTCATCAAGAGTATGATTTTATGCCATATTTTAATTACTACTCTTCATGGATGCGATTGAAAAAAGGCATAGCTTGGATCCTTCGATTCAGGAACATTCTAGTTGATCTCAGCAAGGAAAGGAAAAGGTTGATGACTGCTTAGGCCGGCGACACACTGGCTGCGTGGCGTGAGCGTGGCGTTTCTGTTGCGTGTCAGCTGCGTGGCGGCAGCGTGGCATTTTCTATGTCTCTGCACACCAGAAGCGTGTCTGCTGCTGCTAGGTGACAAATGATAAGCCTCATTGGTGATATAATTGACATATAGGGAGAGAGTTGTGGAAGGCCTATACTTCATGTTAAACATAAATATATAGCAGCAAAGACAACGTCGGCAGTATTGACGGCAAAATAGGCTACAGAATATTTCGTTCTGTATTGACAGGTGCAATATTTGAAAATCGATATTTTTTTTCTAATATCTGCATTTATATGTATGTCAAAACCTCGAGACTTTCAAACATCAAAATGTAATTTATTAATATGTATTCGTGTCAAAATGACATATAAACATCTTTTCCTATTCTATTTTGCCTGAAAATGCTTCCAACACGCTTGCGTGTTGCGTGAAAAATAGGCGTCAGTTCTATTTCTAGCATGCATGCGTTTTCCGCGCGGCTCGAGCCACGCCTGAGACGCACGTCTCACGCAGGCAGTGTGCAAACTCTAACCTGTTAACATGGGAGCCGAAATAAAAACGGACACGCCACGCAGCTGAGACGCTCACGCCACACAGCCAGTGTGTTGCCGGCCTTACTCTGATATGGACAAGTTGCAACGAGAGACTGTTGTTCACAAAGAGATATAAAAATTTGTATGCCTGTGTAGCGGGTAGGACGTAGGCAGCTGGAATTGCGCCTTGATTGAATCAGGTGGTGGCCGTTTGGCGCTGCACCTTTAAATCCAGCAAGCTGGCGGTTTCTCTGATTAGCGTTTTGCTACAGACTCTTGGTTCCTTGGACTCTTGGTTGGTTGTATGAGTTGATGTGAGTTCATGCTTAAATGTATTTTAGCTTCCTTGTGAAAACATGGTTGGCATGGATCTGATTTGATTCAGACTATTGCATTGTTTTGTAGCTTGACCTGGTGTTTGTGCGGTTATTCAGTGCCGTGGTTACATCCAGCTCCTTGTCTTCACGAGCCCTCACCGGCTACGAATTGTGTCTGCATGTTTCAACGAAAATGTAAGTTCTCTGCTTTTACTCATGAGCAGCATTCAGCTTTTTTTCTTTAGGCACTGGCCGGAATGAACTCTCATTGATTCGTGTTCTGTCTATATTAGTCACTGGTTTAGAGTGTGACCACTACAAGTTTGCTGAGTGCTGTTTGTTGTGCTGAGAATGTAAGTTCACTGGCTTCCTTTCTCCCTCACGTGCGTACATCTTTGTCACGGAATGCTTGTTCATATGTATATAGTCATGTTGACTCGCTATGTCTGTATTATAGTTTGGCCTGGGAATGTACGAGTAAAAACCAGACGGAATAAAGCAATCGCTACAGTATTACAACTAAACAAGCTCTTGGCTCGACATTGTGGTCTGCGTTCATACAGGTTGGTAATGTAGGCTACTTTAGCACCAAGTAACAATTCTGTTGTGTGGTCACTGGTTTGCTGAAGTGTAAATTACTTTTTTTTGTTTTTTTGTGTATGTGATTTGTGATGTGCCCTATTTATTCTGTGTTTGTTTGAGTTTTGCGGAATTTTTATTGGGTGCTATTTATCCAAACACCTTGATTTTGCACTCTGTTGTCCCCGTTCCTGAATTTGTTGCCCAGAGGCCTAATGTCTGTTTTTCATGTGTGTGTCTAATTTGAGTAAAATAAAATAAACTTTTTATTTTTATAATACTCCAGTCCCTCTCTCTCCTTTTATTTCCCTTTATTGGGATAGCCTGCTTGTAAACATCTAAAATTCAGATTGTTGGTTATCAACTTGTGACTGGTTTAAAAAGGCCCCCTAGGGGTCACACCTGCAAAATTGTTGTCTTCAGATGAGTTGGAAAGAGCTGAATTGGAGATTATCCGTCTTTGCCAAAAGAATATTCTGAGGAACTGGCTAGTCTACGGAAAGATGGATTGGTAAAATGGAATAGTGAACTCTATAGACTTAATCCCGAGCTTCAATCAGATGTCATCAGAGTTGGTGGGCGACTGGACAAGGCTATGAGGCCTGAAAAAGTTAAGCATCCAGTAATACTGGCCAAGGATCTATACATTTCAGATTTGATTCTGCGATAGATTCATCATGACATTGGACCTTGTGGACGAAATTACATGCTGGCTAATTTGCGGCAGAGATATTGGATCCCTGGTGCTAGCACAGCTATAAGAAGAATTCTGTCCAAGTGTGTGGTCTGCAGACGTCTTCATGGAATCCCGGGTCATCAGCAGATGGCAGATTTGCCACAAGATAGAGTCACACCTGCCATTCACGCATGTTGGAGTGGACTGCTTCGGTCCCTTTGAAGTAAAAAGGGGAAGGAGCGTTGTAAAACGTTATGGAGTGATATTCACATGTTTAACAATAAGAGCTGGTCACCTTGAAATAGCTAATTCACTTGATACGGACTCTTTCATCCATGCATTAAGACGATTTATTGCACGTCGAGGACAAGTTGTCGAGATCCGTTCAGACAACGGGACAAACTTTGTTGGTGCCCAAAGTGAACTGCAGGAGGCTATAAAAAAACTGGAATCATAATCAGTTCAATTCATTTCTGTTTCAAAAAGGAATTAAGTGGAACTTTAAACCCCCGGCTGGTTCGCACTTTGGAGGAATTTGGGAACGGCTTATAAGATCAGTAAGGAAGATTCTAAATTCTATCCTTCGAGGGTAAAGTTTAGACGAGGAAGGTATTTACACACTTCTTTGTGAAATCGAATCAATCCTTAACAATCGTCCAATATCCAGAGCATCTCTGGATGTTAATGATTTGGAAGCCCTTACGCCTAACCATCATCTCCTCTTGAAAACACAGCCATCTTTATCACCTATTTAAAGGCACAATATGTAATTTTTCTGCTTTAAAAATAGCAAAAATCACTATATCTATGTTTTTTTTTTTTTTTTTTTTTGTACTTACATTATCCCGACAGTTTCCACGAACTTTCAAATCCGGAGAAATTTATAGTTTAATTCGAAGACACGGCACGTTTCTTTATTTCCGTTTTGTCGCCCGTCTATGGCGTCATATAACCTTTGACCCCTCTAGTTTCTCTAACTTCCTGCGGAACCCGGCGGAACCGCCAAACACATAGGGAACAGAAGCAAAGAAGAGACGAAGAAGAAAAAGTAGTAGCTAGCCTTGATCGAGACTATTATATTTAATATTTATATTGTTTATATTAGTATTTATACCTCAATCAATAACTTAGTTATGGATCATGATTATGCTTTGCCTGCACGTTCTGTGAAGCGCAAACGTACGGGTGAAATAAATGGCCCGAGAAGGTTTTGGGACAAGAGAAGAAACAAGACACGGGTAAATATTGGAGTTGCATTTCCAAGATGGAGAGAGCTTCGTGACAAGCTGAAACTACAGAGAGATACCGATCTCGCTTGCGTTCTAATAAACAGGTATGCATCCATTCAGCTAACTATATCTATCCGTATATTTTGTGAAACGATGATGTCTTGTGTAAAACGCAGACGGACTAGCTCTCATGTATAGTATAATGTAAATCCACATTTGTTCTATATCTAGCTGGAGAAAGTAGCTTCATATGCAGTTCACTATCTTGTTCGATATCATAGTATAAACGTAATAATAATTATTAACGAAAGGCGACCGTGTTCTCTTACGAGAGGTCTCTCGTACTGCGTAAGAGTATCTTACGCTAGGGGAAAATCCTTTTTTCCGCGAGATATTGAAGCCAAAAAATTATCCTTGATTTTGAACAATGCAAAGCGCGTTGCAGCAGCATACAGACATAGGCAAGACGGCTCGCGCGCCTATTGGCTGTTCTGCGGCAACTGCAGCAGCCTATCGAGCGAGGCCTAGCGTGACATCAGACCCAATGAGGGTGCTTCGCGCCCGCTGCGTCACGTCCCGCCAAAACGGGCGTGGCCTAGGCCTATAAATACGGCTCGCAGGCAGCTGATATCTGATGACGCTAGGCCTCGCTCGATAGGCTGCTGCAGTTGCCGCAGAACAGCCAATAGGCGCGCGAGCCGTCTTGCCTATGTCTGTATGCTGCTGCAACGCGTTTTGCATTGTTCAAAATTAAGGATAATTTTTTGGCTTCAATATCTCGCGGAAAAAAGGATTTTCCCTTAGCGTAAGATACTCTTACGCAGTACTCGTTCCCTCTACTAGAGAGAACCGAGGTTACTTGAGTAACCGAGTACGTTTTTTAACATATATTACTACTAGCTAGATGGAATATTGATGTGATAGGGGTCTGATAATTCATACATCTCTCCGTTCGAAAAGACGTGATTGTCAAAATACTAAGTTAGAATGAGTGAGGAATGTGGGGAGCGACAGAGCGCATGTTCCAATGAACATCGTATTGCTGGTTCGCTCGCTTACTCTGTATTATGGGTTCGGGATGGTAAACTAAATTTCAATTTATTTCCTTCTTAAACAGTTACGAAAAAGGAGGCTACATCAACTCCTTGCAAGAGACATGGAATGCCAATTTAAACTCTCTCGACCATAGCACCATCCAGTGAGTCATCATCACATAGGTAAGGTATACACAAGTTTTATAATATTAATTCTCCAATTACCTACATATGATAAGTACACCAAACAAATAACTGCATTTTTATTTTTACAGAGAACACTTAGTGCAGGGCCATATGTAGCAAAATAAAGTGTTTGGAACATTTCATATAGATTTTTGCAAATTATGTTTTTTTACTTCTTCAGACCCTATAGTTTGCAAAACTACCTGTTTCTGATTTTTTCCCGGGCTGCACAGGCCCAAAATCCAAGATGACGGATATATCACCAAAAATTGCAAATAATCGCCTTTTTAAACATTTCAAATGGATATATGTTAGGTATATCATTATATACATACATTTTCTAATTAACTGATTGACTTGGGTAATAAATATGACCATGGGTAACATGAATTATCATGATTATCAACCAATGATGGGTGTAACCACCATTATGCTATTTATTGGCATACCCAGAAAAACGCATTGACTGATTAAAAGTTTCCTTCATATAACCTAATAATCATTTTAATTAAAATAATGTTCTGCGCTCACCACAATAATTCTGTTAACAATCAGATGACATGGAAAATTATTGGGGAGAATGGATTACATGAAGCCAATGGGAAAGATGGGAAAGATAGCCAGCCTTCTACTAGGAAACGATAAACAGAATGAAACTTTTGAGCTTTTGCAGGAAGAGGGAAATTATTTGTCCAGCCTGGGCAACTGGTGTTTTTTTACTTGCTAGGACCCCACTGAATACAAAACAACCTGTTTCCAATTTTTTTCTTCATTTTTAGTGCCAAAATCCAAGATGGCAGACAATATGCAGAAAAATCACATAAAATAAAATATATAATCTTTTCACTTCTATAAAGGCTTTAAAATAGTAAACATTTTGATGAATGTATTCCTAATTAGGCAGACAAGTGAGACAGACTATTTTCAAAATATTTATTGGATTATTTGCCAAAAAATTGGGTAAAAAAAAAAAAAGAATTTTTTTTTTGCATTTTGTTTCATTATTGAAGAGTTCAACAAAACAGTCAGCCATTGTCACTCAAGTATTTATCCTCATCACTCTCACTGTCACTGTCACTGTCTGACTTTTCAATATTGGTGCATGTCTCCTCAGAGCCCTCACACCTGCAAAGTTGCGTGCATGCAAGAACACCTTCTACTGCATTGGCTGGCAAGACAAGAGCACTTCACAAGCTCCACAACAGCCTCTGGTTCTGGTGGAAGTCCATTGCCCATCATTAATTTGCCTCCATCCCAGTGATAGTGCGTCAAGAATCTTTGGAGCAGGCACTGTATCTTGTGCCCAAACATTTGCTTGCCAGTGTGCTCTCAGAATGTGGTCTGTAACTGCTCCTGAAGTGGGACATAGTTTTCCCACTCCCTGGTTGGGTTTTAGAGTTTTAAACATGTTCCACCGAAGGGCTTTAGCTGTTTCATAACCAGATCTGAAGAGCTGACACATGAATTTCTCACATCCAGCAAACATGTCTGGAGATGGATGAGGACCTACACCAAGCCTACAAAGTGCATTAATGACATCATCATCTGTCTCCATGAATGACTTGAAACAAGAAACCTTTCCTTTCCCACGGATATGGCCTGTGGTATCGCAACCTGTGAGTGCATGGAACCCTGGTAATGCTGCTGCATACAGTAATGCACAAATTAAAATGCACAAAATTTTCTTAGGGGGGGCATGCCCCCGAACCCCCCTAGAGGGACAGAGGTCCACCCACCACAGTTTTACCAAGATCCTGTGGGAAACACTGGTATTGCTATGCCAATGCAGTTTATAGCTTGTTTTTTGGATGCATCACTGTGGAGTATAGTTCAATTGTATTAATAAATTACAATTTTGTCCTTATTTCATCTGTTAACTCGTTCCTACTCACTCATTACATGGCATTAGTGGTTTTAATGAATAGGAGTTGAACAAAAACATATTCAAGGGCGTGCAAAGATGGGTGGTGTTTATGGTCATATGTAGTGGGCCAGTCTGGTCCCCAAAATGCCAGGGCCGATTTTCTGTCCCAGTCCAGCCCTGTTGAAATCAACAATTCAATTTTCACTAGTTAAAATTATAATTCTTGATATCAGGAATAATGTTTCTACTAGTAACAATGGCAATTTTTGATATCAGGAATTACATTTCAACTAGTAAAAATGTTCATTCTTCAATTCAACAATTGAATTTTAACTAGTAAAAACTATAATTCTTGATATTAACAATTGAATTTCAACTAGTAAAAACTATAATTCTTGATATTAACAATTTATATCCTGGGAATGGCAATAGGCAAGCCATTTTGACTTTCAATCATTCGCAGGATATGAATTCTTGATATCAACAACTAAATTTTCACTAGTTAAAATGATAGTTATTGATATCAGGAATTAGATTTCTACTAGTAACAATGGCAATTTTTGATATCAGGAATTACATTTTCACTAGTTAAAATGATAATTCTTGATATCAACTATTGAATTTCAACTAGTAAAAACTATAATTCTTGATATCTGTAATTGTATTTTCACTAGTGAAATGTCACCATAGGCTGCCATTCAAAATCAATTGTTGATATCAAGAATAGACATTTCAACTAGTGACAATTGAATTATTGATATCAGTAATTGCCATTTTTACTAGTAACAATGTAATTATTGATATCAAAAATTATATTTCTACTAGTAAGAAATCTATTTGAATGGCAGCCTATGGTGACATTTCACTAGTGAAAATATAATTACAGATAAACAATTAAATTGTTGATATCAACAATTACATTTTTGATATCAAGAATTCAATTGTTGATATCAACAATTCATATCCTACATGTGTTTTAAATGTTAAAAGAGCGACAAAACTATTACAGATATCAAAAATTGATTTCTTACTAGTTAAAATTCTGAATATACATATCAGCTTTGTATTTCTTACTAGTAGAAAAATAATTTTTGATATCATTAATTACATTGTTACTAGTAAAAATGCAAATTCCTGATATCAAGAATTACATGGTTACTAGTAAAAATGTCTATTCTTGATATCAACAATTAAATTGCTACTAGTAAAAAAAATTTTGAAAATGTATTTCTGATATCAATATAATTTCAGATATCTAAAATGTCTTTCTTACTAGTAACAATCACATTCATGATATCAGAAATTAACATTGTCACTAGTGAAAATGGAATTCTTGATATCAAAAATGAACATTGTTACTAGTAGCAATTCAAATGTTGATATCAAGAATAGACATTTCAACTAGTGACAACTGAATTCTTGAAATCAAAAATAAAGGTTTTTACTAGTGAGAATTGTATTTCTGATATGTGAAACTGGAATTTCAACAAGTAAGAAATCAATTCTTGATATCAACAATTGATTTTGAATGGCAGCCCGGTGACATTTTTCTAGTGAAAATACAATTACAGATATCAAGAATTATAGTTTTTACTAGTTGAAATTCAATTGTTGATATCAAGAATTATCATTTTAACTAGTGAAAATGTAAATGCTGATATCAAGAATTAGCATTGTTACTAGTAGAAATGTAATACCTGATATCAAAAATTGCCATTGTTACTAGTAGAAATCTAATTTCTGATATCAATAACTATCGTTTTAACTAGTGAAAATTGAATTGTTGATAAAGAATTCATATCCTGGAAATGAATAAAAGTTAAAACGGCTTGCCATACTGAGGAGACATGCACCAATATTGAAAAGTCAGACAGTGACAGTGAGAGTGATGAGGATAAATACTTGAGTGACAATGACTCACTGTTTTGTTGAACTCTTCAATAATGAAACAAAATGCAATTTTTTTTTTTTTTGGCAAATGATCCAATAAATATTTTTAAAATAGTCTGTGTCTTACTTGTCTGCCTTATTAGGAATACATTCATCAAAAAGTTTACCATTTTAAAGCCTTCATAGAAGTGAAAAGATTATACATTTTATTTTATGCATATATTGTCTGCCATCTTGAATTTTGGCACTAAAAATGAAGAAAAAAAAAATTGGAAACAGGTTGTTTTGTATTCAGTGGGGTCCTAGCAAGTAAAAAAACACCAGTTGCAAAAAGCTATATGAACCGTTCCTAAAATAACACAATTCCCCACACTAACTGCTTTCTGGAGTCTGATATTGAAGTCCTTTCCATGGCTGAAACAGAAAAACAGGCACTAGATGAAAGGTGATTTTAAACTCGTATTATAAGTAATGAACTGTTATTTGTTGAAATTAACAATAGGCAACTGAATAAAGTCCTTTCACTTAAAATCATTTATTATATTTAAACCAGCTATGCACAAATGACACAAAGCTGTTGTGGTGCAGACTTGGTTTACAACAATTCCACCCCATTTAAAACACTGTTTTAATTCTTGAAGCAGGCTGAGGAGGTGGCCGCGGCGAAGCAGGCTGAGGAGGTGGCCGCGGCGAAGCAGGCTGAGGAGGTGGCCGCGGCGAAGCAGGCTGAGGAGGTGGCCGCGGCGAAGCAGGCTGAGGAGGTGGCCGCGGCGAAGCAGGCTGAGGAGGTGGCCGCGGCGAAGCAGGCTGAGGAGGTGGCCGCGGCGAAGCAGGCTGAGGAGGTGGCCGCGGCGAAGCAGGCTGAGGAGGTGGCCGCGGCGAAGCAGGCTGAGGAGGTGGCCGCGGCGAAGCAGGCTGAGGAGGTGGCCGCGGCGAAGCAGGCTGAGGAGGTGGCCGCGGCGAAGCAGGCTGAGGAGGTGGCCGCGGCGAAGCAGGCTGAGGGAAGGCTCTGGGCTGGACGGGACCAGCGGCGAAGCAGGCTGAGGGAAGGCTCTGGGCTGGACGGGACCAGCGGTGAAGGGAGCTTCGAGCTCGGCGGGATAAAAGAAAACAAAAGCTCTGCGGGCATGACGCTGTCAGTCTCTAGCTCGGCGGGCATGACGCTCACTGTCACAGGCGCGGCGGGCATGACGCATACTGCCTTAGGCTTGGCAGATCTGGCGTGAAGTGCGGGCTCGGCTGACTTCCGGATGATGATGGGTGGCGTGGTGAAGATGGCTGGTGTGTGTGGTTGAGTGGTGATGTCATCTTCAGCCTCACCAACGGTGAGGGCTGACCCACTCAACCACAACACATGATCGAGGTAACTGGCGAAGGTTCCTGGAAAAGCTGCTGCTGGGGCTTGCTGGTGCAGATGATTGTCTAAGCCCAACCAAAAAGACAGATTTAAAGACATCATCTGACCAGCTTACCCCAGCAGAGAGTTCCAGGAAATCGGCGATGTAATCCTCTATAGAAAGTCCGTCTTGGAAAGTGGTGAGTAGAGAGTGAGCTGGGTTAACCGGGGTGAGAAGAATTCCCATGCTGACTCTTTGTTTGGCTGGTTATTCTGTAACGTCCACGGGTTGAAGAAGACGAAGGTCAAGCAAAGATACAAAATAGCAAAGGTTTATTAATAATAAAGAAAAACACGAAACAGTGAGCGTGTGCTCAAACAATAACCAGCAATGAAAAGGAGTGAGAGGGGAACTTAAATACACAGATAATGACAAAGACAACAGGTGACGGTGATGATGATGATGAGGGTGATGAGAAGCAGGTGCAGGTGATGATGACAGAGGATTCTGGGAAGTGTAGTGAAGACACAGACGATGAAGAAGGTGGTGAATGTGACAGTAATATTCTGTGTAATCTTATTATTATTATTCTGGACAAAGTTTGGCACGTAATTACTGTGTAATCCATTGAGTTATTCTGTATTTGTCTTTGTAATTTTTATTTTATTTTCAGGATTGACTGGAGAGACCCAGATGATGATGATGCATGGGAAACAGCTAGTGAAGATAGTAGTTCGGATGATGACTATATCCCATCTATTTGTATGAGGTTTGTCCCAAGCAAGTTTACCCTTTTTTCACACCATAGTTTATGAATGTTCTGTGACTGCAAATGTACCGTGGGTAGGCTTAGACCAATGGCAAGCTAAACATAGACTATATGTGATTTCTTGTTATTGAATGGAAGAAAAGTGGAAAAACTTTATACACTGTATAGTGTAATGTTGTGTCTATAATAAGTTTCCATTTTACTGAGATCTTTTCAAAATTGAAAAAAAAAAAAAAAAACTTTTTCCTATAGTATGCACGTTAATGATGCATACTGTAAAAAATTTTTTACATTGACAGAAGTAGGGGAGGAAAAAAAACAATTGAGATGATGGAAAAGCTTCCGTTCATCGGCCTGGAAGAGACTGTACATCTTTACACAGAAAATGAAGTACCGCCACAACAAGAAGATTCAGTCACGTCTTCAACTAGCTTCCAGGTCTTATGTGAGGATGATTTAATTGGACAACGAGCATCGATAGTGTATGAATCCAACTTGAAACAGCTGGTATCTAAAGCTGCCTATTTTGAAATGCAATTTCACAAACAATGTGACAAATCAGGCTTGCCAGGCTTCAGCACCATTTGAAGTAAATCTGACTTCAAGAGGCACAGGAACAATCATTGAATAGGTGAGTCAAAAAGTATCTCTATACCACAAGATCATATAAATGTAAACTATTCGCTTACATTTAATTTTTACAAACCATTTAGTTTTTGTTTCATAAGAAACATCCATCTTGTGGTGGGAATCAGAAATTTTGCACACATTACCATGTCCCACTTAGTCACTTATATATTTATTTTTGTACATTCTGTATTTTAATTTCTCCCTCACACCATGTGCTCTTACACACACACACACACACACACACACACACACACACATACACTCACACTCTCCTTCGGTAACTGCCTACCAGTTTTAATAAGCATATTGAGATCATGCATTGTTGTCCCTGATAGACAAACACATTTAAGTTTTTTTTTTTTTTTATATATATACAAACACACATCTATACAAATGTAAAACTATGGTGGGGACACATGTCGACCAATCTAAATAGTTTTTTGATATCTTACAGATATGTTCCAATGGTCACCAAATATGGAGGTGGAACTCACAGCCCACACTAAAATATGGGATTCAGGCAGGGGACTTTATGATGGCTACAAACATACTCCTGTCTGGGAATAACTACTATAAAAGTCTCCCACTTGTTCAATTATATGAATATGGGCTTTGTTGGGAAGGACTTATTCTTTAACATTCAAGACACCTACTGCCTAGGAGCAATCAAGGAATTTTGGGAAGGGAAGAGATCTACAGCGATCCAACGGCTGCAGGATAAAGACAGTGTTGTTGTGCTAGGTATGTCCCCTGGCTTCTTCAAATAATGGAAATTCCAAACTTAAATTCTGTGTGCAGAATCCTCACATCATAATGTAGTTTATTTGGTAATTTAAAAAAAAAAATTGTTATTTAGAATTTTAAAAAGTACAAGGTTCCTTATCCATTCTTATCTTGCTCTTCTTTGATCTTGTACTTTTCAAGTTTGTCATTTCAATTCTTGTTTTGAAATCATTGTTGTGGTTGACTTTTACAGCAGATGGAAGAATGAATAGTCCAGGACACTGTGCACAGTACTGCACCTATACCACGATGGAGAACGAATCAAAGGAAATCATATCTGTTGCGACCATTGTCAAAAGGCAGACCCAGCGAAACTCTGTCATTATGGAAAGAGAGGCTTTTGTAAGAACCATGTGTGACCTCTGTGTAATGTCTCCTGCCTGATAGAATCTCTCAGACACCGTCAGGTTTGTGGTAACAGCAGGTTTATTCCACATCTGCATCTGCATTCATGACAAAGGATAACAATCGTAGTCGTCTCATGTGGACAAACAGCGCATGCTCTATCTCAGGGGAAATCCTCCGTTGCTTTGAGGATTACCCATATGTAAGCTTTACACAAAAGTAAAGTACAGTTTGACACATTGATTTGATCGTATAGTGGATTTTAACTCATATAAACAAAATAATTAAAACAAACCAAATTGTCCCTCTTAATCTTACAATGAGGAAATAACATAAAATTATGTAATTATACAGATTTACTACAGTTACCTTTCCATTTTATGTTAACAGTTATGTGTAAACAATTATGTAACTTCATTGCATCCTGGCCAAATTTGCCCCTTGGCCTCTGTCCATCATGGCCTCCTAATCATCCCCATATACTGATTGGCTTAATCACTCTGTCTCCTCTCCACCAGTAAGCTGGTGTGTGGTGAGCGTTCTGGCGCAATATGGCTGCCGTCGCATCATCCAGGTGGATGCTGCACATTGGTGGTGGTTGAGGAGATTCCCCCTTCTATGTAAAGCGCTTTGAGGTCTCAGAAAAAGCGCTATATAAATGTAACGAATTATTATTATTATTATTATTACAATTCAACATACAAGAGGCAGATAAACAGCAGAAAATACCTCAATCTCATGTTCAAACATTACAACGCTTTATAACAACATATGATAATAACATACCTGCATTCATGACAAAGGATAACAATCGTAGTCATCTCATGTGGACAAACAGCGCATGCTCTATCTGGAAAGACGGCATCATATTAAAGTTAGCTAGCTATACTGGAGAGACTTTCTATCGGCTATAAAACACATAACCAGATGGTTGACTTCATCTACAACACATATTATTCGATCATAAAAATCTAGCTTAACTTTTACATGCTTTTCAAGTGAGTTAACATTGTTTAGTCCACGGACATTCACAGACACGTTACCTCAGGGGAAATCCTCCGTTGCTTTGAGGATTACCCATAATCCTTCGTCATTACTAGCGTTCGCTGCAGTTACACTTTTATGACAGCAGGTGGCACAATAATCCCATTTAGTAGGATTTAACATGAATCTTAACTATGTTACATACACCCCCCTTAAATCCTGCTAAATTGGGGCACAATAATAAAAATAATAAAAATAAATAAATAAAAAGAAAATAAACAAAATTTTCTTTTTCATTAGATACCAAACAGTTGTTACGTACTAGGAGCAAAATGCGTTTCAAGTCAGTTAGAAACTTTCCACCTGGGAATATGTCAATAAGGGGGTAGCTAAGCCCCATACCAACAAAGACACAAAAGATGCCGTGTACACCTCTCTTATTGTAAACATTGCTCAATAGCAGATTCTTGTCAAATACCTCAGATAAACTAGTGCAAAAACTCTTATGACATATTGCTTGTGTATCTATCCAGAAAACATGTTCCTCACAAAAGAAAACAAAGAATCAACTGTTGAAACTGAGTCATCTACAACCTGTTCATTCATTTCACAAATTAGTCGAACTGGAGGCTTAACAGATCTACCTGCCCTAGTGCAGAGTGGAGGTGGCTGTTTGCAAACTACGTGGTCCTGTGTGAATGCACCTGGCTGTGCGTCACTTGCATATTCAGGGGAGGAGACACAATGAGCTCTTTCTACTGAGGGTGGGGAGGGTCCTACCTCAGACACCACAGATTCTACAGGGGGGCCAGGGGAAAGTGATTGCTCAGCAGATTTTGATGAAACAGGGGTTTGCAAAATCTCACTCACAGCATGTGGGACTACATTCACTTCAGTCTCTGAGGGAGAGGCACTCGCAGCTACAACAAGTGAGCAATTGGGATGGCTAGTTGTAGCATCCTCACCATTAGCCTCATCCATTTGCAGTAACCACTCAAGTGTCTTTGTCTCACTGTCCTGCACGTCAACAGGAACCACAGGGTCACTTTGTCCACTTTCATTATCTGATGAACAGCTTGACTCTAGAGCGTCGTGACCTCCTGCTGGGAGGAAATTCACTGGGAGTAGGAGGTTTCTGTGAACAACTTTTTCTCTGGATGTCACTGGGTCACTGATACAGTAGACATTGATTCCAGGTTTCACAGACTTAACTTCATAAACTGTGGATTCCCACTTGTCTGCAATTTTCCTCTTCCCTCTCTCACCACGATTTGCAAGCAAGACTCTGTCACCAACAGTGAGGAGAGACCCTTTTGCTTTGCGGTTGTAGTTCTTTGCCTGTCGAGCCTGCTCTGTCCGACTGTTTTCATAGGCAATGCGTGCCGCTTCAGACAGGTCACGTTTCAAGTTAGAGACAAACTCACGGTGGCTAACGACAGCATCGCTGGGGAGGGTGTGCTGGAACAAAACATCCACAGGCAGACGTGGAATCCTCCCAAACATGAGAAAGAAGGGGGCAAAACCTGTTGTCTCATGCTCAGTGCAATTGTAGCAGAATGTCAGCATCTGAAGCATTTGTGGCCACCTGGCTTTGGAATGGGCAGGCAGGGCCCTTATCATGTTCCCAAGAGTCCTGTTGTACCGCTCAACAACTCCATTTCCCATCGGATGGTATGGGGTGGTATGCGATTTCTGGATACCAGCCATCTCCAGGAGCTCTTTAATGAGTTGGCTCTCAAAATTGGCTCCCTGGTCCGAGTGGATGCGTTTTGGGAAGCCATATATACAAAAGAAGTCATTCCACAGACGACGGGCAACCTGCTTTGCTGACTGATTCTTACAGGGGAATGCATGCGACAGTTTCGAAAAGTGGTCCGTAACAACTAAAACATCCACACACTTCTTGTCCGACTGCTCAGCAGTCCAAAAGTCGATGCACACAAGTTCCATTGGCTCAGAGGTGCAAATGCTTTCAAGAGGGGCACGGTCATTGGGCTCTGGGGTCTTTCCAACCACACAGCGAAAGCAGTTCCTCACATGGTTGATGATGTCATGTTCCATCCCTGTCCAAAAGAATCTCTGCCTGGCAAGAGAGAGTGTGCGAGCCTGTCCCTGATGACCAGCTGAATCATGGAGGCCGGAGAGAACCTGGCCCTTGAGGGAGTCTGGAACAACAAACTGGTGGATTGCCATGTTCATTTGCCTGTCTTTCTTTACTTTGTACAACATGCCGTTTTTGATGGAGAGCTTTGCCCAGTGTCTCAACATTTTCATCACTCCACGAGACTCACTGGCACGTTCACGTCGAGTGGGCCTCCTGTGACGCTGGATGTAAAAGAGAACTCTGCCCAAGATGTCATCCTGTTCTTGAAGATTAAAGTCCCTGTAAAGTCAAAATTAAGTATGTGTTCTGAGTTTGTCATACCACCGAAAAATGTGTTATTAGCCACCCAGCCCAATTTCAATGATTAAAAAAGCCACCAAGTAAATAAAATAAGCTATCAAAATCTCGAAAAAATGAGCAGTAGTCTCAGCTCTCAAACGCTGGGGGCGTGTCCGCTGGCTGCGCTGAAACCACGCCCACTCGCGGGAAATATGACTCGCGCACAGCTCGTGCATGTCGGCGCGACGGGAGGATGAAGGCCGAAGCGGACAGCGGGAGATAGTCGGTTCGGCCCCATTCACCAGTAACAGCGGATTATCAGTGAATTCCAGTTGTCTCCAACGAAAGTAAACTATCCTGATCTCTACAGAGGCGGGTCTGGTGGTGATCATCAGCTCTCCATCAAGGTAACGTTAGCTCTTCACAAGATAGATCCACCTCTTCTTGATATGATCATTTTTCGGAAATTTAAATAAGGACACCGATCTGTTTTCTAAGTGATTTCATCCAGGGAATACGCATTTACATGACGAAGGCATAGCCAGAGCCGTGGGCATAGTAGCTAGCAAACTGTAGGCTGTCTGATAGTAACTCGCGATTGAGCGATAGGCTTAGTGACTCCGTGCGTCAGCAAGTAGGGGCCCAATCAAGCTCAGGGGGTCGCAGTGCGTCATCAATCCCCCGTTTTAGCCCCGTCCAAAAAATCCGGCTCACAGCAAGGGTGAAAAACTGTTTAACGGTCTAACTCCATAATTTAGTACTTCACAGTTCTCAGTCTTTGTAACATGTTTTAGCAATACATTTCTAGCACTTATAATGTGTTTAGAATTTTTTTGTAGAATTGCCTTTACAGGGACTTTAACCAGTTCACTCCTTGGTAGAGAGGCATTCTGGTCGACACTGACTAGTTGAGGAATAGCTGGTCCCGTGCCTCTCACTCGGCTAACACCTCCAGAGTCATGCGCCTCTAGCACAGCTGACACATCCTGCAGGGAGAGGGACCCTTGAGGGGGGGGCGGGGTGACAGCATCATCTATGGGCTGATCAACAACAAACTGGCAGTTAGCAGCAGTATATCTAAATGCATCTTGTACTGTCTCATCCACCATTCCACCCACTTGGTTCAGCAATGATGCATAAGGTTCACTTACAAGACGATGGCCTATGCATGACTGGACAAATGGCTCTCTACTATTCTTTGGGCCAGGGACATAGCGCAGATCAAAACTGTATGCTGCGAGCTTTGAGACCCATCTCTGTTCACATGCATCTAACCTAGGTTTGGTCAAGATGTATGTTAACGGATTATTATCCGTCCAGACTGTGAACCGTCGTCCTTTCAGCCAGTGGCTAAACTTGTCGCAGACAGCCCATTTAAGAGCGAGAAACTCCAGGCGATGTGCTGGATAGTTCAGCTGGGAGTGCGATAGAGTTTTGCTGGCGAACGCCACTGGTCTGGCAACATTACCATCAGGAGGCAACTGTGAGAGGACGGCTCCTAGGCCATCAAAGGAGGCATCAACAGCGAGGATGAATGGTGCATTAAAGTCTGAATGGGCCAAGGTGACACTATGCACAAGCTCATGTTTTAAAGTTTTGAATGCTTCCCTGCACTCAACAGTCCAGTCAGCTGGAGACAGTCTAACATTGCCCTTCTTGAATTTTGGTTTATGACCTCTCCCTCTTTTGTGTGGTGTAGCAGGCTCAGCCACAAGGTTGAACAATGGCTTAGCTTTAGCAGAACATCCCTCGATGAAATGGTGGTAGTAAAGAACCATTCCCAAGAAAGATCAGATTTTCTTAGCACTTGGTGTCTTCATATCAGATTCCATCAGATCAGCTTCCTGCACATCATTTATAGCTTGCACTTTACTCGGGTCTGTCTTAACACCATCTCCACATATAATGTGTCCTAAGAACTTAACAGACCGGCGAAGGAAGTAGCACTTCTTAGGTGAGAGCTTCAAATTGTTGGCAGCAAGACGTGAGAAAATCATTTGCAGACGGTCAAGTGCAATCTGTTCAGACGGCGCAAAGACCATAAGGTCATCCAGATAACATAACAGGCTTGTAAAGTTCTCATCACCAAAGATGGCCATCATCATTCGCATAAAGGTCGCAGGACTGTTTGTCAGGCCCTGGGGCATCCTATTATATTCATGGAGGCCAAATGGGGAGGAAAACGCTGTGAACTTTTTGTCGTCTTCATGCATTCTGACGTTGTAGAACCCTGACGTGAGGTCCATTGTTGAAAAGAACACATTGCCACCAAGTGCAGCGAGGGCATCTGTCTGATGAGGCAAGGGATGTGCGTCTTTCACTGTTCTTGCATTCAACCACCTGAAGTCATTACAGATGCGAAGATCACCACTTGGCTTGACAACTAGGACGAGAGGAGATGAATACTCGCTCTGAGACTTTCGGATTATCCCCAATTCCTCCATTTCATTTAGAGCAGTCCGAAGCTTGTCATAATGGCATGGTGGAACCCGCCTGTATGGAAGTCTGAAGGGCTTGTCATCCACTAGGCGGATTCTGTGTACAAAATCTGTTGCATCACCGCAATCCATTTTGTGCCTCGAAAAGATGGACTCATACTGCTCAATGATCCGCAGCAGTTTATCCTTCCACTCAGGGGAAACTTCACAAGAAGAAAGGTTCAAATCCTGCAAGCCCATGTCAGTCAAAATTTGTGATATTTCATCCTCTGACCTAGGTGCCGGTGATGAGCTCTTTGTGAACTGTGCACTGGATTGGATGTGATTTGGCGCAGGAAAGTCCTGCACAGAAAGACAGGGTGACACATCTGCAACTTTTGCATTTCTTTTAAGGATGAGTGGCTTTTCAGTAGGATTTACTATTTTGACTGGAACCCAGCCATCTCCCCATAATGAGGTGACAATTCTCCCCACTAGAATTTGAGCAGGTCTGGCTTTGGACTGAGTGGGCTCGATGGTGACTGTACTTCCCACTGCAGAAATATCAGATGCAGGGAGTTTAGCCCACACCAAATGTTCAGACATAGGTTGTAGTGTGACACATCTCTTGAGCTTTGCTGTGCCAATTTTAAGCGGCGTTGCTCCACATTTGTCTGAGCAGGACAACAGAGATATCAAATTGGGCAAGTTATCAGCATGGGCACTACTTACTGGGGACGTGATATTTGGGCTCTCAACAGTGTCTTTCATCTGTGAAATTAGCCACTTGATGGCGTTACTGCCAAGGATCATGTCATCGGTTTGGCCTGGCACCACTAGAACAGGAATTATCACCTTATAGCCATAAACTGATGCAGTGAGGTCATACATGGCAGAAGGTGTGACCAGATGACCCCCACAGCCAACAATAACAAAGTCCTCAGCAGTTTTCACTTCAATGTTAGGAATAGATTGTGAAAGTTTTTTGTTGGCTGTTTCACTTAGAGTGCACGCCATAGAGCCACTATCCAGCAGTGCTCGAAGAACCTGACCACTATCAGTAGACACCTCTGTGTAGAATAGGCTATCAGTTTTTGAAAGTCTTTGCAAGCCTTGCACAATCAGTGTTTTTTGCGGTGGCACTACGCTGCTGTAGGCGTGACACAATGTTTCATAATCATTAATGTCTGTCAGATCCAAGGTGGGAGGCTCACTCACTTGATCTGCGCTGTCCTCCCTTGTGCGCAGATCATTCAGTTTCCCTGCTGAAAATGTGGAGGAGGACGTCTCCCCTCCGGGCAGTTGCGTCTTGAATGGCCAGGTAAGTGACAAAGGAAACACAGTCCGTTCTCCCGGCAGTGTGTGAGGGCAGAGTGTGAGCTGTCATTACATATGGAACATGGCATGTCTCTTAAGCCCTCAATCTGTGGAAGTCTGCTGTTGGTATTTGATTTTTTATTGGCTCGAGCATAACCTGGGCCCTGAAGCAAAACTTTCTCTAACATTCCAATCAACCTCTCTAGAGTGGAGGTGTCTTGACTTATAGCTGGTTTCTGTTCTGGGACGTCTGAAACTAATGGAGTGTTAGGGCTAACCTCGACTTTGTTCATGCTGATTTGTCTACTCCTTTCAGTAGAAGACCTGAGTCCCTTCTCCAGGTGGTATTCATCTAGCACTTCCTGAACCTCACGAGCTGACCATTTATCAATCGTCTTGGACCTAAAGGTAAGAGCTAAATCTCTACTGGGGCAATGTCTGATGAACATACGTGTGACTTCAACACTGGGGTTGTCAAACGTTTTACCCTGCTCTCTAAGGCAGCTAGCAGTATCATCAGCAGCTCTGTTCAGTCTGAGCCAGTACTCATAGGGGTCTTCCTGGTCATTTGGCAGTGTAGAATAAAAGTCAGCTAGGGGCATTGAGGAGCAATGGCTTGAGCCAAAATGTTTGCGCAGGAGCCCATAGATGGCCTGTGGGTTATTCTGGACATCAATTTCACCATTTCTTATCCCAAATCTTACAATATCCTTTGCTCTGCCTCTCAAGTGAACAATGATTTCCTCAGCTTGATTTTCCAGCTGAACATTGCTTTTTTTGACGTAATTTTTCATTAATTCCTCCCATTCATCGACAGCCAGTGCATCTGAGCTCTCTCCTCGGAAAACTGGTGGGTCTTTGACTTCTCTCCGAGTGACAAGCTGGACTTGGGAGAGATCTAGCGTGTTGACAGGTAAAGAGGCTTTTGTATTGCATGTTTCTTCATGGCTTTCATGCACAGTAGCTGTAGGGCTAGTTGTGTTGAGATGTGACATAATGCTATCAGCCAGCTGCTTTCCTATCTGCTGCACAATGGTGCTCATTTGATCAACCAGTCTCACATCATCAGGGGGAGGGTTAGGAACTGATGTACTAGTGCACTGTGGTGGTTGTAACTCAATCATAGGCTGACTTTGGGTTGCCATTACTTCCCTATGTCTAAAAGGACAGTGAACAGAATCTTCACCAAAATATGTCTTATCCCCCCCCTTGATGGTCACCCAATGAGAATGGAACAGGTGTGCTATGTAGCCCTCTACCTCTACCAATACCTAGGGGAGTCATTTCAGAGGTAGTGAATTTACTGAAACTCATAATGGGACCCTTACTCAAACAAAATGACAGTTTTTAAGTAAATATGGCTGTTAATAACTAAATAAACCTGCCAATCAAATACACTAACGGAGGAAGTTCAGCTCCACAATGATGCAGCGGCAAGAAGACATCAGTCCCGGTCCGGCGTAGTCATGGATGGATCACGGCACCAATGTGACCTCTGTGTAATGTCTCCTGCCTGATAGAATCTCTCAGACACCGTCAGGTTTGTGGTAACAGCAGGTTTATTCCACATCTGCATCTGCATTCATGACAAAGGATAACAATCGTAGTCATCTCATGTGGACAAACAGCGCATGCTCTATCTCAGGGGAAATCCTCCTTTGCTTTGAGGATTACCCATATGTAAGCTTTACACAAAAGTAAAGTACAGTTTGACACATTGATTTGATCGTATAGTGGATTTTAACTCATATAAACAAAATAATTAAAACAAACCAAATTGTCCCTCTTAATCTTACAATGAGGAAATAACATAAAATTATGTAATTATACAGATTTCCTACAGTTACCTTTCCATTTTATGTTAACAGTTATGTGTAAACAATTATGTAACTTCATTACAATTCAACATACAAGAGGCAGATAAACAGCAGAAAATACCTCAATCTCATGTTCAAACATTACAACGCTTTATAACAACATATGATAATAACATACCTGCATTCATGACAAAGGATAACAATCGTAGTCATCTCATGTGGACAAACAGCGCATGCTCTATCTGGAAAGATGGCATCATATTAAAGTTAGCTAGCTATACTGGAGAGACTTTCTATCGGCTATAAAACACATAACCAGATGGTTGACTTCATCTACAACACATATTATTCAATCAAAAAAATCTAGCTTAACTTTTACATGCTTTTCAAGTGAGTTAACATTGTTTAGTCCACGGACATTCACAGACACGTTACCTCAGGGGAAATCCTCCGTTGCTTTGAGGATTACCCATAATCCTTCGTCATTACTAGCGTTCGCTGCAGTTACACTTTTATGACAGCAGGTGGCACAATAATCCCATTTAGTAGGATTTAACATGAATCTTAACTATGTTACACATGGACAAGCTTCTAACTGAAATAAAGCTCAGAAATATGTACGGATGCTCACACTCAGATTTATTCTCTTATGAGTAAGTTGGTAATATTTATAGTACAAATGTAAAATCCTTTTTTATGTTTAGTAGATGTGTATGATTTGTCTGTTGCATGTATTAACCTCTAAATTACTCATTTTTGTTTTGTTTACAAGATCCTAACTCTGGTAGATACAAGGACTCTGGAGTACTTCACTCATGGGATATGTGGCATGGAGCGAAGAATCTGGCCAAGAAGATCACTACAGTGGGTTTTCCTATTTTTGAAGTTTCAGATGTATGGACATTTAAACATATTTCTCTATCATATTCTAAATATGTTGTTTTTGCATTGTAAGGCAGGACAGCTGTCAGGGCAAAAGATACTACTGAAGTGGACAAAAGACATTGTTAACCACTTCTGGTACTGTTGTAAGACGGCAGAGACGGATGGGCATTTCCGGGTAAGTAATACCTCTGAATTCGTATTATGAAATCTTGTAAGTAACTACATAAATGTTTACATTTAGTACAATATTGTTAACTGTCTTGAGGAAGCCTTGAGAAACAAGCATTTCATCATGTGGATAGACTGACCATAAACAAACCCAAACTTGATAATGAAAAAGCCTCAAGAATCGTAATCCAAAGCACTTTGCACACACATGGGCAGTCTAACAAAAATTTTATTTGTATTGCAAAAACTTTATACATACAGACTCCGAAGTCTATATTCAATCATTTGACACACTGCCAGCCTTAGATCAGAGCGCACAAAGTACAACACCATATAACCTAAACTATTCATCCACGTTTTGTTTTGTTGTTCCACTGTCTGATCTAATCTCCAGCTATTTCTTGTAGAAACTCTGGAGCAGTGTGCTCCACCATGTTACTAATGAGCACAAATGGTACCTTGGCCAATGCATGCATGATTGCCTGCCAGAAAATCAGGAGAAGGAATGGCTGGAGAGTGGGTCACTGGCTCACAAGGCACTAGAAAAGATTGTGCTCAACAAGCGATGGCTGAAAGATGTGCACAGATATCTGCCTTTCCGGTAAGTTCAGTTACCACAAGCCTTTTTCAATGTTAACTTATGTCTGATGTCCATGTAGAAAAATAAAGGCCATAGCTAAACCTTTTGGGCTAACAATGAACTGTGTATGTAAACACTGAAAACAAACTGTGATGTAATCTGCTATACCAGGAGTCTCAAACTGGTTCCACAGAGGGCCTAGTGTATGCTGGTTATTGGTACACATGTACCCGAGACCCACTGCAATTATGAAAGATCCGACCCAGATCCAAATAAAAAACATAAATATTGGACCCAGAACCGTTCGGGTCCTGGGTCGGACCTCGGGTTTCGAGTACGGGTGGATCCATGAAGACCTCTAGTCTGTGGTATAATTCTTAAGAAATTATTTCCACAGATCTACCTGTCAGCTGGAGTCCTTTCACAACCACATCCTGATGTATGCAAGTAAGCGTTTCAGTTTCTCGCCGTCGGTTTATGAGGCAAGGACTCTCCTGGCAGCCCTTGACTACAACCACCATATAAACAGACCACCACAGCTTAACAAAGAAGGCCAAATGATGTAAGATTAACATTAATTTCTTAATGCACACTCTTCATAAAAGCATATTGGTCTACAGATAATAAATTATGTATACCCCTTTTTTTACTTTGTAATGAATTAATAATTTTAGACCAACAGGTTGTTTTTCCATAATATTATATTTTTTTAATATTAATGTATTAAAAAAAATATGTAACTTGGATTTTAAATAAATGTTTTATAGCTTCCGTCGACAATACCAAAAGAAATCCGGGAGATGGACTGTCTACACCTTGAAAGTTGCAAAGGACTACAGCTACATCCCTGATCTGCAGGCTGCTATTTTGAGGAAACGACTGCATTCTGAGAGGGGGTTGCCAAGGCAGAGGATTCTACGTCCTGATGACCCTAGAACACTCGGCCTCCTTCTAAATGTTCCTCCTCCATCCATAGACACCATTATTGAGTCCCACGTCAGTAGAGGCCTAGGTATGACCACCTGAAAGTTTAAACTGTAAATACTTTTTCCGTAAACAAATTTGTCATTAGACTGTAAAAAAAGACTATTGTTCTGTATTTTGCAACCGATGTGAAATTATACTGTATTCCTGTATATCTAAATGCAATGTTTTTTCTCTTATAGGGACCGGCACTACACAGCAAGAGACAACGGAGTAGCAACGCATCCTTGTTCATCTGAACCCAAGGCCTTGTCAACTGAGCAATCTGGAATTTATTTTTAACACATGAGAGGTTTAAATAAATAGGATGCAAGTTTAATGTTCAACTCCAGAACAGTTTTTATTTTTACTTCAAAAATATATTCTTTGGAAATCAAAATGTCTTATGTCTGCTCCTCTTGCTTTTACTTATGTGCAGTATGTTATTAAGAAGGCAGTAAGGAACAATATCACTTAGTTTACATTTTTATATACAGTGTATATATCAGGCGTGGCTCGTGGATTTAATTGGGGAAGCAGAGCAAATATTACTGACCGGCTTCCACCAACCTATTCAATTCAATTCCTTTTTATTGTCATTGCATGTAAAATACAATGAAATTAATTAGCAAACCCTACGGTGCATCCACACATAACAACACAAAAACAATAATTAAGACACCATAAATGTAACACACTACAATACAGAAACTTGATAGAGTCATGTAATTACATACAGTATTGTTGTCACAAACAAAGTGACCTTAACGGTAATTATAATCTGTATACTTGAATCATGATTTACCAAAGTATAGTCAAAAGTTCAGTTCTTTGCAGTGTTGTTAAGTTCTCTTACAGCTCTGGGGTAGAAGCTATTCTTAACCCTCAGACGGTCCTCGGTCATTTCTGACCGATAAATTTTCTGTTTTGAATTTCTAAAAATCACAGCTTCATCGGAATGTTATGAAACTTGGTGACTTTTATGGCATTAGGTATGTGAATACAAAAAAAAATTGAGGTCATGATCCGAGCATGCTAAGTGGTCATAAAAAAAATAGTGACGATTTTGGTCTTCGGTCAAAAATGACCGACCCATAGGAAATGAATGGGAAATTGACAAAAAAATTAAAATTCTCCGAATTTTTGTGTGTACAATCTACAAATCGGCCTCAATCCTAAAAAAAAGTACACCGCTGTAAAGGGGTGACACTCTACAACATCAAGAGTATAAAAAAGACACACCCACCCACACACACACACATACACACACACTTTTATACACATAAACACCAATAAATTTTGATTACAAAAAATCTGTTTTGAATTTTTAAAAATCTCAGCTTCATTGGAATGTTCCGAAACTTGGTGACTTGTATGGCATTAGGTATGTGCACGCACAAAAAAATTGAGGTCATGATTCGAGCATGCTAAGTGGTCGTAAAAAAAATAGTCACACTTGTGGTCTTCGGTCAAAAATGACCCCCATAGAAAATGAATGGGAAATTGAAAAAAAATATATAAAAAAATAAAAAAAATAAAAAAACGTAATATTATTTTACAAAAAGTGTTATAATTGAATGAATTGCATTTTTTGTTACAAATTATGTACAAAAAAAAAAGTAAATGTGTCCATAAACAGCTGGGGAATTCACATGCCTCTCCATAGAGAACTGTAGATGCCATCTAGTGGTTACACCATGCTCCTACGCTTTCTCTCCATACTCTCACCAGATGGTGCTAATCTGCTTCAAACATTTTTTTTTTTTGAAGGCCTAGACTCTATATTAAACTAAAATACTGTATGATTTTTTTTTTTTAAATACATATATTTATATAAATTTTTTAATTATTTTCAATGGCAAAAATAGACCATAAATATTGCATAAATATTAATAAATTCAATAAAATGATCTCAAAATACTAAATTAAAAAGAATAAATATTATAGAACAAAAATAAATTGCATTGGTTTTACTGGGATGGAGGAACTTTCATTTTTAGGCCTCCGGTCACTTCTGACCGGGAAGGCCCAGGATGTGACTCCGAAACGAAGACCGTCTGAGGGTTAAATCTATTAGTCCGTGATGCAATAGATCTAAAGCGCTTACCAGAGGGCAACTGGACAAACAGATGATGTCCAGGGTGGGATGGATCCTTAAGAATGTTAGTTGCTCTACTCAGACAACGCAAGTTGAATAATTCCTCTAGTGATGGCGTAGAGTCGCCAATGATCTTCTGGGCTGTTCTGATGACCCTCTGGATGGCTTTCCTGTCTGCTGCTGAGCAGCTGGCAAACCACACCGAAATGCAGTACATTAGTACACTCTCTATGGAGCTACGGTAAAAGGATACCAGAAATTTCCGTTGCAGTTGATTTTGCCGAAATATTCTCAGGAAATGAAGTCTCTTCTGAGCCTTTTTTTCTATTTCGGTGGTGTTGTACGCCCATGAAAGATCTGCAGCAATGTATGTGCCCAGGAACCTGAAAACAGGGACAATTTCCATACGGTCCCCATTAATGTATAAAGGCTTCATGACTGAGTTGCTTTTCCTGAAATTTATTATGAGTTCTTTTGTTTTGGAGGAGTTCAATTTGAGATCATTATCTGAACACCACACCGCCAGTCTTTGGACTTCATCCCTATAAGCAGTCTCATCCTCTCCTGAAATAAGTCCAACCACAGTTGTATCATCTGCGAACTTTAGAATGGTGTTTGTAGGGTGGATGGAAACACAGTCATAAGTATAAAGAGAATAAATGAGGGGACTTAGCACACAACCTTGTGGGGCTCCTGTGCTTAGTGTTAGGGTGGAGGACAGATGGGGGTCCAGTCTAACGGTCTGCGGGAGATTTGTCAAAAAGTCCTTGATCCACTGACAAATGGATTGGGAAAAGCCTAGGTCGGCAAGTTTAGTGACCAATCTGCCCGGAATGACTGTATTAAAGGCAGAGCTGAAGTCTATGAAAAGCATCCTCACATAAGCCCCTTGATGTTCCAGATGACTTAGCGCAATATGAAGTGCAGTAGCAACAGCATCTTCAGTAGACCTATTTGCTTTATAGGCAAACTGGAATGGATCAAAGGTCGGTTGGAGACTGTTTTTGATATGTTTTAGGACCAGCTTCTCAAAACATTTCATAATGACCGGAGTAAGCGCGATTGGACGATAATCATTGAAGCTACTGATGACTGTCTTTTTTGGCAACGGGATAATTATGGCAGACTTCAGGCAAGATGGAATAGTAGATGTAGAAAGAGACTGGTTAATGATTCTTGTAAAGACCATAGACAGCTGGTCTGCGCATAACTTAAGCACCCTTCCTGGCACTCCATCAGGGCCGGCCGCCTTCTTTGGGTCTACTGCCTTGAGCACACATCTCATATCATGTTCCTGCACTGTGATAGTGTGGCTGTTAGAGGCTGATGTAGATATTCTTGCAGTTCCTTCTGCTTTCGTCTCATAGCGTGCGAAGAAACAATTAAGTTCTTCTGCCAGAGAGGCATTGCCGTCGATGGTAATTCGGTTGCTGGACTTATAGTTGGTAAGATGCTGAATGCCCTGCCATGCCTGCCGTGGGTCCTTGTTGTTGAAATGGTCCTCGATCTTCCTCTTGTAAGCCAGTTTTGCTTCCCTGATGGCTTTCTTCAGATTAGCTCTTGCAATGGTGTAATGGGCTCTGTCACCAAACCTGAAGGCGATGTTACGATCCTTGAGTAGAGTTTTAACCCCCTTTGTCATCCAGGGCTTCTGGTTGGGGTACACTCTGATGTTTTTGTTGATGGTGACATTATCAACACAATACTGTATGTAGCTGAGTACACTTAATGTGTACTCCTCCAAGTCCTGAACCTCAAAGATGTCCCAGTTTGTCGTCTCAAAACAATCCTGCAGCTGTGAGGAAGCTCCTTCAGGCCATATTTTAACAGTTTTAATGATAGGTTGAGTTTTCCTCCTGCGGGGAATATAGGCTGGAATCAGGAGTATAGATAGATGATCTGATTGGCCCAAATGTGGTAACTGTATTGACCTAAACCCGTTCTTAATGTTGGAATAAACTTTATCTAATATGTTTGTCCCCCTTGTAGCACATCTAATGTGCTGTTCAAATTTCGGGAGAACAGCCTTTAGGTCTGATTGATTGAAGTCACCCGCTATAATATGAACTGCTTCAGGATATTTGATTTGCATTGAATTTATAGCACTAAGCAAGTAGCCCAGGGCTATGCTAGGATTAGCATCTGGTGGAATGTAAACAGCTGTAACTGTGACAACGGAAATTTCGCGTGGGAGATAGATTGGTCTGCATTTAACAGTCAAATACTCCAGCTCTGGAGAGCAACGACTTCCTATAACGTTTGTATTTGTGCACGTAAATGCATAATCCCCCTCCCTTGATCTTACCGGAGTCTTTGTTCCTATCCCAGCGAAATACGGTGCGGTCCGCTAGCTCAATGGCTACATCTGGGATGTGTGGGTGAAGCCACGTCTCAGTTAATATCAAAATGCAACAGTCCTTTATGAGTTTATTCGCAGAGATCTGTAAATTCAACTCGTCCATCTTAGATAGATCTGGCATTAGAAAGAAAAATGCTGGGTAGCGGTGGTTTGTTCAGGTGTTTTCTTAATCTCGCAAGTAGGCCGGACCGGCATCCGCGCTTTTGCTTCCTGTATCTTCTTCGCCTCCGATGCCTGCCGGAGCCGACAACGATCCACGGAGAGCCTGGTATCCTGGCTATCTCCTCCGGTATGTTGTGCGAGTCCACAAATTCACTGGTTATAGTCTGTTCAGATTGTAGTCCTAGGATCAAGAGATCTTGACGGCTGTACGTTAGATTCGCACAGCTAAACGCAATATTAACAATCAAACATGTAAACAAAAACAAACAGCACCGAAAGTGAGAGCATGAAGCCGCTGCGCCTATGCGCGCCGCCATCTTTGTAGCGCACAAAAACCTTTCATATAATTGTGCAATACCATTCAGCTTTGCCTAGTCCGGTCAGTAATATGTGCTCAGCTTCATCAATTAAGATTCACAATTCACACCTGAGAGATATAGAAAAATATATAGAAAGAGAGAAACTAAGTAAACATCAAAATCAACATCAAACACAAATGACAACAGCAGTGAGGTGGCTTTAAAAACCACAGTAGTTATAACACCGTTTCTATGAAACCAGTGTATCTGCCAAATGGGTCCGGGTATTTATCCCGTATTCTGGACACGCAACAGCTGGGGATGACAACACGGTTTCCCGCACCAAGGGCACCATAATGCCACAAGACAAAATTCCTGTAAGCGGCATAGCGGTATTCCCGGTTGTCATCCCCAGGAAGCTGTGTGTCATGGAGAGTGTTCTGTCCTCAGTTTGTAAATTGTTTTTTGCTATAAGTTCAATTTCATGCTTGATAATTATTTTGTTTATTATAAGAAATGAGACACAGGTATTTTGTAATGTAAGAAGAGTCTTTATTTTGAAAGAGCTTTTATTTTGACATGACCTTCCTGTTTACGATGGGCGATCCCATGAGCTTCCGGTCCTTGAGCTTGCCAGAACCGTAATGTTACCGGCACGAAGCGCGTCGGGATATTTCTGATGTTTCGCTCCCGAATCTTGTTTGTCCCACACTTGTGGCAATGTCTGTAAGTGTCTAACTTGAGTGATGATGTATATTGTATGTTTTGTGTAGAGGTAAACTTAATGAGCACGATGTAATGTCAACTCGAGAATGTATATTAGTAGCCACGTTACGTTGTTAACGTTCGTCTTTTGCTAATTAGTTAACTCATACTCATAAATACATTTTCTATTAAGCTAACGTGACTGTTTAAAGCTGGTAAATGGTGAAAGTTATATCTTGTACTTGCGAGGCAGGCTCCTAAGTATATTTTGTATTCTGTTTATTACAGTTTTACTCGATTTTCACTTGCAACGTTGGAAAATAAAGGAGCAAGGTGCTCGCGTCCTGGCTCGTGGAAACGAGTTTGGCTTGCTGTTGAGTCTGTGTTCATGCACCTAGCTCACACACAGACAGGGACAGTACAGTAAAAAGACAACCAGCGTGGGTGCAAGGGATAACGCAAGAACTCCAACATGGCGTCTGAATCGAAATCTAGAGATGAAACAAAGCCTGAAGCAAGCCCGCTACCACGTCCATCGTCTTCAAAGTCTTCGGTTCACTCGAGAGCCAGCTCAAAACGCTCGTCCTCTTCAAGATCTTCTGTCATGGAGGCTGCCGCCAAAGCTAGAGCCGCATCTGAAGCAGCGCTCACCAAGGCATCTTATGCTAAGCGACAGGTAGTAATGAAAAAGGAACAAGCTAAGCTAGATCTACAAAAGGCCACATTAGAAGCAGATTTGGAGGCATTGGCGTATGAAAGGGATGCAGAGGCGGCGCGGGTTGAAGCTGAAGTCTTAGAAGCAGCTGTAGCTATGGGGAATGAAGATGTACAAAGTCTAAGAAGTGTGGTTCCGCCACAAGTGATTCGACAGCGCACTGAAGAGTATGTGCAATGCCAGCCACGGATTAGCGTACAGTCTTCTTTCTTACCGCATCACTATGAAATGCAGCACACAGTGAACAGTCCTCCATGTCAATCAGCACATGGAACTGTAGAGGTAAAGCCCCCACTCAGAGACTTCAGACCCTTTGCACATGAGCCCGCACATGCAGTTGAACAATCCCCAACCTCAAAACCGTCACACAGTCCATACAGACATGATCAGCCTCCTCTTTGCCCTGACTCTCCACCCATGAGAGACTTCGCCAAGTTCCTAGCACGCAGAGAATTAGTGACCACTGGCCTTACCAAGTTCGACGACTCACCAGAGAACTTCCGCGCATGGCAGTCGTCATTCTTCAATGCAACACAGGGCTTGGGGCTCGCCTACAGTGAAGAGTTAGACCTCCTCATGAAGTGGCTAGGTAAAGAGTCATCGGAGCACGTGAAAAGGATTCGCGCTGTTCATGTCACTAACCCCAGAGCTGCCCTCCATCTGTCCTGGCAGAGACTGCAGGAATGCTACGGCACACCAGAGATGGTGGAGAATGCGCTGTTCAAAAGACTGGATAGCTTTCCACGTCTGTCTGCTAAAGACAATGCAAAACTGAGAGAGCTCAGTGATCTTCTTATGGAGTTGCTGGCAGCTAAGGACGACGGTTATCTCCCCGGGCTGGCCTACTTCGATACTCCTCGTGGGATAAAGCCCATAGTCGAGAAGTTGCCTCCTGGCCTGCAGGAAAAATGGCTCACCACAGGCTCCCGCTTCAAAGAGCAACACAGAGTGACTTTTCCTCCTTTTTCGTTCTTCGTTGACTTCATCAACAGCCAGGCTAAAGCCCGCAATGACCCAAGTTTCACCCTGTCAAGCTACAGCCAGTCATACAGCAAAGGTGAGAAAACTCCATTCAAGCAAAGTGGATTCAAGACTGCTGTATCTGTTCACAAGACAGACATGTCTGCTACAGTTGACGCAGACACCACAAGCGCCACAGACGCTGAAAAGAAAGACATTGATCCAGCTCGATATTGCCCTGTGCATAAGAAAACACATCCGTTAGAGAAATGTAGGTCATTCAGAATGAAAACACTGCAAGAACGAAAAGACATTCTTAAAGAACACAAACACTGTTATAAATGCTGTACCCCAAACCACCTTGCCAGGGACTGCCGGACGACACTGAAATGCGGTGAGTGTGAGAGCGAAAGACACTGCTCAGCAATGCATCCTGACACCTCTCAGCCGCCACCTCCGTCGTCTGTCCAACCAGGTGCAGAGGCACAGCCAGCCAGTGTTCCCGTGGAAGTGAGGTCGCAGTGCACCAAGGTCTGCGGCCTAAACAGTCTTCCACGCTCCTGCTCAAAGGTATGCCTGACGCGCGTCTTCCCTCAAGGTCAACCAGAACGCGCCATCAAGATATACGTCATACTCGACGATCAAAGTAACCGCTCCTTGGCACGCTCTGAATTTTTCCAGCTGTTTGGGGTCAACAGCAGCCCGTCACCATATCTGATGAGAACATGCGCCGGCACGACTGAGATGACCGGAAGAAAAGCAGTTGGCTTTCAAATCAAAGCAGTGAATGGAGGTGTGTGCCTTGATCTACCGCCACTCATCGAGTGCAACGAGATATTGACCAACAAGTCTGAAGTCCCAACACCAGAGGTCGCCCTCGCACACCCTCACCTCAGACACATCGCTCTGCATATTCCCAAGCTGGATCCTGACGCCCAGATGATGATTCTGCTAGGGAGAGACATGATTCGTGCACACAAAGTGAGAGATCAAGTCAATGGGCCCCACAACGCACCCTTTGCCCAGCGTTTAGATTTAGGTTGGGTGATAATAGGTGAAGTGTGTCTTGACAATGCTCACAAGCCAACCGTGAACACCTTCAGAACCCACATTCTCCAGAATGGACGTCCGTCACTCCTCACTCCTTGCCACAATAGCATCTGCGTGAAAGAAAGACTGAGCTACGGCGGGGAGCACAGGTATGGCCACTCTGCACATATGACAAAGCCTAAGCCAGCTGAAGAACAGCTCGGGCTCACAGTCTTCCAGAGAACAGACAATGACAATAAGAGTGCCATGTCCTTTGAGGATGAACTGTTTTTGAGCATTATGGAAAAAGAACTCCATCAGGATAAAGAGAATAACTGGGTAGCTCCGTTGCCATTTAAGTCTCCTCGTCCTCCGCTCCCCAACAACAGAGAGCAAGCTCTGTCACGCCTCAATTCTTTGAGACGCACGTTGAACAAGAATGCTGAGATGAAGCAGCAGTTTTCCTCCTTCATGGACAAGTTGTTCGAGAACAAGCATGCAGAGAGGGCATCGCCCGTCCAAGAGAAACAGGAATGCTGGTACCTGCCCATTTTCGGGGTGTACCATCCTCAAAAGCCAGGGCAGATACGAGTCGTGTTTGACTCAAGCGCCCAACAGCATGGTGTCTCCCTCAACTCAGTGCTGCTCACAGGCCCCGACCTAAACAATTCTCTCCTGGGCGTGCTGATACGGTTTAGAAAGGACCTCATCGCAGTCACTGCTGATATCCAACAGATGTTTTATGGATTCCTGGTGAGACACGGCCACAGAGACTACCTGAGATTCCTGTGGCACGAAGACAATGACTTCTCGAAAGAGATTCAAGAATATCGCATGCGTGTGCATGTCTTTGGCAATAGCCTGTCCCCGGCGGTTGCCATCTACGGCCTGCGACGAGCTGCTCAGAGAGGTGAGCCAAGGTACGGCGCAGACACTAAGCAGTTTGTTGATAGACACTTTTACGTGGACGACGGGCTCGTATCCCTGCCCACAAAGTCAGCAGCCATCGACCTGATGAAGCGAACATGTGCATCACTCGCAGAGTCCAACTTGAAACTGCACAAAATTGCCTCAAACAGCGTCGCTGTGATGAAAGCCTTTGAGCCTGAAGAACTGGCCACAGGCATCAAAGACTTAGGCCTGGACGACGAGACCCTGCCTGTACAGAGGAGCTTAGGCCTATGCTGCGACATCAGCACAGACATGTTCACCTTCAAGGTCGCCGTAGCTGACAAGCCTTACACCCGGCGCGGGGTGCTGTCAGTCATTAACAGCATCTTTGACCCCCTGGGTCTGGCAGCGCCAGTGACCATCAGAGGCAGACTGTTGCTACGAGAGCTGTCCAGCGGAGTTCAGGACTGGGACACTCCTCTGCCTGATGAAAAGGTGAGCAGATGGGAAGAGTGGAAAGCCTCACTTGAGAAGCTGAGTAACCTCCATGTCCCTCGCTGCTATGTGAAGATGTCACTCTCAAAAGCCAAATACACAGAACTGTGCCTTTTCTCTGATGCCTCGAACTGGGCTATAGGGGCAGTAGCCTACTTGAGAGCTGTCACTGTAGAGGGCCATTGTGAGGTTGGATTTGTGCTAGGGAAGGCTAAGCTGTCACCACAACCAGAACCCACAATCCCACGCCTCGAGCTCTGTGGAGCTGTTCTGGCAACTGAGATGGCAGAGCTGATCTTAGACGAACTGGACTTCAAGCCAGACGCTGTTAAATTCTACTGCGACAGCAAGGTGGTCCTCGGATACATCTGTAATGACTCAAAGCGCTTCTATGTGTACGTGCACAACCGTGTGCATCGTATACGCCAGACAACATCCCCAGATCAGTGGCATTACGTCCCTTCGGAACAGAACCCAGCGGACTTAGCCACCAGATCTGTAGCAGCATCACAGCTCATGGACACAATGTGGTTTAAAGGACCCGACTTCCTCTACAAGCCTCCAGAGATGGAGAAACGTGATCACTTTGGATTGATAGATCCTGAAGCAGATGTGGAAGTTAGACCACAGGTGATCGCTCTAGCTACCCACCTCAAACCTAAGAGACTTACTTCTGAGAGATTCCAGCGCTTTTCCACATGGAAGTCTCTGCTGAGAGCTGTTTCCTACTTGAAACATCAGGTGCGTTCGCACAAGGCAGACACAACAGACACACCACAGCACACATGCAAAGGCTGGCATCAGTGCAGTGGGCCTCGCACTCCTGAGGAGCGCGCAGCAGCTAAGAGGCTCATACTAGAGACTGTTCAGAGAGATGCATATCCAGATGAATACGCTGCTCTTCAAGCAAACAGAGAAGTCTCTAACTCGAGTCAGCTCTTGACCCTTGACCCTTACATGAGCGACGGTCTGCTGCGGGTTGGAGGGCGTCTTAGAAATGCTTCTCTTGACTCTGAGGTAAAACACCCAATTATCCTCCCTAAGTATAGCCATGTAGCCAAGCTGCTTGTAGAACACCATCATGCTGAAGTGAAACACCAGGGGCGACAGTTCACAGAAGGGGCTATCAGAGCAGCTGGACTGTGGATTGTCGGTGGCAAGAGACTGGTGAGTTCTACCCTTCATCATTGTGTGACATGCCGTAAGCTCAGAGGGAAGCTGGAAGTGCAGAAAATGGCTGACCTCCCTCCAGAGCGGCTCGACACCTCCCCACCCTTCTCATACGTAGGGCTGGACGTATTTGGACCGTGGACAGTGATGACCCGACGCACTCGAGGAGGTGCAGCGCAGAGCAAAAGGTGGGCCATTCTGTTCACGTGTATGAACACCAGGGGGGTACACATTGAAGTCATAGAGTCAATGGATGCCACAAGCTGCATTAATGCATTGCGAAGATTCTTTGCCATCAGAGGCCCGGCAAAGCAGCTCAGATCAGACAGGGGGACGAACTTCATAGCCGCCAGTGCAGAGCTGGGCATGGAGCGTCCTGAGGAAAAGCAGACCGAAATCCTGAGTTATCTCCACAGCAAAGACTGCACATGGGAGTTCAATCCGCCGCACGCCTCCCACATGGGGGGAGTGTGGGAACGTATGATTGGGGTCACACGCAGAATACTAGACTCTATGCTTTTGCAAAACAAGCATACTCACCTGACGCACGAGGTCCTGTGTACCTTGATGGCAGAGATATCAGCAATTATCAACGCACGGCCGCTGATTCCCATCTCATCAGACCCCTCCTCGCCCATTCTGCTGTCCCCTGCTATGCTCTTGACCCAAAAGCCAGGCCTACATGCTCCACCTGGAGACTTCACCAGTAAAGATCTCCTGAGAGGTCAGTGGAAACAAGTGCAAGCACTGGCAAACGAGTTTTGGGGCCGTTGGAGAACTGAGTACTTAAGCACTCTCCACTCAAGACGCAAGTGGCACAGAAATCAGCGCAACCTACAAACTGGAGACATTGTGCTGCTGAAACAGACTCAAGCACCAAGGAACGAGTGGCCAATGGCTTTGGTCACATCGGCCTCTCCGAGCAGCGATAGACGAGTCTGCAAAGTTGAGGTGCAGACTGCATCTCAGGGCACTTCAAAGACTTATCTGCGGCCCATCTCGGACGTCATCCTTCTCCTTGAAAAAGACTGAACAGACGTGCACCAAAAAAAAAAAAAAAAAAGGAAAGTATATAAAGACAAGTTGAGTAGTGGCATTATGCCAGACGGGGAGTGTTCTGTCCTCAGTTTGTAAATTGTTTTTTGCTATAAGTTCAATTTCATGCTTGATAATTATTTTGTTTATTATAAGAAAAGAGACACAGGTATTTTGTAATGTAAGAAGAGTCTTTATTTTGAAAGAGCTTTTATTTTGACATGACCTTCCTGTTTACGATGGGCGATCCCATGAGCTTCCGGTCCTTGAGCTTGCCAGAACCGTAATGTTACCGGCACGAAGCGCGTCGGGATATTTCTGATGTTTCGCTCCCGAATCTTGTTTGTCCCACACTTGTAAGGCGGCAATGTCTGTAAGTGTCTAACTTGAGTGATGATGTATATTGTATGTTTTGTGTAGAGGTAAACTTAATGAGCACGATGTAACGTCAACTCGAGAATGTATATTAGTAGCCACGTTACGTTGTTAACGTTCGTCTTTTGCTAATTAGTTAACTCATACTCTGTTAGCGTGCTAGTTATTGTACATTTTCTATTAAGCTAACGTGACTGTTTAAAGCTGGTAAATGGTGAAAGTTATATCTTGTACTTGCGAGGCAGGCTCCTAAGTATATTTTGTATTCTGTTTATTACAGTTTTACTCGATTTTCACTTGCAACGTTGGAAAATAAAGGAGCAAGGCGCTCGCGTCCTGGCTCGTGGAAACGAGTTTGGCTTGCTGTTGAGTCTGTGTTCACGCACCTAGCTCACACACAGACAGGGACAGTACAGAGAGCATAAATGTCGTTTCTGAGCTGCCGTGCTAAGCGCAGTACATGCTCATCTAAAATATACAATAACATGTGGGGCAATCTACTGATGCAGGTGGCCTCCATCATCCCACAACATTTATTCTCCAAGTCAGTTCCCATTTCCCTGCACCTTGAACAGCTGCACCATCCAGGCACACCTTGTAATGGTATTTCTGTTCCCTGAGCAGCTGGCTGGAGCACATCAAAGATGAGGCCAGGTTATCTGTCCATGACTCTGACTAGGAGTCTACGAGCGTCATCTGGATCCATGTTCCAGATCTGCTCCTGAAAATAACAATGTTAAGAATTTAACAAATGTAACCCTAATTCTGAAATGATTTCTTCCAGTAACCATCACACTACAAATTATCCAAATTGTTTATGTCCTTCACACTCTCTTGTCTCTCCCTCACTTTGTATTTTTTGATAAAGGAAGTTTAATCTTATCCTGACACTTGCAGTATTCCCTAAGATACCTGTGTCTGCGACCTTCTTTCCTCTTGCAGCCTCTCCACCCTCACTCTGTCCTCTTCAGAGATTCCAAGTGCTGCTCTAGTCCCTCTTCCTCTAGCTGCCTGTCTACCCCTGGTTGCACTGCTGGGTCCTGCAGTTCTTCCCGCTCTTGTCGTCCCTCTCCTTCCACCTGCCATCCTTCCTCTTGCTGCCTTGTTCCCAACAGCAGCTCCACTCACTTCTGCTTCACTGCTGATTTCGACTGCTACACTTGTTTCTGCTCCACTGCTTGCTGCTGTTCTGCCTGCTCTGGCCATTCCCCTTCCTCTACCCACTGGTCTTCCTCTTCCACTCACTCCAGCTGCTCTGTTTGCCCTTCCTGTCCCTTTCCTACTTCCTCTTGCAGTCACTCTTCCAAATAACGAGTCCTTCTCTCCATGCCGGGGACTCCACGTCTCATCACTAATTGCTAATGATGCTATTGAGGCATCCGGTGAGGAGCCATCTGTCTCTTCCTGTAATAATTCACATGTCAACAGAAACACAAACATCTTGAGATACAGAAAATACATTAAAGACATTTATAATGTGATTTATGTTTTAAAATAAACGCTGTTCTTTTGGTTACCACAAAAATATTAAGCAGCACAACATTGAAAATAACAATAAATGTTTTGTGAGCTGCAAATTAGCATATTAGAATGATTTGTGAAGGTGACACTGAAGAGTAATGATGCTGAAAATTCAGCTTTGACATCCTAGAAATGAATTGAATTTTAAAAATATAGCTGCGAGCAGCGATTGCGGGCCCAAGCCGGTGGCACCGCCACCCTGGTGCCTTTAGTTACACTAAAGCCACCAGGGTGGCGGTGTCACCGGCTTGGGCCCTCCATCGCTGCTCGCAGCTATATTTATATATATATATATATATATATATATATATATATATATAATAAATGTAACAAAAAAATATATAAACCACTTAAGAGGAGTGGGTTAAAATACAGAGGCTGATTTTGCAAAGAAATCCACATTCAAACCAAAATATCTGACTTCCTGTTGGTCAGAGCTAATGACTGTAAATGAGAAAGTTGTCCGGCTCGATGAGACCAATATACGTACTGATTTTTGTGACTGTACATAAAATTAACCCCTTCACTTTTGTCAAAAGCATTTAGAAAGTGACACACTTCCTGCTGCCAGTTGGTGGCGCTATAACTTTGACTTACAATAGTTACATACATGTGATCGGCCTCATACCATGAACACACGGCTGAAGTTTCATCAAGATCAGTTAATGTATAGTAATACCAAGTTTTGTGATTCTAGGAAAAACTAAGCCCCCATTTTTGACTAAAGGTGGCGCTACTGAGCCATTCCACCACGCCCGTTTCTGAAACTTTGCACATGTCTACTGGCTAATAAATGTGATGTGTCTGTCGAGTTTCATCCAATTTCAAGCATGCTAAGAGTCTCAAAAGCATCAAAAAAGAATATTAAAGTTTGATGCGTTGCCATGGCAACAGTATCTAAGATATTAATAATCCTTTCACAGGTCTACATCTGCCGTGTGTCTACATTATACACATAAAGTTTGAAGCAAATCGGGTAAAAATAAGAGTGATTTCAAAGCATTTTGAAAGTGACAAACTTCCTGCAGCCAGTTGGTGGCGCTATAACTTTGACTCACAATAGTCACATCCATGTGATCGGCCTCTTACAACGAACACACTGCGGAAGTTTCATCAAGATCAGATAATGTATGCAGAAGTTATAACACACTTCCTGTGTCCCATTATTCGCCATAAATTCGTTTCCTCGCCACGGCCAAACCGTTCGAGATATCAAAAATCTGTTCGCAAGAATTCATTCTCAATGTCTTGACTTCATTCACACCGAGTTTGGTTGTGATCGGATGAATTCCCTAGGAGGAGTATTTCACATTCCATTGTATGCGTTTTCCAAACAACGTATAATAACCGACTTCCTGTTGGGCTTTTGTAAAACTTAGAGCACGAAAGTTGTTCGGCCCGATGAGATCTATATGTGTACTGAGTTTCATATTATTACATGCAAGCGTGTTTGATTTATGGACCAAGTTTTCGGACCCCATTCCAGGGGGCGCTGTCGAGCCCCCCTGCCACGCCCCGGTACCAGCTTCAGCCCGGCCCTGATGGCCGCGGGTTCTGACGTGTGTGCAAAATTTCAAGAGTTTTTGAGCATGTTAAGGGCCCCAAAAGTGGCAAAAAGGCACAAAAAATTATAATAAAAAAAAAAAAAAAACTTACGGAAACAATAGGGCCTTCGCCCTTTCAGGGCTTGGGCCCTAATAAATCTAAATGGAAAAGTCATTTTAAATTGTAATAATATTTTTTTTTTAAATTACTGTTTTACTGTAATGTAAATGCAGCCTTGGTGAGCATAAGCAACTTCTTTCTAAAATATATTTTTTTAAATCCTACCAACACAAACTTTTAAACAGTAGTGTATCTATTTGACGTGCATTTTCATCTGAAAATGTATTTTTGAGCATTTGGTTCAAATGCAAATTTCCAAATGATGTGCTCTTTAACAGATGAACATTATACTGTAACATTTTCACTCCAACCACACATAATGTCACCTGATTCAGCTTATCAAACAGCTAATTATTAGAATTAGGTGTGATAAAACAGGGTTGGAGTGCAAAAAGTCCAGACAGTATTTCACCAGGACCAGGGTAGGAGACACCTGAATACATTAACGTTAGTAGACTCATCTTACATTAGCTAACAAACCGAAACTTAGCAAGTTAACGTTTTATTAGATAACATTTCCTCGCGGCAATTTCATTGGAATGACATTACATAAAGTGAATAGCCGTAACTAAACGTAACAAGAATAGAGATATAATATAAATAACAATACATTACCTCGTCAGTGAACATGTTTTCTGCTGGAGATGCTAGATGGCTGGTTGTCATTGACATGAGCCCACGCTCTTTCCCGAGGTCATCAAAGTATGTCTTTTGTTATTATTTTGATTGAGTGACCCCTAGTGGCCAAAAATTCCATACTGTACGTTTAACAAGGACGATCTGTATTCACGATGACGTTGGCGACAGGTCCAATACATGGCGGATCTATTTTGGAAGAGATGGATCGGGGAGTACCTACTTCAACTACAAGAACGCCAGAAGTGGCTGGTGAAGAAACGCAATTTTCAAGTGGGAGATGTGCTTGTAGTGGATGATACTGCTCCAAGGAGTTCATGGATAATGGGCAAGATTATTCAGATCACAAAAGATAAAAGGGGATTGATACGTCAAGTAAGAATCAAGACCAAGAGTTCCTGTTTGACCAGACCCATTACTAAAGTTTGCCTTCTTCTTGAAACTGAGGATTTTTAACTAGGCTATTCTATGACCGACTGACTAATTGACTGACTGACTTGTGAGAGCTCTCGAATGACTTACTGAAGACTTTGACTAAAGACCATTTAATTGACATGTTTACTTCAGTTGATTACGGACACTGTTCACATTGAAGCATTGGACATTTACATACATACACACACGTGTATACATTGTTTATTTGTGAAATACATTTTTGCGATTTCTATGCAGGTACATATTCAATGATGTATAACTTGCATGATTGTGTTGTATTATGATTATTACAGTTTTGGGGTGTAATAATCAGGGGCTGGAGTGTAGGTGCCAGGTTTGGGTTGATGTCTTTTATTTTGACATTTTTACTTTCGGTTTGTTACATCACTTGTTTTAGGTGCATATTACCTGTTAGTTTGCGTGTGGTTAGCATGGAGGAAGGAGGTGAGTAGCTGGGACGCTCACTTTCTGTTGACCGTTTTCATTTCATTTAGATTTATTTCATTTCATTTCTTTTTGTTTACTTTACTGTCATCATCATCATGTTGCTGTTCTTTTCAATGTTATAATAAATCACTTGGATCAACCGTGGAAACGCGTCAATCTTTAATCCCTCTACTCAGCCTCTTAGCGGTTACTGGCTGCCGCTATAATCTAGGCTCATTTATTTATATTTGTAAAACACAATACATATTTGTTACTGCACTGCATTTTTGCTCAAATTTACCTTTATACTTGCACATTCCTTTCTGTTTGTTTGCGAATCGAGTTCTCTTACGAGAGTCCTCTCGTACTGCGTTTTTGTAAAAACGCTACGGGAAAAACTCTTTTTCACGAAATACTGAAGCAAAAAATTATCCTTAATTTTCATACATGTAAAGCGCGTTGCAGCAGTACTCAGCTATGGCGAGACGGCTTGCTCGCTCATTGGCTGCTCTGCAGCAACTGCATAAGCCTATCGAGCGAGGCCTGAGGTGACGTCAGGCCAATGAGGGCGCTTCGCGCCGAGACGGGTGTGGCTAACCTCTATAAAAGGAGCTCGAAAAGGCTGATTCACTTGATTTTTATCTCTTCAGCGAAGCTCACACATCGCTGGATCACGAGGAAGCAAGTGTCGTCTGAGGCAAGCACTTCAGCGGGACGAGCCCTCGAAGCCGCTGGCCAACGGCGCCTTCTACAGCCGTACCTGCTGCGCTTTCTGACGCCATATCCTTTCTATTATTCTACGGTTCTTGTGTGTGTGTGTGTTCGCCCCGCGACACTCACCCCCTAAAAGAGCTGCGTTTTTTTAAAGATGCCTTCATGCGGCTCGTGCCGAGCCCCACTCACAGAGGGAGACCGCCATGTCATCTGCGTCTCCTGTTTGGGTGAGGACCATGCAGCGCTCGCGCTCGCTGACGGCGGCTGCCCTCACTGCGAGCTTTTGCCTATGGTGACTCTGCGGACTCGCCTGGCATCCTTCTCAGAGCCTGCATTCCCCGCCGCGCTGCCGCGCCGTAAGAAGCGCCGCTCGCAGCGGGTCCCGGAACCCGCTCCAGCCCGACCAAGCTAGCCGGTTCGCCCGCCTGCTTCACCGGCTTCTCCTGAATCACTTCCTGATGCTCAGCGCCCGCAGTCTGCCGCCACTTCATCAGAGGAAGTCGTTTCCGAGGCCGCGTCGGGGGAGAAGGAAAAAAGGGTGACTCTGAGGACTCACCTGGCATCCTTCTCCGAGGCTGCTCCTCCTGGAAGCGGACGGTCGGGGTTAGTTTTCTTTACGTTACAAGAAAAACTACCCTGCCTCTGCGCGTCATTCACCGGCGAAAGGAGAAAAGTGTGTTCGTTGTGTACTGGCCTCTTTTCTCTTATATTTCCCAGTCCCTGTCGGCGACTGGAAATGTCATTTGCAGCAAGCGTATGCCTGCTAGCAAACGCTGAAGAATATTGACGCTCAACGCATCCAAAAACCTGTATCCCCCTGTGGCTCAGTGGTGGAATGATAGGTTTTCCGCACGGACGACTGGGGTTCGATTCCCGGTCTGGCAGCATATAATTATGCCGCTAATGCTTCGCTCTGTCAGTCCCCTGAGGGCGACTGCAGAGGTGCATTTTTGCAGCCAGCAAGCGCGTGGTACCCGCTTGCCTGCAACCGAACACCGTTTCTACGGTTCCCGTGCGTCACTGGCGAAAAGAGAATGGAGTGCTTTAGCCCCGCTGAGACCGGGCATTATCCTCTCTTCTCACATTCTGGCACTTTTCAGGCGTCTGAAAATGTCAGTATTGCATGTTGTGCTACACGCATGCCTGCAAATGAACGCTAGTGTGTTTAATACTCGCGATAACTGAAAGCCTATGTGTCTTCCTCTGTGGTCCAGTGGTAGATTCATAGCCTATCGCGCAGTCGACCCGGGTTTGGTTCCCGGGTCCACCGGCTGAAAAATTTATGCCGTCACATACAATTTGCTCTGTCAGTCCCCTGGAAGGCGACTGCAGATGTGAATTTTTGCAGCCGACGAGCACGTGGTATAACCCGTGCCCGTTTGCCTGCACACAAAAACCGTTCTACTGCTATATGTGTAGAGTAGATGCCTGCCCATCCTCACACACAAGCACAGCCCTTCATACAGGGCCCGCGCTCATAAAATCGACTCAGGTCGATCGCGCTCACAACATAGTAACGTGCCCGCTGCTAGCGCCCACAAACACTATGTTCTGCATGTCTCATGGTTTTCTATAAAAAGAAGCCTTTCCGCACTCGCTCTGCTCAGGCAGACTCTGCTCTTCCGAGCCCACATTCACTCACAGACATTGCATGTCCTATGGGACTCGCCCAGCCCTCCCTCACTCGGTTAAACACCGCGGCGAGGTCGAGTGCGTCTGAAAATGTTGATATTGCATGTCATGCTACCCGCATGCTTGCAAACAAACACTCGCGTTAACTGAAAGTCAATGTGTCTTCCACTGTGGTCCAGTGGTAGATTCTAAAGCTTTCGTGCGGGCGACTCGGGTTCGATCCCTGCTCAGATGGCAAAAAAGTTTTTATGCCGCCAAATACAAATCGCTCTGCCAGTGCCCTGAGAGGCGACTGCAGACATGTATTTTGCAGCCGACAACCACGTGGTACAACCCGTGCCTGTCTGCCTGCGCACAAAAGCCGTTTCACGGCTACCCGGAAAGATCCCATAGGGATGTATTTTCTGGTGTTCCGGCCACGGCCGATGGTGCTATAAATGTAGTGCTGATGCCATCCCTACACACAAGCACAGCCCCTCACACGGGGCTCGCGCCATAAATTCGACTCAGGTCGATCGCGCACCCAACATAGTGTATGTGCACATTTTCCAGTGCCACAAACACTGTCACACATGTCACGTGGTTTCTGTAAAACGAAACCTGTGCGCGCTCGCTCTGCTCAGGCAGACAGCGCGTCAAAAGCAGTAAGTGTGCCCGCTTCCCGCCCACACTTACTCACAGACAGCATGAGTCCCACGAGACTCTCTCTGCCCTCCCTCTCTCGGTTAAGCACCGTAGTGGGGTCGAGGACGAGCGCTCTGCCCGCTGTGATCAGCGCACTCCCCGCCTCGAATGTCACAGGCATAACGCCTACGTTACAGCACACTGAAGCACCTCTGTTGCAGAGGTTTCGGAATGGGTGCTAGACATTATAAGGAAGAGGCTACTCGCTACAGTTTTGTCGACGCCCTCCCCGCTTCACAGCGCGCGTCGGAACTACGGTGAAATCAGAAGTAGCACACCTACTTCGTGCCAAAATATCAAAACTGATGAGCAAAGAGGCTATAGAGCCTGTATCTCAAGCTCAAAGCGAAGGGGGGCTATACGGCAGATACTGTCTGGCGAGAAAGACGGGACCCATACTGGATCTATGACAGTTGAACAAAGCATTAATGAAACGCAGTTTCAAATGCTCATGACCAGAAAAATTCTCACTGAGGAGACTGGTTCATATCAATAGATCTGAAGGGCGCGTATTTTCAAATACAGATAGCGTCACATCACAGGCAATACTTGAGATTCGCCTCTACGGCCAGTCATACCAGTATACAGTCCTGCCACCTCGTACACTTATGAGGTGCATGGACGTAGCGCTCGCTCCTCTCAGACTCAGAGGCATGCGAGTGCTGAACTATTTGGACGACTGGCTGATTCTAGCCCAATCACGATCAAAGGTCGTGGAGCACAGGGCCATCTTTCTCGATGACCTTGAGAACCTTGGTCTCAGAGTCAACTGGACGAAGAGTTCACTGAACCCCAGTCAAACGATCTCGTTGCTGGGTGCAGTTCTGGACTCGCAGTCTATGAAGGCACAGCTGTCGCCACAGCGAGTGCTGAACATTCAGCGCGCAGCGAGCTCTCTCCGCTGCGCCACGACTATCCCACTCAGGGAATTTCAGAGGATGCTAGGTCTCATGACCTCAGCATCACCAGTTCTTCAGTTGGGCCTGCTCCGCATGCGCCCCTTGCAGTTCTGGCTGAAAGCTCGAGTACCGCGCAGAGCGTGGGTATCCGGTTGGCTGCGTCTCAAGGTCGATCAGAACTGTGTTACAGCTCTAAAACCTTGAATAGCGAGCGACTGGTACCAATCAGGTGTAAGCCTGGGGACTTCCTCGAGAGTGAAAGTGGTGTCAACGGACGCCTCCACCTCGGGATGGGGAGCGCTGCTCGAGGGCAGATCGTTCTTCGGCCTGTGGTCAGAACGAGAGAAGCTCCAACATATCAACTGTCTGGAAATGCTGGCAGTGTAAAACGCGCTGACGCGCTTTCGTCCCCGAATCAAGGACCATCACGTCTTAGTCCATTCGGACAACATGCCTGTGGTGTCCTACATAAATCACCAGGGGGGTTTTAAGATCCCGAGACCTGTGCAGGTTGACGGAACACCTCCTGGTTTGGGCTCAGCACAACTTGCGCTCGCTGAGAGCAGTACATGTGCCTGGGCTACAGAATCTGGGTCCAGACAGACTGTCCATTAACAACATTCCCACGAGCGAATGGTCTCTACACCCACAAACAGTCCAGCTGTTGCGGGAGAGATTTGGCAGAACGGAAGTGGACCTCTTCGCGTCCCACGAAAACGCTCACTGCCCCGCGTTCTTTTCCAAGAATGAAAGCGCGCTGTCCCGAAGGTGGCCGCGCTGTCCGCTCTATGCTTTCCCCCCGTCTCCCTTCTTCCTCAGGTGATAGAACGGGTGAGGGAAACGAAATGCTCTGTGCTGCCTGTGGCACCACTCTGGAAGAGCCAACCATGGTTCCCAGATTTGATGCAGTTAGCAGACACTGCCCTGCCAGTGCCGTTGAGGAGGGACCTCCTCTCGCAGGCCAGGGGCTCGATTTGGCACCCTCGACCAGAGCTGTGGTCCCTCCACGTGTGGGCGCTCAACGGTTACCCGCTGATCTCTCAGTGGGAGTGCTAAATACTATCACTAAGGCTAGAGCTCCGTCGACTCGACGGCTCTATGCCTCAAAGTGGTTGGTATTCTCCAGCTAGTGCACAGCTCGGGGATGTTCACCCCTCGATTGTGAGGTGACGGAGGTTCTTTCCTTCCTACAGGAGCTGTTGGATAAGGGCAGAGCCCCCTCCACGCTCAGAGTTTATGTGGCGGCTATCGCAGCGTTCCCTGAAGTAACGCTCGGTCAGTCAATAGGAAGGAATGATTGGTCATCCGCTCCCTCAGGGGAGCTAGGAGACTGAACCCTCCCAGACCCCCATCGGTCCCTGTATGGGACCTCTCTACGGTTCTGGAGGCCTTGAAAGGTTCCCCTTTGAGCCCATCCAGACGATTAGCCTCAGACATCTGTCATTTAAGACAGTGTTCTTGCTGGCTCTTGCTTCAGTGAAGCGCATAGGTGACCTGCACGCGCTCTCTGTGTGCCCGTCGTGTTTGGAGTTTGGGCCTAGTGACTCGAGAGTCATACTCAAACCTTGGCACGGTTATGTGCCAAAATCCCTCAACACACTGTTTCGGGCTCAGGTTATATCCCTGTCTGCCCAGCCGGTGTTAGAAGAGGAAGGAGACTTGAGCTCTCTTTGCCCTGTCAGGGCTTTAAGAGCCTATGTGTCTCACTCTGCTGTCTTCAGACAGACTGAGCAACTGTTTGTCTCGTTCAGTGGACGTTCCAAGGGAATGGCTATTTCGAAACAAAGCCTATCCAGATGGATAGTTGACGCCATAGCGTTAGCTTACACTTCCAGGGGTCTTCAGTGCCCACTGGGTGTCAGAGCGGGTCCAGCGGGATTTCCTTACAGGATATATGTACGGCGGCAGGCTGGGCCTCGCCGTCTACATTTATTAGGTTTTACAACCTAGAGGTTCTATCAGCTACTATCGGTGTAGTCGATTCAGCTGTCTAACTAGAACACTGAAATCGCATGCGCAACGCGCTACCGACTGTCTTATGGGCAGAATTGTGTAAGACCCACATTTCCCACATTTAGTTCAGGTTCCCCCACCCTGTCTATGTGATGTCATATTCGCGTCTGCTGACTCGACCATATAAGGACGGAGGGTATCCCCTCTTGTCTCTAGACTCTCTCTGTGAGGTCATGTTTTACGTCTGCGGACGCTACAGTATAGGGAATTAAGGTCCCCCTCCCTTATTCCCAGACTCTTTGTGAGTCTATCTGGTGGTTATGCACTGTACACCTGGTTTAGCTTCCAGTGATCGGTGTCTTTATCCCAGCACGCACGGCGTTTTACAAGGGGTTCCCGTAGCGTTTTTACAAAAACGCAGTACGAGAGGACTCTCGTAAGAGAACGTACTCGGTTACTAACGTAACCTCGGTTCTCTCTAGAAGAGGGAACGAGTACTGCGTTCTCTGCCGTGCGTACGGTTCACTCTGGTTCGCTTCGGCGATGAAAATCAAGTGAATCAGCCTTTTCGAGCTCCTTTTATAGAGGCTAGCCCCTCATTGGCCTGACGTCACCTCAGGCCTCGCTCGATAGACTTATGCAGTTGCTGCAGAGCAGCCAATGAGCGAGCAAGCCGTCTCGCCATAGCTGAGTACTGCTGCAACGCGCTTTACATGTATGAAAATTAAGGATAATTTTTTGCTTCAGTATTTCGTGAAAAAGAGTTTTTCCCGTAGCGTTTTTACAAAAACGCAGTACTCGTTCCCTCTTCTAGAGAGAACCGAGGTTACGTTAGTAACCGAGTACGTTTTCCTTTGCAAAGCAGATCGAGTTTAATTATGGCACAATATTATCTCCATAATAAAGTACCTAATCTTTTAGCGCTCGTTAAGTAAGTACTTGTTGAAATTAAGTACCCACTCAGTGAGTATGCAGTTTCGAACGCAGCCAGAGAAAACACAAGAAGAGAAGCATGAGCTAGAAGTTGCGCAAAATCGATTTATTTGATTTTATTGGGAAATCTATTTGCGAGGAACAAACCACGTATGTTTTGTAGATATTTTGTTGAGAAACAAATTTGAGTGGTTTTCGGAAGGACTTACCTTTTATCCTGTTGATCCGTGTGACCGTCGTCGCGCTGAAATCCAATGGATTAGGCCATCGTTGCGTCATCCGGTGAAACTCTGAAATAAAATAAGAAATATCATTTATACAAAAGGGAATCGGTGAGATAAAATGTCTATTTTAGTATAAATGTTGACATTTGGTGATTCAATGGTATATTGATGTGTTTTAAAAGAAATAAAATCTATTTTACATGGAGCAAATGTAGGCTACTGCTATAAAAATATGTACAGAGCTGTAAGATGTATGTTAGTTAAGCAAAATGTATGTAAAGTGTGGACTGATTGAGAATATCGTTCTGTGTGTGTGCGCAGGTCAGTTTTGTTATCTCAAAATCTAGATTCTGGATTCTTCTATTCATGGACTGCATTGATATGAACACTTCAAATGTACCATTGAGGATGGCGAGCCAACCGTAAGAATACGAGAGACGCTTATTTGTTTGTCTTCATGGACATCTTCATTGCATCGCTCCCAACTAAATATTTCATTTGGTTCTTGAAGGTTTTAAGTTGCCTATTTACTACTTTTTGAGTAGGCTACTGGATGTTTCTTTATAAGGAACTGAGGAAAGAAAATATCAGTTGTTATTATTCGGACTGACATCATGAACTGCATTATACTTGAACCTTGTATTGCATTCTAAGAGTTACTGATACGCATTCATACGATTTTGTACATTACGGTTTAAATTTGTATATGTGATTCCACATAGATATTGATATTTGGGTTTATTGCTTTATAGTTGTTGACCTTGAGTAGCCTATACATATTTGAGTTCTGTATAAGTTTGAACTCTAAAGTGCAAAAAATTTAAATAATACTGGCATAAGTTCATCATATAGAAAAGAAAGGGGGAATCAAACCTAGAACTGAACATTTGAGTCATATACAAATTAATTATTTTTTTTTTTTTTTTTTTGGTTAATAGTCCAATTTAAAGTTGATTTATACACTTAAGTTTACATTTCTTTGCTTTGTTTTTGGCTTCTACAGTGTCATTGATCCACTCAATTTGTGTATTCTGTTAAATCCCAACGAACTATTTCACCTTACATAAATAAGTGCATTTAATTCATATTGTACGTGTGTGTTTGTTTGTGTGTGTGTGTGTGTGTGTGCGCGCCCTTGCCTCTTACAAATTCTTATGTTTTCTGATGGTATTAATCTGGTCAACAGTGTTCTTACAAATAATCATCTAGTGAGCCATTGTCCCCTTTACTGTGATTTAACCCCTAAATCGCCTGACGGTGGTTACAAGTAACTGACTACATGTAATTTGGATTACATAATCAGATTCCAAAAATTAAGTACTTTTAGTTAGATTATATTATATTATGTTTTTAAATACTCATAATCAGACTACAGTTACTTTTTTATTAATTACATGATTACATGTTATTCTCACAATGGCATTAAAGTATTCATGATTCAGTGATTCTCTACTACTTTTTAAAAAAATATTCCTTTCTAAAAAATGCCCTAAATAGAAAATAGTGTCATTGTTCAGCTGAAGTCAGTACAGTATCTATTGATTCAGTTACACTGTAAAGATTATATATTATTAAATTAGATAAAGTCGGTTATAGCCTAGCAGAAAACAATGGCATCAGACTTTAGAGTGTACATCCATGCTATGGAAATTACTACAGTAATAGTAGACCATTTGGGGACTTTTGGCATACTCTTTTCAACACACCATGATTTGGGACACAATTATTGTAATTGCACATTTTGTTATATATCATGTCAGGTTGAACACTGATGACATCATCTTGAACTGACATTACGAAGAAACATGTTATATGTTTTATATATATATATATATATATATATATATATATATATATATATATGTATATATATATATATATATATATATATATATATACTCATTTAAGTGTGGTCAATTTTGTATTTTTATTAACAGTTTTTGTGTGTAAATTAACCTGTAGGCCTATGCCAAAACTTATGTATATTTGTTTAGAATACATAATGTGCTTAACAAATGAGTAATATTTTAGATAAAGCTTGGATATGTTCATAAAAGGGTACAACCAATGCATCAAGCTGCATAAATCTACAAATTTGGTAAACAAGGTTTAGTCATTGTTATTACACTTAATGTAGGCTATTAAATTGCATCTTACATAAAGTAAACAATTATATAAAACTTTGGGTTAATGTTGGGTATTCATGTTCAAGCTAGTCACACGAGCCAATAATTTATTAATGTCCTCAAACCTTTACGGTTTTTGAATGTCTTTCACGTGCCATAGAATCAAAATATCATAACATTATCAAAAAGCCTTTTTTTAAGTATGAAATTATCTCCTATTTTCTATATACCTGCCCCTTTTAGGTTATACAACCGTCTGAATCATTATATAAGTGCGCTATATAACACCAATGGGGCTTCAATCCTGACGTCACGTGCTTCTTACGTGAATGAGAGCGAGACAGACGGTCGGTGTCATACTTTCCCGTATTAGTGCGAACCAAATGTAACATCGGAACTGTCTCCGTTTGTTAAAACAAGTTATTAATATTTACAGTTTCCAGTAGCTCGTATAAGACATGGACATCCTCTAGAATGATCAGAACAAAAGAGTCCCGGAGAAGGACCGTTTCAAAAGGTATTCCGATCGAAAGAGTTCTCGAGGATTACACAGAGTGCTGTTGCCGGAGACATCGGGTCTTACATAAAACGAATGGGTCGTTTTAAACGTCGGTCATGAAAATGCAATACGTTGCTATTTTTACCGCTTTCCTAAATAATAATTAGCGTTTCATGTGGAGTAGCAGGAAATGGATTCTGGGATTCAAAATCACACCGAACATTATGTGCACGACCTCTCTAACCCGACCGCACTGGGTTTGTGTGCGGAAATGCTCGGGGTGGCGGACGAAGCGTGTCGGGCTGGAGACTTCGATCTGGCCGCGGAGATCTATTCCTCTCAGCTAGCCGAGCTGGAGCACACCGACCGTGGCCTCTGTCTGCGGAAAGCTGATGCCCTGGCCCGTGGGGGGCGCATAGCAGATGCGTTGGACTCGTACTGCATCGCTGCAAACCTTCAGGCACTGAGACCCAATGAACTGAAGGTTTTAGTTGAAGTTATAGCGCATACGATACGTACGAAAGATCAGTGTGACAGTAAGACAATAAGCGTGGGTTCTAACTCCGAAAACAGATGTTTTGAGAGTGATGAGTTAGAGGAAGAGCAGAACTTAGATTTGTTTTCGTGTCGCCTTTGCAAGTGCTTGTTAACGGAGCCGACGTCTTTGGTGTGTGGACACACTTTCTGTAAGCGCTGTCTGGAAGATGACTTGACAAAAGAGTGCAGAAGCTGTCGTTTAAAACCGAACAAAACACCAAGAGAATTAAATGTGGATGGACTCAGACTAAATGTTATTGTCAGTGGCTTGATTGACAAATGGTTCAATTCGGAAAGCAAAGCGAGACGATACTGGTTGGAGGGGGAATGTCTTTGGAAAAAACAAGACTTATCCAACGCCATACTGAAGTTCAACAAGGCGATGGAACTAGGTAAGAGACTGTTTTATTCTTATGTATACGGCCTTTCACCCAATTTATTGCAGCGAGTATTTTATAAAGAACTGACCTACTTTCCGAGAGACTGATGAAACAGCCACAGGGGGCGACATTGTGCATCTCACTCTCAAAAATGTTTTGTATCAACGTTACCAATATAATTAACATATATTGAATTGGGGTTCATTGAGCTGTCAGGATGATAAAAGGTAGGTACATTGATGTCTTGTTGATCACAATTACCAAACAACAACCATTATCTTTGGCTTTGTTGCATGTTATCAGCCCAACCCAAAGTCTTCCAAACAGTACTCTGTCTAAACAATTAATAATGCACAATAATGATTGTGATATAATGATATTACTGAATTAATGCAGACATTTTGTTTACAAATTTATTTTGTTCAGGTTGCTGTTAGCCTCTTGTTTTAGGTCAAGTCTGGGTTTCTCAAAAGTAGGTCATTGCATTAGACCTGCTAATTATTTAAAGTGTGAGAAATACATGCTGTCTCATTTTGAAGGCTGTTCCCTCCGGGGGTCTCATTTGACAGCCACATCACGGTCTCATTTCAGAAAAGCAACAATTACATTTCAAAATAAGAAAGAAATTACAGTAATTGTGCTTCAAGAGGAATAATAGTCTTGGTTGCTTTTCTAAAATGAGACGGTGACATATACAGCTGAAAAATGCGACCTACAGAGTGTGCAGCCTTCAAAATGAGACCCTACAATAAGACAGCTACCAAACAGTGAAACCACTGGAAAGCAAAGACATTGTTAAAGGTTAATTTTTTTGTCCAACAGGTTAGCCAGACATTGATTAAGCTAATTTGTATAACATAAATTTCATGTCTAAAGACATTATGTCAAATGGAAAAGATGATGTACTATTAGATATAAAAAATATTTTATTTAAAGTTTTCTTTTTTTTTTTTCAGGCATTATTAGAATGTTGTTTCCTACCCTGGAAGGTTACATGATGGTGTAAAAGAAGTAAAATTATGGCAATTAAGTAGGTCAGTTCAAATGTATCCTAACACATTTTGATTTTACAAGATAGACAGAGCCAAAATGTTTGCACTTGATGAGGATACGTTAAGTCCACGGATCACACTTAAACCTAATTTTGCCTGTCTAGAGCCTGTATTCCAAGCTCTATGCTGGGTAATTTAGACAGACCATTAGCAGGTCACTCACAGAGACAAGGCGTAAAAGCAGAAAGCTGAGTTTTGTTTCTCATAGTGAGCCTCACTTCTATGTTTGTGAATTAGAGTTTTGGCAGAATTTCTTCTGGTCTCTCACATGGTGGCAGTGTAGGCGGTTTGTGTACTGTATGTTTTCTTCTCACAATATGCTGCTCGGGCAGTTTGAAAGTAAACACGAATGCTGCCTGCTTTCCCAGTGCTGACTCAGTGTCTGTCATATGAGAAACGTAGAGTTCCACCTTGAGTCATTTCACACATTGTAAATGCTGAGAAACAAATTTGTCTGAATAATTTTCTCACTGCTAAACAATGTCACCTTTATTTATATAGGGCTTTTTACAATACAGATTGTTTCAAAGCAGCTTTACAGAGATAACAGGAAAATAATGCAACAAAGTTTGTTTCTAGAAGAAAATCGCGTCATAGTCCAGCTTAAGTAAGTTCAGTGATGGTTCATTTTTGTTGTAAAAAAGTTATTAATTTAGTTCATTTATATAGCTGCTCTGGAGAAAACCGTGATGTCATTGTTAGTGGTCGACTGATATTGTTTTTTATGCCGATATCTTAGAGAGCAGGGTGGCCGATGGCCGATATAAAGCCTATATATATATATATATATATATATATATATATATATATATATATATATATATATATATATATATATATATTAGGGATGTGCACGAATATTCAAATTTTCGAATATTGGATGTGTAATTATTATTCGAAAAATAAAATACTATTCGAATTTTACTACGTTGCTTTGCTGGCCGTTAATGCAGTGAATCCATGATAAATCCCAATCACTAACTCGCCGTTATAATTAAATGCCCTGGGTGGCGCTGTGGAGCATGTTTAACAAGTGGATGGTATTTGATCACATAATGTCGTCGTCTGCCTCGCGACGTTTGGAATTACTTAGATGAAAATTATATTACAAAATGGAAGTACTTTTAATCAAATTAATTAATGAAACTGAGTTATCATAATATCACCACCACAATGAGAAATCACATGAAATCCAAACAGCAGTCGACTGAGGAAAGACAGCTGTCCATCACTGCATTAAAGGACAAGTTCGGTATTTTACACTTAAAGCCCTGTTTACAGATCGTTTCTGATGAAATAGAACGGTTAAAGGGATACTCCACTTTTTTCGGAAATATGCTCATTTTACAACTCCCCCAGAGTTAAACAGATGAGTTTTACCGTTTTAGAATCCATTCAGCCGAACTCCGGGTCTGACGGTACCACTTTTAGCATAGCTTAGCATAGATCATTGATTCAGACGAGTCCAGTAGCATTTCTTTCAAAATGACCAAAGAGTTTCAATATTTTTCCTATTTAAAACTTGACTCTTCTGTAGTTAAACCGTGTACTAAGATCGACGGAAAATGAAAAGTTGCGATTTTCTAAGCCTATATGGCTAGGAACTACTCTCATTCCGGCGTAATAATCAAGGAACTGTGCGGCCGTACCATGGGTGCAGCAGGCGTAGTGATATGACGCAGCGCCTGAAAATAGGTCTAATAGGTTAGACAAACTTAGTCCCGGTCACGTTGGAAGAAGTTACCGAGCTGGGGACTATTTTTAGGCGTTGCGTCATATCACTACGCCTGCTGCACCCATGTTACGTTTTAATGATTTCCTGTTGCGGCTGCTATTGAAAAGGCCGAAAATATGCCGTCCCCGCCCCTCCGTGTTCGGCGATCAGGTTTCTTTCTCGCGCAGCTTTCATGAGCGAGTCTTTTCCGCTCCGTGTGTGTGTGTCGGCGCGCTGCTGCGCTCTCTGCTCAATGTTCCGTTCCTTGTTTGCGCTGCGCGTTCTGAATCTGCTCTGTCGTTAACGGCCCAAACGCTCCAATCATGTACCGATCACGCACTAGAAAAGCAAAGTCCTCTCAAATGACGTGAAATTTCTCTGTAGTAGACTTCTGTTTGCTGAGCTGGTATAGCCATGATGGGCAACAATGGTAAAATTACCTGCTCTGATCACATGCTCTGTTAATAATAGGTTTGTAGGACTATATACTATATTGTATTGTGATAATTAGTAACAAAAAAAAAAAAAAATGTTGATTGATTATTGAAAAAGAATAATATATTGATATATTGATGTTTAATATTATTTTAATATAGGGCTATTTTCTGTTCCTTTTTTTTTCTTCCTGTGTTATTTAATTTAATTAGGTGATTCTAAGTTTAAATATTGATGATTAGAAGCTTGGGGGAAATGCAATTAATTCCAATTAATTCCAGCAAATTGTCCAATCAATTAGTAAAAAATTTTTTTATCGATTCCCAGCCCTAATATATATATATATATATATATATATATATATATATATATATATATATTAGACATGTGCCGGTATTCGGTAATGCGATAAATCACGATAATGAATATGCGCGATAATGAATATGCACTTCAAAATACCGTGAAAAATAATAGATCCAAATGTAGATTTTTAGAATGCGTTAGCTTATTTTCCATAAACCGCTTAAAAAAACACTGCATGTATGCTGCGCAAAACACGTGCGCACTCTGATGTAAACAATCCCCACATGTATTAGCGCTGTGTGCATGCGGCCCAGTGCACACGCTAGTCTAATGGAAACAATCCTCACATGGAGAAGAAGCATGGCGAAAGGAGGAACGCTGCCGACGATTTATCCTCCTTCGAGAAGCAGGGCTGCCAACTCTACGCATTCAGCTTGAGACTCACGCAATTGACACTTTTCACATCGCTCTCAAGCCTCACATTCATTTTCTCACGCAGAGAAATATCGCGGAGCAAAGAGGACACTGACACCGACAGACTATAACAGAGCAGGCTACTTATGATATGAAAAAAATTCTCACCTCTCAGGTTCTGTCCATTTTATTACGAAATTCAGACAAAATACCGTTTTGGCACTTGTAAATGTGACGTGACAGATCGCTGTAGCACCTCAGTTCAAGTAAACCGATCATCTGTTACCTCTTATTTAAAGATACAGTACAACTTACAGAAAGAGGTCAATAAAACTGCAGGATAACAATTATGTCACAGAACGTTACAGTTACCTCAGGAAAGCCATTTAATGACCATTGCACATTAGTTGACTAGAAAAATAGCTATAGAGAGGAGTATTTTGCTAAATATGTGCACTATATTACATATTTATTATATTTTTACTTGTGTCATTACATAATTGTTATTATAATGAATATCGCATTATATTTAATTTAATTTGTTATTTTTAACCTTTAATAATACCAGCTGATAGGGCTCTCTCTCTGTATGTTTACAGCATTATGTGAGATGTATTTTTTCTTGAGAAAAATTAACATGTAGTCTATCTACTGTAGCCTACCTAATATTTATCCAAAGAGTCAACATTGAATCAAGATTGAAATCAAGATTGAAATCAAATCCCAAGAACTGAATTGAAATCGTGAAAATTGTGTTAAGCAATAATACAAAGAGTAGCCTACCAGTCATTGTACCATGTAAACACTGTAAAATGTTGTCACTAAACTTAATAAAATTCTACAATTACACCTATTGTGATGCAAGTTGGGTTTTTTTACATCCCCCCCAATCCATCCGTTTCTCTTGTGCAATTAAAATATTGTGATAATACTGTATACCGTGATAAAAGCTCAAACAATTAATCGCAGCATGACAATTTGATACCGGCACATGCCTAATGCATAGGTGATATAAAAAAATTGGATGACTAGTAATTTCCTACTACTTAATTCTGAAAAAACAGAGATTCTAATTCGCCTTTGGCTAAGCCACACCCTAGAATGTAGATTGACCAATCACAGCACAGCCAAGAACGAGCTCCCACAGAGGTCTGACACTTTTTCACAGCGCTCCATTGACTTTAACACAGGCATCTCATATTTTTGGCCTCGGCAGGCTATTACCATCGTAGTTTTATCAAAATTATGGTTAAACGTTGTGCCTGGGGCATTTGTAACACAGATACACGTTTCCCAGAGAGGTTGGAGGGGGGTGTCCGTTTTTTTCCCTTCCCAAAACCGAAGTCAAATCCTGACAAGTGTCATCTTTGGATTAAACTATGTGGACGTCCTCACAGTCAGCTAAACCCCTCAAGGATCAACAAGCACACTTTTGTGTGCTTTAGGTACATTTTGCTTTTAACCTTACTGTGAAGTTATACTAGTTAGACAGTTTTATGCTGTTTTAGGTTTTGATTTCGGTTCTCTACCCTAATTAATGAAGAATCAAGGTGCTAGCAAGCAAGCTTAGCGATAGTTTAGTTATCACGTAAGTCAGGATTGTATGTTTTGACTAGAGGCTGGATGTTAGCTAACTTTGTTATTCAAGATACAAACACCTAACGTTAATGTTACAGACACGCTGTTGTGGTAGTTTTGAAGGTGACTAACGTTACCGCCACCGTGTTGACACAGTCGAACAATATGAAGTTGTCGGACGTAGCAACAGTAACTAAGGGGGGCGGGGCTTAGCCAAAGGTGAATTATTGGACTAAAAAACTTCCTCACGTAATAATCTAGAATACTGTCTAACACTTGATGGCTGCTCTGTCAAGTCTTCGTCGTCGGTTAGGAACCTGGGTGTGCTCTTTGATACCAATCTTTCATTCACGTGTCTAGTATTTTTAAAACTGCATTTTTCCATATTAAAAATATATCTAAATTATGTCATATGCTCAATTAGTCCATGCGTTCATGAGATCAAGGCTAGATTATTGTAATGCTATTATGGGTGGTTGCCCTGCACGCTTAATAAACAAATTACAGCTGGTCCAAAATGCAGCAGCTCGAGTTCTTACCAGAACCAGGAAGTATGACCATATTAGCCCAGTTCTGTCAACACTGCATTGGCTTCCTATTAAACATCGTATACATTTTAAAATATTGCTGATTACTTACAAAGCACTAAATGGTTTAGCTCCGCAGTACTTGAGCGAGCTCTTAACGCATTATAGTCCTTCACGTCTATTGCGATCTCAAAATTCTGGCCAGTTGATAATACCTAGAATATCAAAATCAACTGCTGGCGGTAGATCCTTTTCCTATTTAGCGCCAAAACTTTGGAACAGTCTTCCTAACATTGTCCGGGAAGCAGATACACTCTGTCAGTTCAAAGCTAGACTAAAAACGCATTTCTTTGACCTAGCATACACATAACACATTATAGACTTTTATAATTCAATGTTAGGCTGCATAGATTAGGTCAGCCGGAGCCGGGAACACTTCCCATAAATCCTGATGTACTTGTTACATCATAAGAGGAATATTAGTCTCTCTGCTTATCCCGAGGTGACAGAAGTGAATCAATCAAACTAACTTTAGCTGGACAATAACTTTATTCTAGAACTGCTATAAAGCCAAAACAATCTCTGTTACTTTAATTTCCTATTATCAATGTAAAGCTGCTTTAGAACAATCTACATTGTTAAAAGCGCTATATAAATGAAGATGACTTGACTTATATTTATTTTAATCAATATTCAATAATCAATATCAATACAAATATTTAAAATAAACATGCTTATACTTTAGATGGCAACTTCATGTATCTGCAATCCTATTACAGTTTTTTTCACAAATAAAGTAATTGTTTAAAAATATATGAATATGTGAATAAAAAGGAAGTAAACACTGTAACAGGGCACTCCGTAATCTGGTAATTTCGTGCACACTGGTAATCATATTTTTTTAAATAAAGATAAGGTAACGCTAATTTTACATACAGCACACAGTGAAAACGATTTGAATATGACGATGGGCAACTGGATATAGCACAGCATATTTTAAAATTAAGGATTAAATTTTTTTTCGATCGCGTCTCCTGTGAAGCTGATCTTCTGTTCACATTGACTCACTTCGCACGGACCGTCACTCGCAGTAACACGTTTATGCAGGCTACAAGATTCGATTAAATCTGCAAGGTTTGTAAAATTAAATGTTTATTAGATATTCAGAGATTTAGATGATGTAGATGCGCATTTGCTGAATGTTGACTGTAAATGAGAAAGTATTTTAGCCTGATTGTTTGCCTTTTCTGTTACAAATAATATAAAAGCAAACACTTTACTTTTTCGCATACCATTTACTTTCTTTGCTTACCAGTTCTGTCTAACAAAGTATTAGATATGACTGACAGAGATCGTAAACTAATGAAGATGGAGAATGTGAGTAAGCGCTGTGTGATCAGGCGCTGCCATTCTCAGGCACTGGTGTTCTCAGCGCCGCCCGTCAAAATAAAAGTCTGGAGCGCCGTCAAAATAAAAGTCCTGCTTCCAACACATCAGCCAATCAGAAAAACTGATCGGCCGATGCCGATATTTGGCATTTTTTTTATATCGCATTGGCGATCAGGTTTTTTTTATTGGCCGATGTGTTGGAAGCGGGACTTTTATTTTGATGGCCTTGGCGATATATCAGTCGACCATTAGTCATTGTCCAGCTCAGTTCAGTTCTCATATAATGGTGTCAATGGAGGCAGATCAATAATATTGTTGAATATTAAATTAAATGTCCCCAACTAAGCAAGCCAAAGGCGAAAAAGGCGACAGTGGCAAGGAACCAAAACTCCATCAGGTGACAGAATGGAGAAAAAAACCTTGGGAGAACCCAGGCTCAGTCAGGAGGCCAGTTCTTCTCTGGCCAATGAACGAACAGTGTATGATTATTAGGGCTGTAACGATACACCAAACCCACGATTCAGTTCGTATCACGATTTTTGACCTATACAAAACTAAACCTGTTTTATAATATACTAAACAATACAAATATTGTTTACAAAACATGTAAACAATGTTTTGGTATACAAAACAAAACCTGTTTTACAATATACAAAACCTGTATAAACTGAACACCAAAGAACAATATTAACTATTCAGTGGTGGTGACGCGTTCATGTAACATGGCCCAAAGTCTGGCATCCGACCAGCACGGAAGGTCTTTACGTGTTACTGTCTTTTCTCGTGGCAAAGTATTTTTTGATTAAATGCAATACATTTGAATATGTATTCTCTCGTTATTTCATCTGATTTTATATATATATATATATATATATATATATATATATATATATATATATATATATATATATATATATATATATATATATATATATTTAAATTATATCGCAATAATTATACTATATCGTTTTATCTCCCAGTCCTACTTTTATGTAAAACCCATTCTTCTCTCTACAGAGCCCTCTATATGTTGGCTTCTGGCTCGGCGGGCAGAGCTGCTTTTGGAAATGAAGAATTTCAGCCAAGCAATCAAGGATGCAGACACCATGTGCCAACTCCGTCCCCTGTGGCCAAAGGTAGGAATCTGTGTAGAGATGCACCTATACAAAGCATGGTTTTAAAATCTCATAAGATTAAGAACATTTCACACAAGTGCAAATATTCAAACAAGGTTTTGAATAGAAACAATGCTTTCCTATTGAGATATTCAAACCAGGGACATTTAACCAATGGTAAACCAATTTTGCTTGTAGTGTCTTTCATTTAATTAATAGATTATTCAGAAAGTACTTCATATACAGATGAACCAAAAATAGTCAAAAACATACTTCAAGTTAAGGCCATGACACACCAAACCAACATCAAAGAACTAGTAGAAACGAAAGCCAACTGTGCTGTCACCTCATCAATGTTACTCAGGAAATGTAATTAATTTACTGATAACTAATTACACCTTTTAAAAGTAATCAAGTTACTGTTCTGATTACTTTATTTCAAAAGTAATTAGTTACATAGCCTCTCCAGTAGTTGGAAGTCTCTCCTGACTGCTGCATTTGACACAACATTCTTTTAAATAGACTCGAAAATAATGTTGGCATTAGTGAAATTGCATTAGCATGGTTTAAATCATACTTATCTGACTGTTATCAGTTTGTTGCAGTAAATGAAGAGCTGTCTTATCGATCAGAAGTTCAGTATGGTGTACCACGAGGCTCAGTACTAGGACCGTTGCTGTTCACTCTGTATATGCTACCCTTGGGAGATATCATTAGGAAGCATAGCATTAGTTTTCACTGTTATGCTGATGATATGCAGCTCAATATTTCTTCACAAAATTAACGGAATGCAAAGCTGATATAAAAAACTGGATGACTAGCAATTTCATACTACTTAATTCTGAAAAAACAGAGATTCTAATTATTGGACAAAAAACTTCCTCACGTAATAACCTAGAATACTGTCTAACACTTGATGGCTGCTCTGTCAAGTCCTCGTCGTCGGTTAGAAACCTGGGTGTGCTCTTTGATACCAATCTTTCATTTGAAAGTCACGTGTCTAGTATCTGTAAAACCAAATTTTTTCATCTTAAAAATATATCTAAATTACGTCATATGCTCTCAATGAAAAATGCAGAACAATTAGTTCATGCGTTCATGACATCAAGGCTAGATTATTGTAATGCTATTTATGGGTGGTTGCCCTGCACGCTTAATAAACAAACCACAGCTGGTCCAAAATGCAGCAGCTAGAGTTCTTAACAGAACCAGGAAGTATGACCATATTAGCCCGGTTCTGTCAACACTACATTGGCTCCCTATTAAACAACGTATACATTTTAAAATATAGCTGATTACTTACAAACCACTACATGGTTTAGCTCCCCAGTTCTTGAGTGAGCTCTTAACGCATTATAGTCCTTCACGTTGTTGTGGCAAAAATTCTGTTAACCCTTCATCACTGCGTAAGAGACACTCTGAATCCAATTGTCTTTTAAAAAGTATTTATTCTTGCAAGAATAGGCCCAGTCAACCACTCAGAAGTTACGCTGTGGAGTGAGTGAGACCCAGACAGGAAGAGATCGGCAGCCTTTATACCCTGTTTCAAGGTTCCTTCCCAGCGGCTGTTTCTTTGACCCATATAGATAAGGGACCCATTGTTGTTCAAGTTTCTATACCTAAAGACACAAACTATCAGATACTAGGGTCAAAGATCCTGTCCCATATGTTCCTGAAGCGTCACACCCAGCCCCTCCCCAGGCATGTACATGCATATATCTTGTTTCACACATTGACAATATAGACACGTGACACATTACTTTGCAATATATGTTGAAGATCAATGGAAATCAAATTTTTCCATTACAACGTCTATTGCGATCTCAAAATTCCGGCCAGTTGATAATACCTAGAATATTAAAATCGCCTGCTGGCGGTAGATCCTTTTCCTGTTTAGCAGCAAAACTTTGGAAGAGTCTTCCTAACATTGTCCGGGAAGCAGACACACTCTGTCAGTTCAAATCTAGACTAAAAACACATCTCTTTGGCCTAGCATACACATAACACATTATAGACTTCTATAATGCAATGTTAGGCTGCATAGATTAGGTCAGCTGTAACTGGGAACACTCCCTATAAATCCTTATTGTTACTTGTTACATCATAAAAAGGATGGCGTCTATGCTAATATTAGTCTCTGTTTATCCGAGGCCGGAGCACGTTAAGGGTTTTCCTGTTAGAACGGTGTTGTGTTAACGGCCCCTAAGTTAATAACTAATGATCTTCTCAACGGAAGTTAATCAATCAGTCAAAACTAACTTTAGCTGGACAATAACTTTATCCTAGAGCTGTTGTAAAGCCTAAACTATCTGTTACGATTATTTCCTATTATCACTGTAAAGCTGCTTTGAAACAATCCATATTGTTAAAAGCGCTATATAAATGAAGGTGACTTGGCTTGACTTGACCTTTTAGCCCTGTAACTCAAATATTTTAACATTCTTTCTGCATTTTCCATAATATAAAATAAAACCTGTCTTTCTTGACATTTTAACTTGAAACATTTTAATATGTTAACTGTAGTATTTCTGAATCTGCTTACTCCATTTACTACAAATACCATGGTTTAACTATATTAAACATGTGTTTTTATTTATTTATTTTTATTTATTTTTATTTGCTGTAAAACCATGGTTAATTTTCATTTTCACACAACCTTTGATAGTTGGTCAGCTAAATAAAACGGGCAGTGTGCCAAATATGTAGGCTGGGAGAAGATGTGTGTGAAGATGCGAGTAAATTAATATTTAAGAGATAAACGTACTTGGTTACTAACGTAACCTCGGTTCTCTCTAGAGAGGGAACGAGTACTGCGTAAGTCTTACGCTAGGGGAAAATCTCTTTTCCGCGAGATACTGAAGCCAAAAAATTATCCTTAATTTTGAAATAAAATTAAATAAATGAATAATAATTTGAAGTAAAACGCGTTGCGGCAGCATGCAGACACAGGCGAGACGGCTCGCGCGCCTATTGGCTGCCCTGCGGCAACTGCAGCAGCCTATCGACAAGGCCCTACCGCCGAGACGGGCGTGGCCTAGGGCTATAAATATAGCTTCGAGAGGCTAGCTCACTGGTTTTTCATCGCCGGAGCGAACCAGAGCGTGTGCAGGCACGGCAAGATACGCAGTACTCGTTCCCTCTCTAGAGAGAACCGAGGTTACGTTAGTAACCGAGTACGTTCTCTTACGAGAGGTTCTCTCGTACTGCGTAAGTCTTACGCTAGGGGAACACAGTGTAAAACGCTGTGCATGCTAAGATCCAGCACCAAAGACCCAAGGGCAAGTGCCCGGGCTCATATAGTACATGATCATAAGGGACTCAGAGAGAGTCCAGGAAAGAGTGGCTAGAATAGCATCATTCCTGTAATAATATAACATCCTATAAGGAGCAGTTATACTGATGATGTTTCGTACAGTCAGGGCGACCCCAGGCCTGAACTGACGAATATAGTGGGTCTTACACACTGCCCATAGAGCTGCGCGATCAATCAGTGACAGTTTCAGTATTCTGGGCCGAACACATCGGGGCAGACAGTACCGATTTTTAGACCGAAAGCAGCTTAGCCTGCAAAGCGGGAACCTCTAGGTTAGAAAACCTTATAAATGTAGACGGGGAGGCCCAGCCTGCCGCTATACAGATATCTTGCAAGGCAATCCCACTAGACCAAGGCCACGACGAGGCCACACCTCTCGTGGAGTGCGCTCTGACACCTAATGGGCACTGCAAGCCCTTAGAGGTATAAGCCAGCGCTATAGCATTGACTATCCATCTGGATAGGCTCTGTTTCGACACGGCAAGTCCCTTAGAACGTCCGTAGAGTGAAACAAAGAGCTGCTCTGTCTGTCTGAAAACAGACGTGCGAGACACATAAGCCCTTAATGCCCTGACCGGGCAAAGGAAGCTGGCGTCCTTTTCCTCGTTAGAGACCAGCAGGGCAGACAGGGAAATCACCTGAGCCCTGAACGGTGTGTTGTGGGATTTAGGAACGTACCCGTGCCTCGGTTTGAGTATGACTTTCGAGTCATTTGGCCCAAACTCCATACATGTCGCGCTCACTGAGAGCGCTTGTAAGTCCCCTATGTGCTTTACTGAAGCGAGAGCCAGAAGAAACACTGTTTTGAAAGACAAGTGTTTGATATCTATTGATTGGATTGGCTCAAATGGGGCACCTTTCATGGCCTCCAAGACCGTAGAAAGGTCCCATATGGGAACTGAGGGAGGTCTGGGAGGATTTAACCTCTTAGCTCCTCTAAGGAAGCGAATGACCAGATCGTTCCTTCCCAGTGACTGGCCACGCGTTGGTTAGGAAAAACGCTGCTATAGCCGCCACATAAACTTTGAGCGTGGATGGGGCTCTGCCCTCATCCAGTAGCTCTTGTAGGAAGGAGAGAACCTCCGTCACTCCACAGTCTTGGGGTGAAAAGCCGCGTGCTGTGTACCAGCTAGAGAACACAGACCATTTTGAGGAATAGAGCCGTCTCGTAGAGGGGGCTCTAGCCTGCATGGTCGTGTTTAACACTCCCACTGGGAGATCAGTGGGTACCCGTTGATGGCCCACGCATGTAGGGACCAAAGCTCCGGGCGAGGATGCCAGATCGAGCCCCTGGCTTGAGAAAGGAGGTCCCTCCTCACTGGTATTGGCCATGGGGCAGCGCTCGTCAGCTGCATCAGAACTGGGAACCAAGCCTGGTTCTTCCAGAACGGAGCCACTAGTAGCACTGAGCATCCGTTTTCCCTGATCCGCTCTAACACCTGAGGTAGGAGCGCGACAGGGGGGAAAAGCATAGAGTGGGCAGCGGGGCCAGACGTGGGCCAGCGCATTCCTGCTTTTGGAGAAAAACTCTGGGCAGTGAGCGTTTTCCTGAGACGCAAACAGGTCTATTTTCGCTCTGCCGAATGTCTCCCACAGCAGTTGAACTGTCTGCGGATGTAGAAACCATTCCCCTGCCGGAACATTGTTCCTAAACAGTCTGTCTGGTCCCACATTCAGGTGGCAAGGCACATGCGCTGCTCTGAGCGAGCGCAGATTGTGCTGAGCCCATACCAGGAGGTGTTCCGTCAACCTGTAAAGGTTTCGGGATGTGATGCCTCCCTGGCGATTTATGTAGGCTACCACTGACATGTTGTCCGAGCGGACTAAGACGTGGTGTCCTGCTATTTGGGGACGAAAACGCCTCAGCGCGTTGTCGACTGCCATCATTTCCAGGCAGTTTATGTGCAGAAGCTTTTCCCATTCTGACCACTGGCCGAAGAACGGTCTGCCCTCGAGCAGCGCTCCCCATCCCGAGGTGGAGGCGTCCGTAGACACCACCTTCACACTCGAAGAAGTCCCCAGGCTTACACCTGACTGGTACCAGTCGGTCGCTCTCCAAGGTATCAGTGCTGAGATGCATTTCTGATCGACCTTGAGGCGAAAAAGACCAGAAGTCGACGCTCGGCGCGGTACTCGCGCTTGTAGCCAGAGCTGCAGCGGGCGCATGCGAACCAGACCCAGCTGAACTGCTGATGCTGCGGCCATGAGACCCAGCATCCTTTGAAACTTTTGAGCGGGACTATAGCGCCGCGGCGGAAGGATTCCGTCATGCGCTGAATAACCAGTCTGCGCTGCGGCGATAGTTGAGCTGTCATAGACAGCGAGTCCAGTTCTGTGCCCAGAAAAGATATTCTCTGACTGGGAGACAGTGAACTTTTCGCCCAATTGACTTCAAGACCCAGATTCTCGAGATGCTTCGAGTAAAATGGTTCTGTGTTCTATGAACTCTGAGTGTGACTGAGCTAGAACCAGCCAATTGCTTCCAGCCCGAAGTTTCAGGGGAGCGAGGGCTGCGTCCATGCACATCGTGAATGTACGGGGTGCTAGGGACAGGCCAAACGGTAGGACTGTGTATTGATATGCCTGGCCCTCGAAGGCGAATCTCAAAAATCGCCTGTGACGTGACGCTATTTGTATTTGGAAATACGCGTCCTTCAGATCTATTGACACAAACCAGTCCCCCTGGCGAATTTGCGAGAGGATTTTCTTGGTCTTGAGCATTCTGAACCGGCATTTTGAAAACGCTTTGTTCAGCTGTCTTAGATCTAGAATGGGTCTGAGACCCCCGTCTTTTTTCGGTACCAGAAAATATCTGCTGTATAGCCCCCCTTCGCTCTGAGCTTGAGATAAAGGCTCTAATGGCCCCTTTGCTCAACAGTTTCGCAATTTCGGCACGAAGTAGATGTGCTACTTCCTTTTCTACCGTGGTTTCGATTCGCGCCGCGCAACGGCGGGGACGTCGAGCGAACTGTTGTGAATAGCCTCTTTTTATAATGTTCAGCACCCATTCTGATACCCCGGGAAGCTTTGCCCATGCATTTGCATGGATAGCTAGGGGTTGAATGAGATCTGGGCTCTGGCCGCGACATGGTGGCGGCCGGAGCGCTCCGGTGTGCTGAAACACAAACATCGCGCTTGCAGCGTTCGAGGCGGGGGGCGCGCTGATCACAGCGGGCAGCCTGCCCGCGCTCGACTCTCTTACGGCGGGTTGCCGAGGGAAAGCGAGCGGGGGGAACCCCGTGGGGCTTGTCATGTCCGTGAGTGAATGTGGGCGCGGGACAGCGGGCACATTTACTGCACTGAAAACACCGTCGGCATGAGCTGACTGTTTGTGTGTTGGTTTCGTTTTTACAGAAACCGTGGGACATGCAGTGTGTAGTGTTTGTGGGCACTGGGTCGTGGGCACATACACTACGTTAAATGCACAATTGACATGAGTCGATTTTATGTGTGCGAGCCCTGTATTTTGGCGGGCTGTGCTTGTGTGTAAGAATGAACACTGGGGTTGTGAGCATTTCTACTACACTCATAACACCATCGGCCGTGGCCGGATCGTGAGTGAATGTGGGCGCGGGACAGCGGGCACACTCATAACACTGAAAACACCGTCTGCTTGAGCAGACTGTATGTGCGTTGGTTTCGTTTTTACAGAAACCGTGAGACATGCAATGTGTAGTGTTTGTGGGCACTTGGTCGTGGGCACATTCACTACATCTAATGCACAATCGACATGAGTCGATTTTATTTGTGCAAGCCGCGTGTGGCGGGCTGTGCTTGTGTGTAGGAATGAGGACTGGGCTGTGGGCATTTTACTACACTCATAACACCATAGGCCGTGGCTGGAATACCAGAAAATACACTCTTTATGGGATTTATCTGGGTTTGTGTGCAGGCAAACGGGCTGTGAAACCGGCTTGTTTTCTGCTGAATACACTGGAACAGTCACATTTTCTGGAACTGAACGAGCGAGAAGTTTTGGTGGAAGTCCGGCCGCAGCGGGACTTGAACACCGTTTCCCTAGACTGGCTAGGAAGAGCTTGAGTTGCCATAGAAACAGTGTTTGGGTGCAGGCGAGCGGGTTGTACAATGCGCTCGTTGGCTGCAAAATACATCTGCAGTCGCCTTTTTAAGGGAACTGACAGAACGAAAGCATTGACGGCATAATTTCATCTGCCGGCAGACACGGGATTCGAACACGGGTCTCTGGCACGAAAGCCTAAGATTCCGCCACTGAGCCACAGGGGGGAATACATAAGTTTTCAGTTAGCGCGAGCGTCAACTTGTCTTGTGACGGCGTTTGTTTGCAGGCGTGCATGTATTTACAACAATTAACTGCAATATTGATATTTCCAGTTGCCTGAACTTAAGAGGGAACTGAGAAATGGAGGTTAGTCCGGTCTCGACGGGACTAAAACACTCTCTTTTTCTTTTCGCCGGTGAGTGACGCGTGAATGGGCGGGGGTAGCTTTCTTGTAACGTAAAGAAAAAACTAACCCCGTGACCGTCCGCTCCTGACATCCCCTGTGAACGGCGCAGTTTGCGCGGCTCGAACAGAGGGAGAGTAGGTATCATCCCCCACAGACGCGGCTTCTTGGTCGATATCCATGACGGAAGCGGCGGCAGATGGCGGCCACTGTCCATCAGGAAGAGACTCTAGCGAAGCAGGCGGGCGAACCGGCGAGCTTTGCGGGTTGGGGGAGGTTCCGGGACCCGTTGAGCACGGTGCTTTTTACGGCGCGGTACCGCGGCGGGCGGAGGTGCAGTCTCAGAGAAGGATGCCAGGCGAGTCCTCAGAGTCACCATAGGCATTAGCTCGCTGAGGGCAGCCGCCGTCAGCGAGCGCGAGAGCTGCGTGATCCTCACCAGGAAAAGGGGCGTCTTGAAAAAGACGCTCGGCTCTTTTAGTGCAATGAGAGTGCGTGTCGCGGCGGCGAACACACACACACACACACACAAAACACAGTAGCAGAGAAAGGATATAACGCCGGATAGCGCAGCAGGAACGGTGACTGAAGGCGGCGCGGCCAGCGGTTTCAGGTGCAGTGGCTCGTCCCGCTGAAAGGCTTTCTCAAACGGCGCGGCTTCTCTCAGGATCCAGCGATGCGTGAGCTCCGCTGAAGAGATGAAAAATCAGTGAGCTAGCCTCTCGAAGCTATATTTATAGCCCTAGGCCACGCCCGTCTCGGCGGGACGTGACGTATTGGGCGCGAAGCGCCCCCATTGGATAGGGCCTTATCGATAGGCTGCTGCAGTTGCCGCAGGGCAGCCAATAGGCGCGCGAGCCGTCTCACCTGTGTCTGCATACTGCCGCAACGCGTTTTACATTATTTCAAAATTAAGGATAATTTTTTGGCTTCAGTATCTCGCGGAAAAGAGATTTTCCCCTAGCGTAAGACTCGCAGTAAGAGAGAACCTCTCGTAAGAGAACTAATATTTCACGCTGCGTACGTGAATTTGTCTTCACAGAAGAAAGCCCTATCTAGGCTCTGCCCTGGTACAGTTTGTGTCAAGCCATTAGTTAGTCTGGTTGTTTAATGAGAAAGAGATGACATGTAGTTGCAATACATGCTTTTATAATCCGTACAATTTGTAGCAGCGGACCATAGGATTATTATTCTGTTGCATTTAACTGAGGAACAACTGATGATGGCATGGTTTGATGTAGGGATGGGACGGTATGAAAATTTCATATCACGATAATAGTGACCAAAATTATCGTTATTATCAATATAATCACGGTTTTGTTAAAACGAGATGAAAGTGTTCAAAAATAACTGATGCTCACACTTAAAAAAATGTTTTATATTTGAAAATCAACAAACAACAAATAAAACAAGCAGCTCTATGCACTTTTTTAAGCAAGATTCTATTCTGTGGCATTTCCTTCCTTACAATGACGGTCGTCAACGGTGCACATCCATGTGTGGGCTTTTTGTAAAAGCTCAAATATGACCACACCTCAGATTTGGTCCTCTTAAAAGGCTGAAAAATATCCAGAGCACGGTCACTGCCTTCCGCCATTCCTTCTCGAATAAAAAAAAACTTTGCGCGCTGCACCTGCGTCAGAGCTGTTGCTGGCTGGACAGGATTTACAGTGAGTTATTAAAATCGCGATAATCAAAGACGGTTTTAATGATAATTAAATTTTAAACGATAATACTAACCGTCAGTACATTTTTATCGTGGTTTATAGTGAAACCGGTAATCGTCCCATCCCTAGTTTGATGTTGACCAATGAGTGGAAAGAGGCGTTTTGTTCCCACCCATGTAGAGATCGAATATTCAAGCTGTTTATTCATTTTCGTGTTATTGTGTTTTCATATGGTAAATTAAAACAAAATGTAATGAAAATGAAAATATGAATATAAAAAAATATAAAAAATAAGATCAGTTCCATTTCGAGAATGGTTCACTCGTATTGCATCTGCTAGATGCTATGGGACAACTCCTTTTCTCGAGAATATTGAAGCCTTTATTTTAAAACGCAGTGCAGCTGCACAGCCAGCACAGTGCAGAGCTGTATAGAGTGCTGATTGGCTGGGCTGCGGGAACTGCACGAACCATGGCGAAGCGGCGAGGACGTGCAAACCTATCAGGGCGCTTCCCGCCTTGCACATGCTGAAACCCACCAAAATGGGTGTGGCTGCTAACTATATAAGCGGCCCACTTCGCCATAGGAATCAGATTTAATCTCTTTCAGCGACGCTCACCTCTTTGCTGATTTTCTCCTGCTCGAAGCCTTCTCGCCGTCGACGAGCCCAGCAGCGGAACGCAGCGATCTGCAGCAGCAGTTCAGAGGACGGTGGCCTCCTGATCAGCATTCAGCATTCCTGACTCAACACCGTCATCTGCTGATTCGCCGTTTCCCTGCGACCATCCAGCGAATAATATCCTTTATAAGAGCAATTCTAAAAAAAGCGAACCTACTAAAGAGCTCACGGCATTGTTCCAAATGCCACGCTCGGACTGTGCGACATGCGGAGCCCCTCGGCATGCCTCAGACAGGCATAGTGAGTGCGTTTCATGCCCGAGCACAAACGCCGAGCTCATCCGCGTTCTCGCCAGGGCCGTCGAGGAGCTCGGACTCGATTGGTCTTCAGCAGAAGAGCCAACTAAAAGCTGCCTCGACAAGTTGTTTCTGCCGGGGCGCCAACAGGCCCCTTTGCCAGCAGCCGGCGCCGTTCTTCCCTGAAGTACATGACCAAGTAACTAAGTCATGGCGCGCCCCCTACTTGGCGCGCCTATGCACTTCAGCCTCTGCAGCACTCTCAACCGTTGACGCTGCCAAGGAAAAGGGGTATGAAAAACGCTGCCGCAAAAGGGGTATGAACCACGCTGCCGCTTGAAATGAGGAGCCTAGTACAGTGATCTGTCACGCCACATCAAAGAGCGCCAAAATGGCATTTATTGTTTGAATTTTGTGATAAAATAGACAGAATTTGAAAGATTACACCTTGCTTATTATCGAAAGTAACAAAACACGGGGCTTGCTATTATATGGTGTAATGTTGTAGGTGGTTAGGCTACAACGCTGTATTCGTTGTGTACACATACTGTAAGATATGAGGTCCATTGAGCCAGGGCTGGGCCGGGGTAGCAGGGGGCGGGGCGTGTTCGATACGCCATGAGAGTATCGCGATATGTATCGTGGGTGGTGTATCATGTTTTTTTGGTTCGGTTTGAATATCATTACACCCCTACTCCAAGTGTTCCAGGCAAAACTTCTCCGATCCTTGGACGAGTCTGGACCGGACCCCACGGCCTTCAAGGATCTGCGCAGCGCCACAGACATGGCCCTATGCACCACGAGAACCACTGCCCAGGCCATTGGAAGAAGCATGGCCAGCCTGGTAGTACTAGAGCAACACCTGTGGCTCAATCTCACAGAGATTAAGCATGCAGACAAGACTGCTTTCCTGGACTCCCCTATATCTACCGCTGGTCTCTTCGGCCCCGCGGTGAAGGGTTTTGCTGAGCGTTTCACTGAAGTACAGAAGTCTTCGCAGGCCATGCGACACTTCTTGCCCAAACGCTCCAGTTCGGCTTCAGATCGCCCGAGGAATGCGCTGACCCCACAGCCAGCCAAACCAACGCCGCCGGTTTCTCAGCCCTGCCCAGCGGCTGAAACCAATCGACGCCCACGGCCAACTAAGCGCTTCCTGTTCCCGCAACGCCTGGACCCTGAGCCTCGGAAGCCTTCCTAGTCCAAGGACAGGAAGGATGAGAAAGGGGTTAACCCTTAGGGGTCTAAGGTGTTTTTTGGATCCTTGAGATGTTCTGACATGCACTGACATTTGTGCTTTTTTCAGTTACTTATAAAAATATATTAATGGCAAAGGTGTCATTGCACTCTATTCAGCACAAACAGGACTACCATAATATGTGAGCAACATATATGTACATGTTTGTATTTTTGAGAGAATAATGTTCATGCATGGTTATTGAAAAAAACAAAATTAAGTTTCTGAAATAAGGCCACAAAACACATACTAAATATGTGTCCACAATAGGCTTGGGCGGTATTCGAATTTTGAAACCGTCAAACCGCCTCCCTATTTTACCGGGGCATACGGTATTACCGTGACTAATTAAAAATTATGACATAATGGGCTCAGACGGCGTCACCAAACTGTTGGCTTGTGCCTACACCGTTCAGAAACTGAATGCCAGATCGGGCAAAAAAACAACAACAAAAAAATCAAGCCCAACCCCTGCACGTTGTGTCTGAGTCAGGCCGACGGCATTAACTGTTATTATGAGCCGGAGCCCACCATTATTCAACATAATATCTGTGTGCGTGCAACAAGCAAGAAGTGCCTTTGTAATCCGGTGACGCGTGTCCATTGATTTTTATTAATAAAACTTTTCTGCAAAGATGGAAGTTGACGATCGCCATCTCTGTAGTGAACGCGCATATAGAGAGAAATGCACATCATTACACAATCAGAGAGTGGCCTTTTTCTTTTCGTTTTGAATTGTTTCGTTTAAAGAAATTGACGATCGGCATCTCAGTAGTGAACGCTATAGAGAGAAATGCACATCATGGATTACAGAGAGTAGGCTAGTCTATTTATTTTCGTTTTGAATGGTTTCGTTTACTGAAATTGACGATCGCATCTCCGTATGAACGCGCCTAGAGAGAAATGCACATCGTGGATTACTTAGCCTAATCAGTGAGTAGCCTATTTCTTTCGTTTTGAATTGTTACATTTAAAGAAATTGACGATCGCCATCTCCGTATGAACGCGCCTCGAGAGAAATGCACACCATTGATTAATCAGACTATATTTCTTTTCGTTTTGAATGGTTTCGTTTACTGAAATTGACGATCGCATCTCTGCATGAACGCGCCTAGAGAGAAATGCACATCGTGGATTACTTAGCCTAATCAGTGAGTAGCCTATTTCTTTCGTTTTGAATTGTTTCGTTTAAAGAAATTGACGATCGCCATCTCAATAGTGAACGCTATAGAGAGAAATGCACACCATTGATTAATCAGACTATATTTCTTTTCGTTTTGAATTGTTTCGTTTAATGAAATTGACGATCGCATCTCTGTATTAGAAATGCACATCATGGATTACTTAGCCTAATCAGTGAGTTGCCTATTTCTTTCGTTTTTAATTGTTTCGTTTAAAGAAATTTCAAGCTTTATTTATTTGTCATGTCAGTGAGGCATAGCCTTTTTTATGAGATTCCAATGCAAGTGACCGCGGCATGCCCATCATGTCATGATTATATTAAATCCAGGCAATATTGGTTGATGAAAATTTTATAAAAATTTAGATACAATTTATACAAAACGAAATTCGTTTTAAAGAGGCCTTTTACAAAACTAAATTTATTGAAGTGGTCAAATCGTCTGACTCCCGATGCATCCCATCTTATTTGTGCTGTTCACTTTTCATAATCAACAAAGATGGAAAAAATAACATTATAATATTTTAACAAATAAGAAACTTAATGCGCTTATGCATCCTGGCAGCAGTGAGTGGGCGGTTTTTTCCGAGATGCGACATTAGAGGTGTTTACATCTCTCGCGGTCACCTTTTTATTGCACAATTTACAAATTGCCTCATCAGTATTTACCGCCTCTCCCTTCTCATTCGGTTGGAACCAGAAATATTGCCAAACTGCAACCACACATAAGCATTTTTTAGGCAATAAATAAATTATATATATTATAGGCTATATAAGTGCCGGTAATGACGGTATTGAAACTGATACCGGTGCTATTTTAAGATCCCGCGGTATCCGATATTACCGTAATACCGCCCAACCCTAGTCCACAAGACTTTTGACAAATGGATGTTTTTGCCTAGAGTTTTTGCTTCAAAGTGATGTGAAAATCATCCTGCCTACTCATTCACATAAAACAATACATTGATTTTAAACTTTGTAAGACACTTTTTGTTTAGAAAGGCAATATGCGTTGGGGCGTGAATGATCATGAATAATGATCTGATTCACACCTGAGAAGACAATGACTCGCATAATGAGCCTTTCAGTCGGGTATGTTACTGAGAGGGAACCACAAGAATGCGAGGACAAAAGAAATATATATATATATGTATATGTATGTGTATGTATATATGTGTGTTTATATGTGTGTTTATATGTGTGTTTTATATGTGTGTTTTATATATGTTTATATATGTGTTTGTAAGACTGAAAATACTGGTTGTGGCCCTGGTCTGAGACAAAGGGCTAATTACCATTTGACCTCCCCCATACGACCTCACTTCCGCAAACTACTAAGAACTCACACAAGAATATGGTTTAATGTGAATGTTTATCATTGACTGTTATGTTTTTGGTGTCATTTGAAATGTCTCAAAGTGAGTGGTACAGATATCTCATATCCAGATAGGTAAAATAAAAGGTAATAAGGTTTTAAGAGTTTATGGATAACTGACTTACAAAGGAAGGTGGTCTCTCAAGCAAATGGTCACCCACCCCCATGAAGGTGCGACCACTGCATGCAAATTTCTTTTGTTAGCACATGTTTCCATGTGAAAGAGGTCTGACTATTTAATGAGATGCAGCAGAGAGTTCGGGGCCCTTTTCTGTACTTCGGATCGGTCCGTAAAGTTGGGTTTGCATCTTCTCTCTATTCCAGAGCATTTGATGTTTTGTATCGATTATCTTTGAATTGATTATGAAATTGGCATGATACATTTACCTGACATAATAAATTGTTACATGTGATTATTCTAACTGATTTTGACATTGTTCATTTAATGGTTAAAAGGAATAGTCAAACATTCACTCACTTTTAGTGAGGCACAGATATTATTAAAACCTTTCATTTATGGAGTCAGATGTATTAACGAGTAAATACATATGATTAATACATATACATATGATTAATGTGAACAAATTTAATCAACCAATACTTTGCATGAGTGAGGACAGAGCACGTGATTCCTTCCCCGTATATTGGCGAACCGGCAATTGGGCCAATATAGCGGGCCTTACATGTTTATATATATATATATATATATAGTCCAAATATAAATAAAATTCAAAAGCACATTTTGAGTACACGGCGATACCTGAAATCAAATCCTGTTCAAATAGGCTGTATGGGCCATTCTACAGAATCGGTTCAAAGTTAGAGTTGGAAACATCTTTAAAAAAATTGTCTTTTTCCACAAATTTTGTATGCATGCAAATTGTATAATATCCAAGGTAAACATTTCTAGTAATTGTGCATTTAATTCTAATACTGTATTTTCAGAAAGTTTTGGAATATTTACCCTCTCCCCAAATTTGTCACTAATAAAACACAATAATAAATAATTTAATGAGAAGGTTTATATTGACCTATTAAGATTTTGTTTACATCTACCTTGTAAATATATGTTTTGGTATTTTATTAAACCGTTTTCACATGTAAATCAACAATTACAATTTTAACAATATTTCAAGTGCAATCTTTCCTTGTAAAAAGCAAACGTTTTTCAAAGTTAAGGATTCATTAGTTTGAATTAGAAAAAAAAAAACACTATAATAACATTTTAGTTGATAATTCAATATACCTACTTTATCTTTGACAACATCTCATACTATATATTTAACATATTTAAATGTATTGGGCAGCAAAAGTGTTGGCCAGAAATTGGCAAACAAAAGCTTATTTGATGTGGCAGTAGTCTATTTTTACTGGAAAAACTCTATAGTCTGTCCAAAACTAGTCAACGAAATCTTGTCTAAACATTCATATTTAGTCTGTAACATATTGTTTTTATGCTATATTAATATAGGGCATATAAATGTTAATTTGCAGTTCAATACGTTGCTTATACAAAGACATTTTATTTCAACATAGTTCAGTCGATTTTTACTCATCTCAGTATAGCAATATAGTTTGGGAAAAGCTAAACTATTAGATGTGTTCATGTTGTAAGTGCCTGTAGTAAACAACAGCGTGCATCTGTGCCGTTCATTCACACAGAGACAGGTCATATTTAAAGTCTTTTTGCCGTTTACATACACTATATTGCGATTACAACAAAGCACTTAAGAATAAAGCACTCACAGTCCTCAGCTGGATCCATTGCTCCTTGAAGTGAAACTGAAACCAGCACTTCTGAGGTAAAACATTTCCAGGATTATATTACTATTATGCAATTATTATTCCTTACAGTGTAGCAAAATGATGTAAAGTAGCCTACATGAATCTGATTAAACTTGATGTGTTTTATCGAGCTGATGTGGGCGTTCACAGATTTGCATGGATCGCCTCAGATCATTTGCGTTTCAATAGCGCGCGCTCTCTGTGGGCGTGTTCACATTAGCAGATAATGAGTTGACTGATGAGAACGACTGATATCTCTCTCTTTTCATTCAGATTATATAAACAGATATAGAGCAGGGAGGGGTGTTGAGGATGCCATAACTACTCTTGTACATTTAGTAGTTCAGCATCTGGAGACCCCAAAAACAAGGGCACGTCTAGCTTTCATTGATTTCTCATCCGCATTTAATACAATTAGGCCACATGTGTTAGCTGATAAACTTGTCCGATTATTTAACCCTGATCTTAATTTAGTAGGATGGATTGTCAATTTTTTATCGAACAGGACTCAGTGTGTGAGAGTCAATGGTTTGCTTTCTTCCAAGTTATGTTCTTCTACTGGTTCCCCTCAAGGGTGCGTTCTTTCACCTCTGCTTTTTATTTTGTACACGAATGATTGTAGGAGCACATTTGACAATAGATATCTGTTAAAGTTTGCAGATGATACTGTGATTGTGAGTCTCTTAGCAAATGAAGAGACATCTCATGGACCTGTGGTGGAGGATTTTGTCTCTTGGTGTGCAAATTGTAATCTAAATCTAAATATATCAAAGACCAAAGACATGATTATAGACTTTGGAAAATCTGCCATTTCAGCCTCTCCTACTGTTATAAATGGAAGGGACATTGAGCTTGTGGACGAATATCGATATCTTGGTATAGTGATTGATAACAAATTAAATTTTAATGCCAACACTGACGCTATTTGTAAAAAGGTTCAACAGCGTATGTTTTTCCTAAGGAAAATTAACTCTTTTAAAGTATGTTCGATGTTGATGACACTGTTTTATCGAATCTGTCATTTCTTACTGTGCCATTGTATGGTTTGATAGTACTAGCCTGTCCAATAGAAACAGATTTACTAAACTGATTAAGACTGCTTCTAAAGTAATTGGAGTTCAACAGATATTGCTCCAGGACATTGTTAAGGAACGGGTTGTTAAAAAAGCCTATTCGATAATCATCTGCCCATCACACGGGCAGGTTTTGATGGTTTTGATCTTCCCGCAACTGAGAGAGCACTTCCTGGACCTGTGTTGTTAAATTGTATTATAATGGCTATTTAACATTACCCCTGACTAGGCGTGCCGTGCTGCATAGACAATCACTGAAACAACAGTGATTTTGAGGAAAAAATAATGTGTAAGATATAAAACGGCAGTTGGATAGTGACAAATATGATGCCATATCTCTATGAAAAAAACATAACAACAACAACAACAAAACTAAAAACTAATAGAATAACAACCAGAACAATAGATGTGACATTGATAAAAAATTATGTAATTTATATCTTTATCATATTTCAACTTCCTTGTCCAAAACAGCACTTCGCTACAATGTGCATCTCCGTGCTATCCAGTGGGTCGTGGAGCTTTGCCACACAGATTTTGCTAAATAAAACCAGTGGAGTGCCAAAGAAGTAGGCTGATGGGTAATGGGTGCAGATGCGAGGTATATTAATATTTCTGAAATAATCAGCTAATATTTCTCTGGCACGTAGGTTGTTGAACCCATGCCTATAGAGAATTATTTTTCTGCTTTCAATATTAAATCGAAAAATGAATGAACACAGACCATCTCATAACATTATTTATGAAGTTGTAATTTTGCAGTGTAAATGCATTAATGCCAGCTTTGAGCTTCATTTAACAGTCTCAGTAAATCAATTTATCTGAATGCCATATAATGCAGCTGTCTGAGTAAAATTATTCAATTATTCTAATTGAATTTAGTGATAAAATTGAAGAGTTTGACTTGAAAGATGTCACATATTTAATAATGTTTGGAAAAACTGAAGGCCTTTTAGACCTCTAAAAATACAAATATGCCCTTTTAAGGACCATTTAGCCTTTCCATAGGTGTCAAAGGTTTTTGCATGTTCACATAGCAAGTGTGACAGAAGTCACCAAGTTTTGTACTTGTGATGAAGTCCAATAAATAAATAAATAAAATAAATATTTAAACATGTAATTTTGTTTGGTCACTAGCAACCAAAGACTACCAGAGGGTTAAATACATGTGCCCACTGTGCATTGTTTTCTTAAAGCCAGGGTTGCGTAGGCACCATAGTTCTTGTGCCCGGAATATTGCTGTTTTGTGTTGTTGGGCTTAAGTTACTTTTATTTACCATGTTTTCTCTTTACAGGCTCACTACATTAAGGCCACAGCGTTCAGGGGCACCGGCCGCAGTGAAGAGGCTTTACAGGAGTATTTCTTCTGTGTGGCTTTGAAATCTGACTGGATCGCTGTAAAACTGGAGGCTCAGAAGGTACATTAATCTTTGTGTATTTGCGTATGTCAGCCTTTGTCTGGCAGATCTCCTCACATGATGGTTTCTCCTCTGGGCTGCACGATTTAGAAGGAAAAAAAATCAAATTGCTATTATTATTATTATTATTATTATTATTATTTTATCAAAATTTATTTAAAAGGCAATTTGAAAAAAAAAAGAGCTACAGGTTTGTTGTGGTGGTTTGCACAGCATCAAAGAAAGACCAATTACAAACTTATCCTCGAACACTAAAAAAAACAAATGAAACAGCACAGTTAATAGCACTACTGTTTATTTTAAAATGACATTAACTTTCTGCTATTTATTTTCAAATAAAGTTGTCATGATTGACATCTGGTATGATGCGAATGCACAAGTGAACTAAGTTACTTGCTAGTCAGAATGCTCCTGTTCCCAAAATGCGCTCTTCCCATAACAACACGCTAAAACATTATGGAGCTTAAAATATGACAATATGATTTGAATTTGAATTGTGTAAATTTGAATTATTTACAAGTGAAATCTAACAAAATTGAATTTTAGGTGGTAGTTTAAATAGTTCTGAATTGGATTTTTTAAACGAATATTGAACATTTGAAATTTAACAAATTGAAATGTTTTTATGGCTGAATTTTATAGACGTGTATTTTCAAACACCTAGTTTTTTTGTTCTGAATTCGTATACTGCAAATATTCAGTTTAAAAAAATACAGATTCAAGTTTTCAAGATGAAGAAATTCGGAACTTCAAATTCAGTTTTTTAAAATTCAAGTTCAAAAATTCAGATCTTACAGAAAGTAGGTCACAGGTCATCCACAGGGAAGAGTAACGGATCTCAGATAAGTCGAACAGAGCATTTTGGCTGCAGTGCAGTAGCTTTCTGCCGCAAACGCGGTGGTGGTTCAAGAGAATCCATGTATCTTTCGTTCAGTCGTTTTTTTATTTAACCCTCTGGGGACCAAAAACGCGCCCGCGCGTTTTGCTCGTTTTTTTTTTTTAGCAATGAAAATAAACACTAAATGCTCTGTTAATTTTGATCTTTCATTTTCGTGTAATACATCAATCGATCCTGTTCAGTTTCTGTTTTTTTTCTGTATACTCACAATAAAAATAAAGTGTTTTGCCTTCTCTCTGTCAGTAAACTCCCATTTGAAACGCGTTCGAAAATGATCTATAACTCCGCGAAAATTCAGTCAAACAGGCAAACAGACCCACGGGCATAAAGCTTGAGATCGCATCTTTTAAATGAAGTAATTTATATAAAAAACAAATATTCTCAGCTCCTGTAATCTGTATAAAAAGAGAGCGACTCTAGTCGAGCTCATTACGAGCCATTCAAAAGTAATTTGACCACTCCCCGGAGAGCGCGTGCTATTCAAACGCAGCTGTAAACAAAGCGCGTCGCAATCGAGTGAGGCATAATATAACCTACCTTATGGAGAAAAGTTTCCTCAGAACAGTGCTGATATGAGGAGCAATATCTCCTGATATGAGGAGCAGATCCCGCTGAGGAGTGAGGTAGGCTGTTTTCTTTTCTCAAGTGTTGATGTGGAATAACGTTATGGAATAACGTTAGTGTAGGCCTATGCAAACCGCAAAAAGATGAATCGCATTTCTATAATATGACTCGCCTTTCTGTGAGATGAATGAAGGGTACATATTTGTAAAGACTGTTTAGCCTAAATATGAATCGCGCGTCTGTGTGTGAAAGAATAAACTGCTTTGCTATAGCCTACTGAGATGAGTAAAAATCGACTGGAATATGTTGAAATAAAATGTATTTGTATAAGCAACGTATTAAACTGCAAATTAGCATTTATATGCCCTAATATTTCATAAAAACAACGTTACAGTCAGTCACTTGTTGACTAGATTTGGGTACAGTTTTTAGGCTACTGTAGAATATACTGCCACATCAAATAAGCTTTTGTTTAGCAATTTCTGCTCATATCTAACGTTATATATATATATATATATATATATATAACTATATATATATAACGAATATATATATATATTTGCTATATTCAAACTAATGAATACATATGATAAAATGTAGGCCTATAATCTTTTTTCTTTTTTACAAAGAAAGAGTACACTTGAAATATTGTTGAAATTGTAATTATTGTTGTAATTGTAACATTTTTAATAAAATAGCAAAACATATTTACAAGATAGATGTAAGCGAAATCTTAAATGGTCAATATAAGTCTTCTTCTAAATACATCTTTTGTCCTTGCATTGTGGCTCAGTCAGTGTCACACCTGAATGAATGGCTAATTATGCAGAGTCATTATGCAGAGTGGGTGGGACATTGTAATCTAAGGTGTAAACTACTCCTCCCCCTCGCATATTGGCTTTCCAAGCAAAACCTGTTTTACACCATTTAACTCAATGTATTTTTTTTTGTGAACGATAAAGCAAGACTATTTTCACATAATTTTGAAGCTAGAACTGAAAGGGACAACATCCATTAGTCAAAAGTCTTGTGGACACATATTTAATATGTGTTTTGTGGTCTTAATTCAGCAACTTTCATTTAAATTTTTTCCAATAACCACGCATAAACATTATTCTCTTAAAAATACAAACATCTACATACACGTTGCTCGCATATTATGGTAGCCCTGTTTGTGCTATATAGAGTGAATTTACACCTTTGCCATTAACATGTTTATAAATAACTGAAAAAAGCACAAATGTCAGAGCATGTCAGAACATCTCAAGGACCCCAAAAACAGCTTGGTCCCCAGAGGGTTAATATTAAGAGTAGAAAAATGAGAAAACAGCTTGAGTAGCCTATTAGATTTCTAATATTCTAGTAGCCTAATAATAGTCCGCTGCAGCAGTTGCACGGAGCTTACAAAACGCGTGTATTGCAACTATAGGCTACATTTAATTTTCTCATCAAACAACTAGACTAACGAATAGCTCGGTACAACAGAAGAGCCTAAGAAGACTAATCAGCGTCTTCACAGCAAGGGAAATGTTTGGAATAACACGTAGGACTGTGTGCGGCACAGCTTGCCCTTTATATTGTACAACAGACCAATTAAATTAGGCAGAATAACTTTTTATATGTTTGGTTGACTGTGTTTCATTTTGATAATGAGCAGTCTGCGATATGAAGCAACGCCAGAACTGATAGCCTACTATGTTGTGTGAGAGCGCGATGCGCCTGCGCCATCACTTGGATTTGTTCCAGTGCTGGGAAATAACTTAATACTCTGTTATTTATAGTCATACAGATAATATGACATCATCCGAAACAGTAAAATGTATTATTTTTAGCGCGTCTCTGTCTCTTTAGATCTTTCTGGCGCTCACCAAAAATGAACCAAAATACAGAGAATAGCCTTCTTGGCGCGCCTACTTTTGAAAGTCAACATTTAGATTATTTAACGTTAAATGCATTATATATGCCCGAGTCACTTTGGAATAAATCACAGCGTGTTTCATGATAAAACGTGACTTAGCCTATACAGTCCGGAAATAGGTTATAGCAAATTCAGACCAACTGCTGGTCTACACAGAGAGAAAGCCCTTAGGCTCTGCTGTTGTACCGAGCTATTCGTTAGTCTAGTTGTTTGATGAGAAAATTAAATGTAGCCTATAGTTGCAATACACGCGTTTTGTAAGCTCCGTGCAACTGCTGCAGCGGACTATTATTAGGCTACTAGAATATTAGAAATCTAATACTCAAGCTGTTTTCTCATTTTTCTACTCTTAATATTAAATAAAAAAACGACTGAACGAAAGATACATGGATTCTCTTGAACCACCACCGCGTTTGCGGCAGAAAGCTACTGCACTGCAGCCAAAATGCTCTGTTCGACTTATCTGAGATCCGTTACTCTTCCCTGTGGATGACCTGTGACCTACTTTCTGTAAGATCTGAATTTTTGAACTTGAATTTTAGAAAACTGAATTTGAAGTTCCGAATTTCTTCATCTTGAAAACTTGAATCTGTATTTTTTTAAACTGAATATTTGCAGTATACGAATTCAGAACAAAAAAACTAGCTGTTTGAAAATACATGTCTATAAAATTCTGCCATAAAAACATTTCAATTTGTTAAATTTCAAATGTTCAATATTCATTTAAAAAAAAATCAAATTCAGAACTATTTAAACTACCACCTAAAATTCAATTTTGTTAGATTTCACTTGTAAATAATTCAAATTTACACAATTCAAATTCAAATCATATTGTCATATTTTAAGCTCCATAAAACATGGACTCACAAAGAATTCACAAAATTCTTTTACAGTAGTGTTTTCATTATAATTTTATGTAACCTATATAACAGACTGCTACCAATCCCGATCTGAATTCTGACTTGATGCAGCCTGAATCACAATGGCACTGTGTTTCGTTAGTTGGCCAAAGGAGAAGCATCTTCTTTTTTTTTTTTTCTTTTTTTTTTTTTGACTGAGCCTTGTTTCTCACAAGGTTTTTTTTCTCCATTCTGTCACCTCCTGATGACAGAAGTGAGTTTGGGTTCCTTGCCACTGTCGCCTCTGTCTTGCTTAGTTGGGGACACTTAATATTCAACAATAATATTGATCTGACTGTACTGATACTGTTCTGTGAGAACGATGACATAATTTTTAGCAGAACTGTTTTATAGATGAGATTAACTAATTTAGTAATTGATAGGGGTGTGGCGAGACACTTAGCTCACGAGATGTCTTGTTCTTGTGAACCCAAGACTGTTGCACTGAATTTTTAAGAAATCCTCAATGACAAAATTCATGACTGGAAAAATAGTAGCAGCTGCATTTTGAAAAGTTTGAACTAATCATCTTGTAATGAATGTCATTTCAGTTCTACTTTCTGAGTATGAATTATCATATACATTGAAAGAAAACAATATAAGCACTGTAAAAGGTTTTGCCACAACTGAAGGAGAAAAGTCTTGGTTACATATGTAACCCTCGTTCCCTAAAGGAGGGAACTGAGACGTTACGTCAGTGACTGACGAAATGGGGGTTTCGCTAGAGAGCCCTATCACCTTCGAGTATTAGAAAATGAGCCAATGGTATGAAAATACCATGGGTCTGCGGAATTTGAATCTCCGCCCCACCGCATGGGTATAAAAGGAGCAGCGAGTACAATTTTGCATTGTTACCTGCTGAGGAGCCGAGACTGTGCACCCCGGCCGTTTCAGCGGCACAGTGGTAGTGGCATGCGGACGTAACGTCTCCGTTCCCTCCTTCAGGGAACTCAGGGTCAATGGAGACATCTGAGTAAAATAGCGCACATATCCAGTCCGTGGAGTGGAATGGGTGCAGCAAACGAAGACACAGAGCAGATCCTAGCTACTGGCCATTGGGAGCGAGTACACGAGAGGACGCTGGCTCTACACGGAGATTGTAGAATCTCACGAATGTGTTAAGTGTCGCCCAGCCTGCAGCTCTACAGATGTCTGTTAGCGAGGCGCCATGCACTAGTACCCAGGAGGAAGCAACGCTCTGAGTGGAGTGTCTGGGGTGCTTAGGGTCACCACGCCAGGTTGAGGCGCTCTGCGGGCAAAGCTACATTGCAACAGAGCGCTCCACCGGAGGGACCCCAGTGTACCCTTTGGCCGCCACGCCATCGAGGGCAGAGAAGGCGGAGGAAGCCGCCGGGCTACGAGAAGTCAACAGGGACTTTCACGATCTGGTGACTTCCTGATGCATCTCGGGGAAGAAAGGCACTGGGGCCAGGTACTGGCTACCGCTAGCATGCGCCGCTTCCAGGAACCAATTGTCCAGCCTTGAGCGCTCGGGGGAGGGCGGCGGGCGCCACTCCAACCCGATGCTCTCAGCTGCCCGGGCAAGCATGGCCGTCAGCTCTGGATCGGACTCTGTGAATGCTGACACTCCCGAGGGAAGCAACGCAGCCAAATCCTCATCTCCAGAGGAATCTAGCCCGCCTTGTGATGCTGTGAGCGACATGGTGTCATCTGCCGGATCCCCGAATGAAACACTGGGTCCTGAAAGAAACTAGGCTCACCCAGAAGCTCCACGGCTTGCGATGTGGAGGGGGCCGTGGGCCGAGGAAGACTCGTCGAGTTGTTCCACACCGTAACCCTCAGATCACCCTGGCCACCAGCCAAAGTATCCCCTCTCGAGGAGGAGATAGATTGGGGTGTGGCAGAGGGGAATCTACCCCCACGGAGGTCATTGAGTCTTGATCTAAGCACCACGATGGCCACGTTCCTGCAAAGAGAACATGACTCATCCACGAGCACTGCCTGAGCGTGATTAAAGCCCAAACACGCGAGGCAGCACTCGTGACCGTCAGGCGGATGGACCATGCGCCCACAACCAGAAACACATGGGCAAGACATCTTTAAAAAGATGTGCCCGTGCAGCTCTTTTAGAAAGAGCTCAGGGGAGAAACACGAGCCGCGTGCAAGCCACTGCATAGACCAGCAGCAGGATTGTGAATCTGCTGAAACACGCCGTCACACTAACACCGACTGAAGAGCGCTCGTTGCTTTGAAGAAGGCGAAGGAGAAGCACATACACGCTTCGGCTCCGAAGCAAAAACATAATGCGAGATTGCACTCGCGGCTCCTTTTATACCCATGTGGTGGGGCGGAGTTCGCAATGCAAATTCCGCAGACCCATGGTGTTTTCATACCATTGGCTCATATACTCAAAGGTGATGGGGCTCTCTAGCGAAACCCCCATTTCGTCAGTCACTGACGTAACTCGTAGTGACTGACTGAAAGAGAAACAGGCTCCTGTATGATTCTCTTGAGTCTCTTCAGACCTTACTGTACTTGAATTATGAGCTTCCAAAACTTCTGATTGAGGCTGTTTGTGACTTAATTGAACTACTTTCCACAAATTGAACATATAAATAAAAAGTTTAAATACCAAAAATACCAAATAAAAGTCTTAAAAAAAAAAAAAAAAGTACAAACAATAAGTGAAACCATAATCAAAGTATTCTCTCAATATTCAAAGTGCAAACAGAGACAAAAACAGAGACCAGAGCTAAGAGGTGGTTACAACTACTCAGCCCAGCCTAAGATAGGTTTAATAGCCTAATTTGTACGCATCAGAGAGCTTGCGTTTTAATTTCACTCTCAAATTCGTGATCGCACGTACTCCGTGTATAGGGAGCGGCGGTGCTAAGTGCGCATTCTACAAGAAAAGACATTTATCCGACATTTAGGCTCTGTTGCGCAACGAATCATCCGCCATGGTTTTGTCAGTCTAGCCTTACTCTCGTCACGCAATCAGTGAACTGTGATTCCTGCTACACTGTGTGCTACTCTGCAGCTCGTGCTGGATGAGCAGAGCATGATAAATGTTTTTTATTTCTTTAACGAAAAAGAAAAACAACAGTGGAGGCATGTAATGTAAACATAGCTGTGGCTTATTCTATGCTAATTTTACCCTCACGCTCTGTCATGTGATATCACAAGATGGCTTTTCCCCTCGACGAGAAATCTCATCACAATTTACGAGATCTCGTCACACCCCTAATTAATTGATGATCTTTACAACGGAACTGAATCAACACTGAACTGACTTTAGCTGAACAACAGCCGAAATGCATAATTTCCCTGTTATCACTATATAGCTGCTTTGAAACAATCTGTATTATATAAAGCACTATATAAATAACGGTGGCTTGACTTTACTTCTGCTGCACATTGCACATATTTTTGCACGTATTTTTCTCTTTAAAGTGATTTCGATCATATTTCAAGCAATTCTAAATCATCGTGGCAGACAGTAAGCAACTGAAGCGTCTCAGCTGAAGGAAATTATCCATTATTTATCTGCTTCAATATATAGGCCAAATTTTCTTATCGAGTGGATAACAATCACATTAAAGGGTTAGTTCACCCAAAAATGAAAATTCTGTCAGTAATTACTCACCCTCATGTTGTTCCAACCCCGTAAGACCTTCGTTCATCTTCGGAACACAAATTAAGATATTTTTGATAAAATCTGAGAGCTGGCTCACTCCTCCATAGACTTCTAGGTGACCGAAACTTGCTGGCCCAGAAAATGTATTAAAGAGATCGTTAATATAGTCCAAGTGACTACAGTGGCTCAATCTTAAGTATATCAAGCGACAAGAATACTTTTTGTGTGCAAAAAACAACGACTTTATTTCACTATTCATTTCCTTCTATCTGGGCCTCGAGTTAGTTCACGTAGTGTTTTTGCGCAGCGCGTCTGTGTTACACGTCACCACGTAGGCTCACTATTGGCCGATGCTGGTCATGTGTGTGATGTGTGTGATGCGTGTGACGTACAACACAGATGCGCTGCGCAAAAACACTACGTGAACTAACTCGAGGCCCAGAGAGAAGGAAATGAATAGTGGAATAAAGTCGTTATTTTTGTTTGTTTTTGCTCACAAAAAGAATTCTCGTCGCTTGATATACTTAAGATTGAGCCACTGTAGTCACTTGGACTATATTAACGATCTCTTTAATACATTTTCTGGGCCAGCAAGTTTCGGTCACCTAGAAGTCTATGGAGGAGTGAGCCAGCTCTCAGATTTCATCAAAAATATCTTAATTTGTGTTCCGAAGATGAACGAAGGTCTTACGGGGTTGGAACAACATGAGGGTGAGTAATTACTGACAGAATTTAAATTTTTGGGTGAACTAACCCTTTAAAAATTAACATATATTGGCCTATACTGATATGGTGGCCGATATATTGTGCATTCCACTTCAACCTTCTTCCTGCGTATATCATACAGTTTTGGGATGACTTCATTAAAGAGTGTACAAAAGGGAATGTGATATCTTTTACTGAGAATATCTCACCCTTATCTCGCTATCTTGCCCTTTTTTATACTGTTGACCGGCACCATATCTTTAGCCATGTAACATATGACACCTGTTATTTTGCTGTACCTTCGTGAAGATTTGTCATTGGGTGTGATGCTTTCAAATGCTTGAGCAATTGAAGTTTGCTTGGCTGTCAGTTGTGTTTGTTGCAGCGAACCAGTCTGTTTATCCGTGGACCTTTTAACCATGCATCCATCACTGTGATGCTTCTGCAGGTGTGATAGAGGTTGTTTGTGTTGTCTCGCAAGGTTGACACAGATATTCGACAGGTTTTACTAAGTACTTGCCTCTTTTAAGCACACCAGAACTTTAAGCACATGATACCTTTTTATTTTTTTAGGTACAAAGTCATCTGCAGGACTTCTACAGACAGACTTTGGTTCTTAGCTTGTGTTACGTTCCCTCTTTAGTCTAGGGGATTTAAAGAGGGAGTAACAAATAATGTAACAAAAATAAATAAACGTGAGAAATCTCCTTTCCGTCTATCCCAGCTCTAATTACTTTTCACATTTATATCTAAAAGGCTACACAAGACCCATTGATTTACACCTTGTCACAAAAGGAAACTGAAAGAGTATGCTTAATGAGTTTTTCCTTTATTAAAGGCTTAACCGATATATTTATAAAACAAACAAAGATCAACAAACAGGCAAACAAATTTAAATAATAACCAGATTGTCCAATAGAATCTGTCTGCACCCCGCAAGACTTCAAGTTATGCCCACTTCAAGTCACGCCCCTTCAAGTTACGCGCCCACTTCCGCGATATGACGAGATTACATCAAATGACCGCGAGAGCGATTAGAGAAAAATATGCGATTAGTTCCGTATGCTTTTTAATCGATCTCGCACAAGTTTAACTGAACATATTCAAATTAACTAAACTGACTCTTAGCTGTTCAAGAACATAAACCTTTGAGATGACATCTTCAAAATGCTTGTTTTTGTCTGTATACAGTAAAGCAAGTTTCAATATGCCTTAATGCCACTGCCAAGGTATTGATGATGTATTGCTAGAATTGCAATGTATTGTTTTTTTCTAATTTTCCCACCTCAACTAGACTGTGGAGCAAGTACTAATATAGCTATTCTTTTGAAATTGTGCTTTGTCTAAAACATTTTTTTAAATAAATATTGTTAAAAATCTTTTCATGTTTTAAATAAATAATTTAAAACATCTGTTCATGTCATATTGCCTGATGTGCTGACAAACGAATTTTTGACAACACTAATAAACAGCTAAATGCACTACTGTCAAATATCTTATGATACTTTGAGACAAATTAACTATAAGCAAACTTATCACAAAAAACTTTTATTGAAAGGCAACACAAGGAGGGTTTATGCAAACCCAATCCACAATTTCTGGCACTAATATTGTCATAGAAAATCAGATTGTGCCTCCAGCCACATAAAAAGAGTCCATGCAGCAGTATCCAGCAAAATCATTTTCAGAGTAGAACCCTTGAAGTTTTCCTCTTTGTCCACTTCCCCAGTATCCTTCACAGTCTTTGTACAAATCATCGCATTGAATGCTACGGGAGATCAGATAGGGAATGCGGTAGGTCCTTTTATACTCCTCTGAAAAGGAGTTCCAGTTTACCACACCTGTTGACAAAAGAAAAGAAAGGTTTAAGTGTAAAACATGTTTGCATTTCTTTCTTTTTTTTAATATGAACTTTTCTGGCAGCACTGTTTCCTCAATATTAATTTTAGTAGTGGTGTGCCACCACAACAAGACAATTCAGAAATGAATAGAAACACTTATTGCCTAAAACAAAAAGCATTAGTCTAATGTAGAAGTGAATGTTATATTATGATGATTAAAATAATTTTAGCACTAGAACCTTGACTTGAATCATAACTGTGGCCCACACAAATGTAGAATCGTCACTCAAAAGCACTGCACACAAATCACAGAGGAAACAGTCATAAACTTATACAAAAAATAATAAATTAGGCAACATCTATGTACAACATGCATTTACATTTTAATAATGGCAAGTGACCACTCCAGGGTCCATCTTATGTGTTGTGTCGCTGGCATAATAAATAACATTACACGTTGCATGTTACAGAGTGAGCTCCCAAATTACCCTAATGTTTACCCTGGCTAGCTAGCTTATATTGTTCTTATTGCCCGCCAATAGTTATGTTGCTTTCACATGCTATCAGAAATGTGAGATTTACAACTTTCGAAATCGTGATTTCGAGCTCATTGCATTCAAGTTCAAAATTGGAGGGTGTTCATGTACATTTTATACCAAGGAAAGTCGTTTTACGCCAATTCCGAGAGCAAGGCAGCATTATTATTACCACGCCAGCCAGTAAAATACTTAACAACACCAAGCGAGGACAGTTTAGTTTTAAATAAATAAAAACTTTTAATAGATTATCAACTCCAGAAACAGTACCAAAATGTGTTACTGTATGAACATTTCTTATACAGTTCAATTTAAACGGTTATCTGTGGAAAATATTCTTACCGTGGTCTCTGAACAAGCTGCCATCTTGCCAACAAAATCTCATTCTTCTGACATCTCGTGTGATTCGGTTGTGATTTGGACAACTTCAAGTTACGCCCCCAGTCTTGCAGTCCGCAGACAGACCCATCTCAGATCGTCAGGAGAGGGCCAGGCCAAAATAACAAACAAAACAGGGGCTTCCTAAAGTTTAAACCCAGCTAAATTACCTAACAAAAGAAATCAAAAATTAAAGACAGTTATCTTACCTCTCTCCCTGACTAGCGAGAAATAAACAGGAGAAAAGTTTAGGGATGGATAATCCAAATACATTGGCGCCCGTCTCCCTACACGGTTTAATAATTTAAACTCATACAGTCTAAATGGTGGTTGTACTCAGACAACAGATTTCACAACAGATTAGAAGTTTTCTTTTCAACAGCAGTTCACACAACAACATCTGTGATAGCTGGAGAGGGATTCCTGCTGATCACAGTTTCTTTGCTGCTTTATACAGGCTGCCAACAGAATGCCACGCTCCTGCTAATTAGCATCAGCTGCGAACGATTTGGAGTGCTGCATGAGAGAAAGAGAGAAAGAGAGAGAGAGAGAGAGATAGAAGAAAGGGAGAAAACAATCACCAGCACAATATAAACACAAGACTACGTCACAGGATGTAACACTTGTTATTCACTCAGCACGTGCATTGTGTTATTATGCCTCCTATTGGTTTAACTCTGTGTCAATGTAATGTGTTCAGGAAGCAAACAGTCTACGTTAATAATCACAGCCATTTGAAAATCGCAATTTCGGTTTAGAAACGATTAATCATGCAGTCCTACTTAAAGGGTTAGTTCACCCAAAAATTAAAATTATGTCATTAATGACTCACCCTCATGTCGTTCCAAGCCCGTAAGACCTCCGTTCATCTTCGGAACACAGTTTAAGATATTTTAGATTTAGTCCGAGAGCTTTCTGTCCCTCCATTGAAAATGTATGTACAGTATACTGTCCATGTCCAGAAAGGTAATAAAGACATCATCAAAGTAGTCCATGTGACTACAGCGGCTCAATCTTGAGTTTATCAAGCGACGAGAATACTTTTTGAATTCTCAAAATTCTCGGGCTTGGAACGACATGAGGGTGAGTCATTAATGACATAATTTTCATTTTTGGGTGAACTAACCCTTTAAGCCCTTAGTTTCTTTAATTTAAGAACTGATGAGTGTTAGGTGACTGCAATGTAATGTTTTGCATGTCCATGCCAACATTACTGTTGTACAACTGTATCTGTGTATCTACAGATCCTGAGTCACATGTTCTCTTCAGTCTTTGTGAATGAGGGTCTGGCTACGTTCCTGCAACCCCTTCCAGCTGGCCCCTCCCCTCGTGTCAAACCCTCATCCCTCCTCAGTTCTCTTCACTCCTCTCTTCATAGAGATGGAGCCAAAGCAGGCTGCTCCAAGGTTACTGCATATGTGTTCACAGATACAATTGATTTCAACAATTTGCTGCAATGAAGATATCACACTGACCCCTGGTTTCACAGACAAGGCTTAAGCTAGTCCTAGACTAAAATGCATGTTTGAGCTGTTTTAACTTAAAGTAACTTGCACAGACAAAAATGTAAATCTTTTTTGTCTCAGAATGCACATCAGTAATGTTTTTTTTTTTTTTTCTATGGCACGTTTATTAAAGTTACTTAAATGCCCTAATTGAACTAAGGCCTAATCCTGGCTTAGTTTAAGCCCTCTCTGTGAAACCGGGCCTGAATGTTTATAAAACAAATTTTGCTTTTCAAGCCATTTTTAGAATCATAGCATAGGATCACTGCATCATCAATTCTAAAACCATTCTTTCTTTTTTTTTCTTAGGAACAAACACTCAGTTGCAGTAATTTCAAAGATGGGAAATCTTATATTTTACAAAGATCTGAAAATGTAAACACTGTTGGCCTTTCTTCACTTTTTGTTCCACCCATCCTAAAAAGGAAATGGACAGAAGATGCTAAGGACTTTGAGCCACCCAGCAAACAGCTCAAAGAAGGTATGGGGTTTAAATCCATGAATTATTCAGCTGGGGAAAAAAAGATTACTTCGAACAAAAAATTGTGAAGTAAAGAATTTTGTATTTGGCGCTAAGATCTCTGTGGCTGGTTGTACAAACCTTTTTTTTTTCTATTTTCCTCCATTTGCTTCATTCCCAGACAAGGCGAATTCATCCAAAACTCTCCCTACCTTTTCTCAGGAAAGGCAAGTTCCATCGCAGCTTTTGGACAGTGCAGACTTTGAATGTTCTCTCTGCATGAGGTAATAATAAATTCTGTCTTGAAAATAATTCTTAATTTTGTATACATCTAAAACCTCCTCACTTATTGCAGACTGTTTTATGAGCCTGTCACCACACCCTGTGGACATACTTTCTGCCTCAAGTGTTTGGAGCGCTGCTTGGACCACAACCCTAACTGTCCTCTGTGTAAGGAGAACCTCTCTGAGGTAAATATGAGGCCTATTTACACTTGTCACTTAATGTGTTTTTACTGATCAGATAGCTATCCAATTTGTTAAAACTGTATAATTTTCACTTGGCCACATAATGTGTCTCCGTAAAGTTCACGTCACCAAAAGCAACAGATATGTGCTGCAATTTGTTCATCATCAGCTTTTTTCAAGATCGAAAATACTGCAAAAGGAGAGAGAGCTAGGCCAACGTTGGGGGAGAATATTTTAATGAAAATGACTGGGTTGAGTCTTCAGGATGTAATGCCAAATACTGAATTTCCTTTGCAGCAGTTTGCGCATTTGCTTGCAGAAGAAAGATGCTCAACTGTTCATCTCTGTTGGGCCATATCTGTGGAGATGCGTGTTGCAGTAGCGCAGTCATATCTGGCTACTGGGAGCTGGTATTTTGGACCATTTTGGAGGGAGTAAATTTTACTTATATGGCTTCAACAACCAGATGACATTTACACTTGTCCAGTTTAGTCTGAAATGCGTTTCAAACAACCTCCTGCGATTTCTGCAATGTTTCTCATTAAAAATTTGATTTAAAATTCAAAAAAAAAAAAAAAAAAAAAAGAGTAAAGAACACCAGGTTTGTTGGGCCTACTTGTAGCTCTGCACAATTTGTCCCCAAAAGTTTGTGCTTATATCAATATGACTTATAATTATTATAATGATTATTAGTAGTAGATAAAGATATTTAAAAAATAATTACATAATTTTATTATTAAAAGTGTATAAAATATTTAAGAATAAATTAATTAATATAGTAATTAAAAGAATAATACAGAAAACTTTTATTTTATGGGAAAAAAGCAGGCGACCTATAACTGTAAATCATTAGAAAGGAACACTTCAATACACTACACTAGAGAAACACATGGATTACACATTCCAGAAATCTCTAATATGGACAAAGGCATCCAGCTATCACTGTAACTGAATAAAAATAATATAGAAATGCTTTGACTTCTTAAATATGAAGACAGTAAACAGAACAAAGTATATTTATAATGCAGTGCTAATCCACATAGCATTAATTACAGTATAGAATACAATAAAATAATATACTGTCTGCCTCATTCTGTGAGAACTTCTATTTAGGATCTGAAGTGACTTCTTATTTTTAACACTCGCCTGATGTTATGAAGTGATATGTATGTAAAATAACACTAACTAATGTTGGGCCGCAACGACGCGTCGACGTCATCGATAACGTCGACTATGAAAATACGTCGACACGCATCATGCGTCGACGCGTCACATTCATTATTTACGTTTAAATATCGAGTAATGGCGGCTTCTGCTCCCGCTCATGGTGAAAATGACAGACCACGATCATCCAAAGTATGGGAATACTTTAAACTACGGCCGAACAGAAAGGTGTGAGACCTGCACTCCCGCGGGACCCAACGAGTGCGGCACGGAAATAGATCTGATGGCTGAGTGCGGGCGTGGGCGGTAATGCACTCGTGTGTGTGCTGGTTGCGGGAGAATAAAACGATTCGCGGGACTCCCGTAAAATAGAATTATCTATAATTGAAATTGAACATCTAAAAACGAATAAATTGTCATTCATCTGTTGCACAAAAGCAACAAGAACAACTAAAACAAAATAGAAACGATTTACAGGCCAGAGTCTCTATCTATTTATAACATGTTTGCAGCGTTGAACAATGTAGCCAATCAGATACATTTAAAATAGAATCCCCTCAGCGCTCAAAATGGACTTTTTGTTCAGTGCTGAATTCTGCATACTGGCAAATCATCTGATTATAGCAAACAAAGTGTAGATATTATGAAAGATTCATTGTGCACCCAGTTTCATTTATAATAACAGAGATTTGTGAGATCGCGATGAACTGAGATGTTAAGGGAGAAATCCTTCCCGTGCAGGTCTCTAATGTAGACGTTTAAAAACAAACGACTAAGGGGCCGATCACACCTAACGCGTTTTTTGCAGTGAGAGGCGCCTGTTTTCAATTGGTTTCCTATGGCAGCGAGCATTCTGCGCGCAGTTTATTAACAGTAATTAATAACAGACTATAGTAAACACATTTCCTAAATAGGCCTGTGAGTGACTGTATCTTACATTTTATGAAATAGTACCATTAGTTTAAAAAAAAAAGTTTAAAATGCTTCCTGTTCGCATATTTCATAATAAAATGACAAATACCCTTTCTGAAATACAATTTTTTTGTCATCATTCATAGATTTCCTGTTAAAATAATATACAGATGCACTACCCTCTTCAAAATACAGCTGATATATGGTTGTACTTATTATTTATTGGAAAGTTTGCCAATGGATAAATCAACTAATCCCAAAAATAATCATTAGATTAATCGGAAAAATAATCGTTAGATTAGTCGACTAATCGAAGAAATAATCGATAGATTAATCGACAACAAAAATAATCGTTAGATGCAGCCCTAAACTAATGTAACTGAGAATAAATGACATAAATGATATCCTTTGCTATAGTGTTGTCAAAGTACCGGTACTTCGGTACCAAGTCGGTACTGAAAATGTGACGATACCAGCATTTCTGTAGTACCGGGTATATTCAGTACCCACTGATAGGCAGCTGCTTTAAGTCGCTTCCGTGTTTTTATCTAAGCGCGGGGCTTCAGAATAACTTTTTTATTTGGAGCACTGTCTGTAGCCGATATATACCTGTGTATATTAAACTGCAAAAAGACTACCATACCATACCATCTTCCGCTTATCCGGGGCCGGGTCACAGGGACAGCAGTCTAAGCAGAGATGCCCAGACTTCCCTCTCCCTAGACACTTCCTCTAGCTCTTCCGGGTGGACACCGAGGCGTTCCCAGGCCAGCCGGGAGACATAGTCTCTCCAGCATGTCCTAGGTCTTCCCCGGGGTCTCCTCCCAGTGGGATGCACCCGGAACACCTTCCCGGGAAGGCGTCCAGGAGGCATCCGGAACAGATGCCCGAGCCACCTCAGCTGACCCCTCTCGATGTGGAGGAGCAGCGGCTCTACTCTGAGCTCCTCCCGAGTGACCGAGCTTCTCACCCTATCTCTAAGGGATCGCCAAGCCACCCTGCGGAGAAAGCTCATTTCGGGAGAAAGCTCATGACCATAGGTGAGAGTAGGAACGTAGATTGACCGGTAAATCGAGAGCTCCACCTTGCGGCTCAGCTCTTTCTTCACCACGACAGACCGGTACATCGACCGCATTACTGCAGAAGCTGCACCGATCCGTCTGTCAATCTCCTGTTCCATCCTTCCCTCACTCGTGAACAAAACCCCAAGATACTTAAACTCCTCCACTTGAGGCAGGAACTCTCCACCAACCTGAAGTGGGCAAGCCACCCTTTTCCGACTGAGGACCATGGCCTCGGATTTGGAGGTGCTGATTCTCATCCCAGCCGCTTCACACTCGGCTGCAAACCGCCCCAGTGCATGCTGAAGTTCCTGGTCTGAAGGGGCCAACATGACAACATCATCCGCAAAGAGCAGAGACGAAATCGTGTTGTCTCCAAACCTGACACCCTCCGGTCCCTGGCTGCGCCTAGAAATTCTGTCCATAAAAATTATGAACAGTACCGGCGTCAAAGGGCAGCCCTGCCGGAGTCCAACATGCACCGGGAAGAAGTCTGACTTACTGCCAGCAATGCGAACCAAGCTCCTGCTTGGGTCGTACAGGGACCGGACAGTCCTTGGCAAAGGACCCCGGACCCCCATACTCCCGGAGCACCCTCCACAGGCCGCCGCGAGGGACACAGTCGAATGTGGACTGGTTGGGCAAACTCCCATGAACCCTCCAGCACCCTGTAGAGGGTTTTCACCTTATTTTTAACGGAAATACGGACGCAGCCAATTGACGGTATTTTGTGCGAGACTTCCGGTCAGGCACTTCCGGTCACTGGCGAGCGTTGTTCGTAACAACAAACTCATCGTTATGGCTTCGAGGAAGACCGGGATTGTTTGTGCAGTTAGAGGTTGTCATAATAACTGGCACAAAAGAAAGATTTACTTGGAGCAGGAGTGTTTTAATCATCGAATTATTGACATTTTAATAAATACGACCGGCGACACACTGGCTGCGTGGCGTTTCTGTTGCGTGGTGTTTTCTATGTCTTTGCACACCAGAAACGTCTCTGACGAGGCGTTGCTGCTGCTAGGTGACATGATAAGCCTCATTGGTGATATATTCGACATATGGGGAGAGAGTTGTGGAAGGCACTTAATGTTAAACATAAATATATAGCAGCAAAGACAACGTCGGCAGTATAGACGGCAAAATAGGCTACAGAATATTTTGTTCTGTATTGACAGGTGCAATATTTGAAAATCGATAATTTTTTTTTTTTTACATTTAGGCTATATCTGCATTTATGTCAAAACCTAAATTCAAACATCAAAATGTCATTTATTAATATGTATTCATATCAAAATGACATACAAACATATTTTCCTATTCTATTTGGCCTGGAAGCGCTTCCAAAACGCTTGCGTGTCACGTGAAAAATAGGCGTCGATTCTATTTCTAGCATGCACGCGTTTTCCCTGAGACGCGCGTGTCACGCAGGCAGTGTGCAAGCTCTAAATTAACCTGTTAACATGGGAGCCGAAATAACGGACACGCCACGCAGCCCATTTGAAGAAACGACCGTATGTTTGTTCTTTTCATTTCGTGAACACAAGACCTACAGAAGACCACCCGATACCAGAAAAGTGGCTGGGCTACGAAGTCTGAATAAAAACTCCAAGGAGAAACAAAATCATTATAGTAACCCCTGTATAAAATCTAGTCATCATGGCATTTATTTTGTATGATTTATAATTATTTATAGCCATCTACTTATTGCTATAATGTGCTTTGGTTGCATTCTGATGACATTAATACATTTGACATGACAAAATAGCCTACCTCCATAGATATATTAACTTAGTCCAGCGTTGGCTCGACCGTGTTTAGGGCGGTGCTGAAGGCGCCGGCGAAGTTTTGGCAATCTGCCAGCTAGATGCATGAGTGTTTTCAACCAGGTCCAGTACCCGACCTGGGTGAGGCGGGGCTTTAGTTCTTTGTTGTATTCATCTGCTAAGGCATGTGTAACATTTTTCTGTCAACTCTGCATAATCCTTCGCAATCGATATCGTTAGTTAGCCCAGAGAAGCGAGGAAACGGAAGTGCCGCACAAAAAACGGAAACTGGACCCATATTTACTTCCGCGTTCGAAAATAAGGTGAATAGAGCTGGTCCAGTGTTCCACGGCCTGGACGAAAACCGCACTGTTCCTCCTCGGCCGTATTCTCCTCTCCAGTACCCTGGCATAGACTTTCCCAGGGAGGCTGAGAAGTGTGATCCCCCTGTAGTTGGAACACACCCTCCGGTCCCCCTTCTTAAAAAGAGGGACCCACCACCCCGGTCTGCCATCCCAGAGGCACTGTCCCCGACCGCCACGTGATGCTGTAGAGGCGTGTCAGCCAAGACAGCCCCACAACATCCTGAGACTTGAGGTACTCAGGGCGGATCTCATCCACCCCCGGTGCCTTGCCACCGAGGAGTTTCTTGACTACCTCGGTGACTTCAGCTTGGGTGATGGACGAGTCCACCTCTGAGCCCTCAGCCTCTGCTTCCTCAATGGAAGACGTGACGGCGGGATTGAGGAGATCCTCAAAGTATTCCTTCCACCGTCCAACGACATCCCCAGCTGAGGTCAACAGCTGCCCACCTCTACTGTAGACAGCGTTGGTAGGGCACTGCTTCCCTCTTCTGAGGCGCTGGACGGTTTGCCAGAATCTCTTCGAGGCCAGCCAATAGTCCTTCTCCATGGCCTCACCGAACTCCTCCCAGGCCCGAGTTTTTGCCTCCACAACCACCCGGGCTGCAGTTCGCTTGGCCTGCCGGTACCCGTCAGCTGCCTCAGGAGTCGCACAAGCCAACCAGGCCCAATAGGACTCCTCCTTCAGCTTGACGGCATCCTTTACTTCCGGTGTCCACCACCGGGTTCGGGGATTGCCGCCTCGACAGGCACCGGAGACCTTACGGCCACAGCTCAGAGCGGCCGCTTCGACAATGGAGATGGAGAACATGGTCCACTCGGACTCAATATCTCCAGCCTCCCTCGGGATCCGGTCGAAGCTCCGCCGGAGGTGGGAGTTGAAGATCTCTCTGACAGGAGACTCGGCCAAGCGTTCCCAGCAGACCCTTACAGTACGCTTGGGTCTGCCGAGTCTGTCCAGCTTCCTCCCCCGCCATCGGATCCAACTCACCACCAGGTGGTGATCAGTTGACAGCTCCACCCCTCTCTTTACCCGAGTGTCCAAGACATACGGCCGCATGTCAGATGAAACGACCACAAAGTCAATCATCGACCTGCGGCCTAGGGTGTCCAGGTGCCACGTGCACTGATTGACACCCTTATGCTTGAACATGGTGATCGTTATGGACAAACTGTAACTAGCACAGAAGTCCAATAACTGAACACCGCTCGGGTTCAGATCAGGGGGGCCGTTCCTCCCAATCACGCCCCTCCAGGTGTCACTGTCGTTGCCTACGTGGGCGTTGAAGTCCCCCAGTAGAACGACGGAGTCCCCAGTCGGAGCACTTTCCAGCACCTCTCCCAGAGACTCCAAGAAGGCCGGGTACTCTGCACTGCCGTTTGGCCCGAGACCTATCCCCGACCCGTAGGCGCAGAGAAACGACCCTCTCGTTCACCGGGGTAAACTCCAACACATGGCGGCTGAGCTGAGGGGCTATAAGCAAACTAGCCTCTCACCATGGGCAACTCCAGAGTGGTGAAGAGTCCATCCTCTCTCAAGGAGTATGGTTCCAGAGCCCAAGCCGCACGTAGAGGTGATCCCGACTATCTCTAGTTGGAACCTCTCAACCTCACGCACAATCTCAGGCTCCTTCCCCGCCAGCGAGGTGACGTTCCACGTCCCTAGAGCTAGTTTCTGTGTCCAGGGATCGGGTTGTCGAGGCCTCTGCCCTCTGCTCCTCCCCCTTACGGTCCCTCCTGTAGGTGGTGAGCCCATGGGAAGGCGGCCCCACATCGCTCCTTCGGGCTGAGCCCGGCCGGACCCCGTGGGGGGAGGCCCGGCCACCAGGCGCTCGCATACGAGCCCCAAGCCCGGGGAAAAAAGACTATTTAAATATTAACCCTGTATGTTCTGCTTGTCTCTGTGTGAATGAATGGCGCAGACGCGCGGTTTCATTTACCTCTCACACACACACTGAAGCACGAGTGACGCTCGCGCTGTTTTCAGTCTCTGCTGCCTCACGATATGATGACATGATGAAATTCATCAACAGAGTCACTCTGAGAGTCACTTCATGAGCATTTTACCGTTTAATTTGAGAAAAAACTATCATCATATCATACACACACAAGAAACTCAAAGGTCTTCACGGCAACCCGTCAAAATAAAAGTTCGGTTTAACTTGGAAAAATAGTTCCAACAGATTTTGCTGTGGTATCGAAATTGGTACCGAGAACCGTAAAATTTTAATGGTATCGGTACCGACTACTGGAATTTTGGTATCGTGACATCCCTACTCTACTAGATTAATCGCTTTCGTCTTCTGAGGTAAATTCAAGGGTTGTTCCTCACAGCGCATTCTCTTCCAAACTTGATGAAAAGCAGAGGAATTGGGTGCCTTTACAGGTTCACATGGCTCACATAGACAATTACCGTATGACTAGTCTGCGCTTGCACGTGGGTGTGACCACATTACAGGTAATGAGTTCAGACGGGAAGGTGGATTTAATACTGATTACATAAACAGAGAATATTTTTAATATGACTTACGTCATTTAAAAGTATACACTTCAAGCTTTTTAAAGACATATCTCTGTCTGTGTGGCAAGTATTCACTGAGTGTCGGTTCATTTTTGTGACGTGTTTCAGAAAGAAGTTAGCAGAGATTGAGACGGCAGAAAGCGCACCCTGTTTGTTTGTTTTCTTTTACATTGACATTTAGCAGACGCCTTTGTCCAGAGCAACTTACAAATGAGGACTAAATTAAGCTAGTTATCGTGAAGAGGCAAAAACAACGCAAGAAGTGCTCAAAATACAAAGCTCAGGCATTGCTCAGAGTAGCATAAGCCAGACAAGGGAGAATTAAAGGAAAAGGAAAGATTTTATTTTATTTTTTTAGTGAGGTTAAGTGCTAACGGAGGAGTTGAGTTTTCAGTTGTCTTTTGAATGTTGTCAGGGATTCTGCATTCCGGATGAGGGTGGGGAGATCATTCCACCAGCAAGGAACCGTGAATGAGAATGTTCTGGAGAGTGATTTTGTGGCTCTCTGTGATAGTACCATGAGCCGTCGCTCATTGACCGATCGTAGGCTTCTGGTAGGGATGTAGACTTGTAGGAGCGAGTGAAAGTAGGAGGGAGCTGAGCCTGTGGGAGATCTTTAAGCAAGCGTCAATGCTTTGAACTTGATGCGAGCAGCGAGTGGTAGCCAGTGCAGAGAGATGAACAGAGGAGTGACGTGGGCCCTTTTGGGCTCTTTGAAGACAAGACGAGCTGCAGCATTCTGAATCATTTGTAGAGGTTTAGTTGCACATGATGGAAGTCCAGCCAGAAGAGCATTGCAGTAATCAAGCCTAAAGTGGGAGAGAGGCCGCACTATGCTTAAATATATTTTTATTTTTATTTTTATTTTTATTTAAATGACTTCAGGAAAGATGTCAATACATTTTTTTATTGACATCTTTCCTGAAGTCATTTAAATATTGAAAATATGCACAATATTTATGATGCAAGTATTAACAGTGACACTCCAACAGTGAAGTGCACTTAAACAATAGATAGAACTCAGTGTCTAACACTGCATACACACACTATTAAATAATTGTATTCAATTCTGTAAAAATAGGGGAAAAAACTCTGCATTCTGTGTGTTATTTCCTACATAAAAAATTTATTTTAAATAATTAAATTGTTATTTTAAAAATAAATTGAAAATGTGTTGTTTGTTTGTGAAAATGTTAACTTTTTAAATTTCAAAATATATTTCAAATGAAACAATTTGCAAAAGTTAAAACATATATGAACATATATGAAAATATATTTACATATATTTAACTAAAATATATTTATTGGGCCAATTTCAAATATTTGCATATATTCCAAAAATATATTTCTTTTGTGTATGGGTTGATGGGGTGATTGATGATGAATCTAGCTTGATAGTGAAGTCGTGCTGTAGAGACGGATTGACAGGGAGGACGAGAAGCTCACTCTTTGCCAGGTTGAGCTACAGGTTCCTTCATCCATGCTGAGATGTCCGCCAGACAGCTTGATATACGTGCAGCTACTGTGGGATCATCTGGTTGAAATGAGAGGAAGAGCTGTGTATCATCAGCATAGCAATGGTAAGAGAAACCATGTGCCTGTATGATGTGTCCCAGTGATGTGGTGTAAATGGTGAAGAGGAGGGATCCAAGAACTGAACCCTGAGAAACCCCTGTGGTCAGTTGATGTGCTTTGGATGCCTCACTTCTCCATGCGACCCTGAAGGATCTACCTGTGAGATAGGATTCAAACCAGTGGAGAGGAGTACCTGTGATGCCCAGTGATGAGAGGGTGGACATAAGGATCTGATGATTCACAGTGTCGAAGGCAGCAGACAGATCCAGGAGAATAAGAACTGATGATTTGGAGGCAGCTTTTACAAAACAACCGGTTCAGATGACATTCTAACATGTTCCTGATAGGGAAGAGCTTGATATTGAATAGGAGTTCAGAAAAAGCCACAGAAGCCCTGTGGCTTTTTCTGAACTCATATTCAATATCAAGCTCTTCCCTATCAGGTACATGTTAGAATGTCATCTGAACCGGTTGTTTTGTAAACATCATGTACACCATTCAACAAACATGATCTGAACATGGATCATTGCATCATGTATTTTCCTCTCATCTCTGTCTAAAGTAGTGTTTAAAAGCACAGCACTGCTTTGTGTACAGCGGCACCCAAAGAAACCGCTGCTGTTCCATAAGTGTCACCTACTGTCAGAGAGTGAATTTGCATTTTCATTTAGTCCATCTGCTGTTTTTATTTTGTGCAGGTGTCTTATGTAGCATAATTTCACAAATCTAAAATCAGACCATTCTGTTTTTTATTTAAATCTTGTAATTATACAATCTAATCAAAAACAACTGTTCATGCTAAAAAAAAAATTTGGCAACCGGTGTTGGAATCTGCTAGCCTGGCTCCACCCTCCTACGTACTTCCGCTCAATTTCATTTTCCTTCAGTACTACGTCTGGGACTGCTGTATATTCTTAGGTTTCCAGAATCAAATTTTTTGTAGGACCAATCAGCGAATAGAGGGAGTGGCTGAGAACGATGACGTTGATGTGATCACACACATGACTAGCGTCGGCCAATAGTGAGCCTACGTGTGACGTACAACACACAGATGCGCTGCTTTATCAAGACTCGAGGAACAGAGAGAAGGAAATGAATAGTGGAATAAAGTCTTTTTTTTTTTTTTTTTTTTCGCACAAAAAGTATTCTCGTCGCTTTATAAACTTTATAAAAGACAGACATCTTATTCTAAACATAATCCTCTGATCATTCGGACGACCACACGTTAGCGATTGGTTATGGTAGATCCTGAGTGACTCTGGGCAGATCCAATAGTTTTGAACTTTAACAGAGAACCCGCCTTCAAGGAAGTAAACGTTTCTCAATGGAGCGAGGCCAGACTCTCTGTACAAATGAAATTTACGAGAGTCTGGTAGAACCAGGCTAGGAATCTGCCCATTTGCTTGTAAAAAAAAACAGAATTGGCCCTGAAAAATCATGATCAGTGCATCTCTGCTCTAGAGCGTGTAAAGCTTAATCTGTTTAAAAGCTTTATATATTAAAGCTTGAATTTATATGAATTTAAATGCAAAGTTTAATATCAATTGTCAATTAATATAGTAATCATATGAATATATGAATTCTACAATCATAATTCATATATAATAAAAATACAATAAATCATTAGCACCAAAAAAGGGGAAATTGTAATCCATTTTTAAAGAAATATGTGATCTCTGATTATAATTTTTAAACATTACCTTAATGTCTTCTAATAAAACTGAAGACATATTTGTGAAGTTTCCAGACATGACTGAATATATTGTTGTCCAATTAAATACTGTCACGGTCCTGGTTGCAGCAGAGATGAAACTGGATCTTAGTGCAGCAGTCTTTATTAATGATGAACTCAAACTAACAGTAACTCAGGATTAAAAAAAACAAGGGACAGAACAACCAGGAACTAGGAAAAGTTACACATAGACGACGACAGACCCTGAACAGGACTAAACATGGGGCTTAAGTACACAGCAAACAAGAGAGGGTAAATTAACTAGACACACCTGAACAGAACTAAATCAATTAGTAACCATGAAAACAAACTGTCAGGGGGCAGATTAGAAGATTAACAAAGAAATACAAACATAAACAGAACGGGAAAAGAGATCAAAAACAGAACTCTAAGGCCTTGTCCGCACGGAGACACGTTTAGCTGGATACGTAAAAATGTTGTATCGTATTGGCGTTTCGCCAAGATGTATCCGGCGTTTTGGAAGCCTGAAACCGCTATTTTTTTTAACCGGGCCCAAAAACCCTTGCGTTTTTGTGTGTACAGCTAATCCGTATATTTTGTGAAATGATGATGTCTTCACCCCACGTGTTGACCCTAGTCAGACACCGCTACGTCACGTAACAGCAACAACAACTGCGGACTACATGCTTGTGTTCGTGCTGCAGAAGCTACTGAGCCTCTTTTATTTTATTTATTTATTTATTTATTTATTTATTTACTTGAATGTATTTGTATTTTATTTATTTATTTTACTACTATTTTCTTTCTTATGCTATGATGCTTGTCTGTTGTCTGATTAAGACATTTCATATTTTTTACCAGGCCATTTATGGTTGTTTACATTGTTCAATAAAGTTCTTAGTAAAAGAAAAAATAAGTTACTGTGCCTATTGTTATTGTATACAGCGCGCAAAGTTTATGCGCATGCTCCAAGTCTTCTCCATTTTTAGTGCATCTCTGTAGCAGAATTACAGCTCCACATACTGGTTTGGCATGGATACTACATCGTTTTGAGTCACAATGCTGTGTTTACAGATTAATTTTTTTTAGAACGAGTGAAAAAAAACCTGGAAAGGGTAGGCTCTGGCCTAAGTATGAACAAATAAACTCAAAACATGACAAATACATGATACATAAAATAATACTTCCATTAACAGACTACAGTCTGATATTATATTAGAAATGCATGGCAGTTTTATTACTGTATGGTCTGCATGAGTCATTGGTGCTTCGACCTAGATAATTGTGGTCACACACTTATGAATAACGAAGTTGTTTTAACATATAATCATTTTACTATACAGCCCTGATCTGTATGAACAACATTTTATTCTCTCCTCAATGAAATGTTCTCACCCATGTCAGCATAAAAGTATCATTGTTTTGCTTTAGTTTTCTTATTATGTTGTTTCTGAAACTCAGTAATTTTAGTGAGATTAGTCATTGAGGAGATACTTTCTTATCTAAAGTGCAAATATCTTTCTTTTCTGCAGTATCTGGCCACTAGAGCGGACAACATAACTCTTCTAATTGAAGAAGTACTGCAGCGCTACTTTTGTGACGAGTTAGCAGAAAGGCGGAAAGTACATGAAGAAGAGATGAAAGAACTGTCAAAGTAAGTTGGCTTTGTAAATAGTGGTTCCCTTTCGTGGTCACTACGACTTACGTCAGTGACGACGAATGGGGTTTCGCTTAGAAAGCCTGTCATCTTCGAGTATATAAAACGAGCCAATGGCAATGAAATGCCATGGGTCTGCGGAATTTGCATAGCGTAACTCCGCCCCTCCCTCTGTGGGTATATAAGGAAGTACGCCGGCAACATGCAGATATGTTTTCGCTTCGGAGCCGAGTTATTCACTCCACAAGCCAATTCTGAGTTATCATCTCTATCTCTATCTCTTCGAGACGAGCCTCTCTCCAGGTGTTGGTGTGACAGCGAGTTCCAGCGAGTGCACATTCCCTGCTTATCTGTGCAGTGATTTGCCAGTGTTTGTGTGTTCATCTCCCTGGTCGCTTCAACACTCTGCAGAGAAATCTCCTTTCACAAAAGAGCATTGCACGCAGCACATCTTTTTAAAGATGCCTCGCCCGTGCACTTCTGGTTGCGGTCGCGTTATATCTGACTCTGATGTGCACAATCGCTGTCTTGCGTGTCTGGGCATTGACGGTGTGGACCAAAGCGCCGACTATTCCACGCTCCATACCCCACTCTTGCACAGCGCAACCCGAGAGCGTCCCGATTGAGCCCGCGGCATCGTCTCTCGGCATGCCGGGGGTGTCTTTTGGCGCTCCAGAGGAAGATGTAATGTCAATCGCTGCATCACAAGATGGGCATGAGTCCTCGGGAAGTGAGGATTCGGCTGTGCTGCCGCCTTCGGGTGTGCCAGCATTGTCCGAGTCTGATCCCGAGCTGACGGCCATACTTTTCCGGGCAGCCGCGGCCACTGGACTCGAGTGGTCTCCGCCACCCGGTCCAGGGCGCTCGCGGCTGGATGATTGGTTTTGGGGTGCGGCCGCTGATCCCCGTCGGCGTCCAACCCCAATGCCATTCTTCCCGGACGTGCATGAGGAGGTCACGAGGTCCTGGAAGGCACCCCTGTCTTCCTGTGATCGTTCGGCGACCTCCTCCGCCTTGCCTCCTCTCGATCAGGCGGCTGCCAAAGGGTACACTGGGGTTCCCCAGGTTGAATGCTCTGTTGCGATGCAACTGTGTCCGCAGAGTGCTTTTTCCCGCAGCGACCCTAAGCACCCTTCCAAGGCCTGTAGGTTCTCCTCCACCCTTGTGGCGAAGGCCTACAGAGCTGCGGGTCTGGCAGCCTCCTCACTGCATGCCATGGCCACTCTGCAGGTCTACCAGGCCCAGATGCTCAGGGACATGCACGAGGGGAGGACTGACCCAGGGCTCTTTGATGAGCTGCGTGCCGCCACTCACCTTGCTCTCCGAGCGACGAAGATGACCGCACGCTCCCTGGGTCAGGTGATGTCCACATGTGTGGTCCAGGAGCGACACCTGTGGCTAAACCTGGCCGATATGCGGGAGGCCGAGTGAACCCGTTTCCTTGACACCCCAGGCTGGCCTCTTCGGCGGAGCAGTCGAGGACTTTGCCCAGCAGTTATCAACTGCCCAGAAGCAGACTGAGGCTCTAAAACATGTCCTGCAGACTGAGGCTCTAAAACATGTCCTGCCCCGACGGCCCGCTGCTGCCTCCACCCGCGGCCGTGTCGTGGAGGAAGCCGCAGGAAGGCACCACAGCCCTCTCCTGCCCCGCGCCCCGCTAAACGCCAGGCTAAGCGGCGCTCCTGAGACGGGCTGCTCAGAGATGGCGAACACAGGGACCTAGTGCTCCGGCACCTAGCTCGTCTGGGCCTTCGGGTCAACTTGGGAGAAGAGCAAACTCTGCCCCGTGCAGAGTATCTCTTTCTTGGTATGGAAATCGACTCGGTCGCCATGTGCGCGCAGCTTACGAGCGAGCGTGCGCAGTCACTGCTGACTTGCCTTCGTCAATTCGAGGGCAAGAGTGCGGTTCCACTGAAACTATTTCAGAGGCTCCTGGGGCATATGGCATCCGCAGCCCCAGTAACGGCGCTCGGATTGCTTCATATGAGACCGCTTCAGCTTTGGCTTCGCGATCGAGTCCCGAGGTGGGCATGGCAACACGGCACGCTCCGAGTCCCAGTGCCCTTAGAATGAGGTTCCAGGCATGTTGTTGTATCGACACATGCCTCCACCACGGGATGGGGCGCCATGTGCCTTTGGCGTGTCAATTGCCTCGAGTTGCTGGCTGTACGTCTCGCCCTGCACCGCTTCCGTACGTTGTTCAGGGGTCAGCACGTACTAGTCCGATCAGACAATACCGCGACAGTAGCGTACATCAACCGACAAGGTGGTCTGCGCTCCCGCCGTATGTCGCAACTCGCCCGCCACCTCCTCATATTGAGTCAGAAGCATCTGAGGTCGCTTCGAGCCATTTATATCCCGGGAGACCAGAGCTGTCTCGGCTTCGGCCTCTCCCTGCGGAATGGAGACTCCATCCCCGTTCCCACCACTCCCTTTTGAGACCAGGTGGTGAACCTGCAGGCACTTCCATCGGAGGAGGCAGACCCAGCCTTGGCACTGCTCTGTCCAGTACGCGCCCTCTGTGCTTACGTAGACAGAATGCAGTGTTTCAGGACCTCAGACCAGCTCTTTGTCTGTTATGGTGGGAAGCTGAAGGGAAAGGCTCTCTCCAAGCAAAGGTTGTCTCACTGGATAGTGGACACCATTGCTTTGGCATACCAGCAGCAAGGTCGACCTGCAGCTGTGACGGCCCACTCCACCCGGAGTGTGGCATCCTCTTGGGCTCTAGCACATGGCGCCTCACTAACATCTGCAGAGCTGCAGACTAGGTGACACCTAATACATTCGCAAGATTCTACAATCTCCGAGTGGAGCCACTTTCTTCTCATGTACTCACAGGTGTCTTCGCTTGCTCGCCATTCCTCTCCACGGACGGGATACGTGCGATATATTCCTCAGGTGAGCCTGATAAGCCCTGAGTTCCTCCAGCACTGTTGACGTCAACGCCAGAGGTATGCCACTGGCAGCTTTCGCGCTTGGCTAGGTGCCTCCATGTGCATGGTTCCCCCTCTGGGCGACCCCCACATGTGTATTTTCACTGTAAGCCTCTCTGAGCATGTGTCTTTCCCTCGGCAAGCCACCTTGCCACCCCTGGGGTTGAAATATTCCATCTGCGGCTGGACACCCCAGTGATACTCCATATGCAGCCCCTCGGGGTCATATGTGTATTCCAAGTCCCCCCCTTCGCGTTGGGCATGATTGCATATTTCCACTTTGAGATATGCTTCCCAGTGTACCTTGGTATTTCTGTGTTAAGTAGGAGTCCTTCGTCCGTGCCAGTCTCACGACAGGGAGCTCAGACTTACGCAGGGCACTGGAAGACAGCCAAGGTGGCGTGATTAGACTGGGAACCCCATTCGTCGTCACTGACGTAACTCGTAGTGACCACAAAAGGGAACGTCTCGGTTACGTATGTAACCCTCATTCCCTGAGTAGGGAACGGAAACGTTACGTCTCCCTGCCACTTCCGCTGTACTGCTGGAACGCTTGAGTTCAGTCTCAGCTCCTCAGCGAAGACATATCTGCATGTTGCCGGCGTACTTCCTTATATACCCACAGGGTGGGGAAGAGTTACGCTATGCAAATTCCGCAGACCCATGGCATTTCATTGCCATTGGCTCGTTTTATATACTCGAAGATGACAGGCTTTCTAAGCGAAACCCCATTCGTTGTCACTGACGTAACGTCTCCGTTCCCTACTCAAGGAACAAGGGTTACATACGTAACCGAGACGTAACACTTTTCTGACCTTTGCTGTAACGTCTACACACACTCACACGCATACACACCTAGGTTATGACCACCTCAAAGGCTGTTATCTTTGTTATACCCTGAACAATTAATGATTCATCACATAGCTATTTGTTATATATATTACAATTGTTCTCCATTGCTTGCCAGGACATTGGTATCGTCTCTTGTTCATGTGTTGCACTTTCTTGTTTCAGCTTGAACCAGGAAGTGCCCATCTTTGTTTGCACCATGGCATTTCCTACCATTCCCTGCCCACTGCATGTTTTTGAGCCTCGATACAGGCTAATGATACGCAGATCTATGGAAACGGGAACCAAACAGTTTGGCATGTGCATTGCTGATGAACTAAAAGGGTAAGAGGCCTTGAATACAATTTTAGGTGTGGGTCTACATTTTATTTACTGGTTAATAAAGGGAAATCTGTTTGGTATGGTATTGCAATTCAAATTTTCACCTATATGTGGTCAACCAATTAAAGGGTCATGAAATGCCCTATTTCAGCGCTGGCTAGTTCTCACCAGTTTTGAAAAAGGCGTGGTAAGAAGTGGAGTGGAAGGGGAAGAAAGGAGACTACACTCCCAAGCCCTATTCAGACAGGATTAGTGTAACTTGGAGAGGTGGGGAAAAGTAATCATTACCAGAGCTTCTCAGTGATTTTAGTCCCGTCCAAATGTGCTATCTCAGTAATCATTACAGACTATGGGCCCTATTTTAACGATCTAAGCGCATTGTCTAAAGCGCACGGCGCAAGTGCAGTTAGGGCGCGTGTCCAAATCCACTTTTGCTAATTTAACGGCGGGAAAAATGGTCGGCACGCCAGGCACATGGTCTAAAAAGGTTGTTCCTATTCTCTTAACCAAAAAAAATATTGCAGCATTGACTTTAGACCAGGTTTCATTTGGTAAATGGCGCAGTCTATTTCAGTTGCCTCAAAATAGCAACACGCCAACAATGCGCCTGAACACACCTCGTTTTCAGACCAGCAAATGGGCGCAAATGCATTTGCTATTTAAACAACGTGTTGCAGGACGTGAAAATGATAACTGCGTCGGGCTAAAACTAGCAAAAAACACTTGCGTCGAGCCTGTGGGTGTATGATAGGGCTTCTTTTAGCGTTAGGTAAGTGCCTATTACCAACGTAATCCAATCTAAATCTCTCTCTCTCTCTCTCTCTCTCTCTCTCTCTCTCTATATATATATATATATATATATATATATATACAGTGCTATGCATAAGTGAATACACCCATGCTAAAGTTGACTAAAAAGAGGAATAAAAAATCATATTTTGGAAAATTATATTTTCCAAAATCATATTTTGGAAATTGAACTTAATGCCTTCAATTTCCAAAATATGATTTTTTTATTCCTCTTTTTAGTCAACTTTAGCATGGGTGTATTCACTTATGCATTGCACTGTATATATATATATATACATATATATATATATATATATATATATATATATATATATATATATATATATATATATATATATATATATATATATATATATACATATACATATACATACAGTGGGGAGAACACTGTTCTCTCAGTGGGGAGAACAATTTGCAAAAAAAAATTACACACTATTTAGCACAAACAGGGCTACCATAATATGTGAGCAACAAGAATGTACATGTCTGCATTTTTGAGAGAATAATGTTTATGCGTGGTTATTGAAAAAACTAAAAACTAAAGTTTCTGAAATAAGGCCATAAAACACATACTAAATATGTGCCAATAAGACTTTTGTCTAATAGATGTCATTGCCTAGTGTTTTTTCTTCAAAATGATGTGAAAATCACCCTGCCTAATCATTCACATAACACAATACATTGATTTGAATTTTGCAAAGCACTTTCTGTTTGGAAAGGCAATATGCGGAGTGGGCGTGACAGATCATGCATATTTAGTGGTTCACACCTTAGGAGACAATGGGGCCTGCATACTTAATTAGCCATTCATTCAGGTGAGTCACTGAGCCACAAGAATGCAAGAGCAACAGTTGGAAGCATCTCAATTCTTTTTTATTTTTCCACATATTGTGCTTGCAATTTGGCCTATAATATCCAAGGAAAACATGTCTAGTAATTGTGCAGTTAATTCTCATACTGTATTTTCAGTTTTGGAATATTTATCCTCTCCCCAAATTTGTCACTAATAAAACACAATAAAAATTATTTAAAGAAAAGGCTTATATTTACCTTTTAATAGTTTGTTTACATCTACCTTGTAAATATATTTTTTTATTAAAAAGGTTACAATTACAACAACAATTCAAGTGTAATCTTTCTTTGTAAAAACTAAAGTATACATTTTATCATACACATTTCAAAGTTAAGGATTTGATTGATTATTTGATTACTTTATTTTTGACAAAACATACTATATTTAACATGAGCAAATATTGGCAAACAAAAGCTTATTTGAGTTGGCAGATATTTTACAGTAAAAATGTATAATCTATCCAAAACTAATCAACGAAATGTTGTCTTTCATATGTCTGTAACATAGGTCTTTCATTTTTATTATAAGAAATATAAATGTTAATTTGCAGTTTAATACGTTGCTTATACAAATACATTTTATTTCAACATATTTCAGTCGATTTTTACTCAGTATAGCAATACAGTTTGCTAAAACCGAAACATTCATTCACAAACAGAAACACCTGACTGTAACGTTGTTTTTATGAAATATTAGAGCATATAAATGTTCATTTTCAGTTTAATACGTTGCTTATACAAATAGCCTACATTTTATTTCAACATATTTCTGTCGATTTTTACTCAGCTCAGTATAGCAATACAGTTTGCTAAAACATCATCATTCATTCACACAGAGACGCAATTTAAATTTAAACTGTCTTTTTGCGAGCTGTGATAATCAGCGCGCATCTCTGCGGCTGCCATTCATTCATTCACAGAAACGCGATTAACTTGAGAAGGAAAAAAAACTTACTACATATTCGGATCCTCTCTCCTGCAATACCCGCACTGTCTCTGAGGTAGATTTTCCATTATTATTATTCCTCACAGCGCTGCCAGATGGTGTAAACACGTAGGCTACAATGATATGATTAAACTTGTGTTTTCTCGAGCTGATATGGGGGGCGTTCACAGGTTTGCCTCAGTAATTTGCGTTTGAATAGCGCGCGCTCTCCGTGGGCGGAGTCACATTACCTTTGAATGAGCTCTAATTAGCTCGACTGGAATCGCTCTCTTTTAATACAGATTTCACAAGATGAGAATATTTGTTTTTTATATAAATTACCTAATTTTAAAGCAGAGAATTCAAGCTTCATGCCTGTGTGACTGTATGCCTGTTTGACTCAGTATTCGCTGAGTTATTGTTCATTTTCGGACGCGTTTCAGAATGGTCTTCACTGACAGAGAGAAGGCAGAACTCGCATCACGTTTATTTTTCTTTATTTGGCAAAAAGCACAACAGTTTGTTTTTATTGTGAGTATACACAAAAATAATACACATTTAACAGAATCGATTGATGTATGAAACTTGCTTGTAATATCAAAGTCAACAGAGCAAAATTAATTTCTTTTGAACTGAACTGAAAAAAATCCAGCAAAACGCGCGGGTGCGTTTGTCGACCTCAGAGGGTTAAATCACCTTTCTTCCCCATTCTGACATTCAGTTTGGAGTTCAGGAGATTGTCTTGACCAGGACCACACCCCTAAATGCACGTGACCATGTGATTGGTTGATTAGATAATTGCATTAATGAGAAATTGAACAGGTGTTCCTAATAATCCTTTAGGTGAGTGTATATATGTGTATATATATATATATATGTGTGTGTGTGTGTATGTATGTACAACCCCAAATCAGAAAAAGTTGGGACACTGTACAAATTGTGAGTAAAAAAGGAATGGAATAATTTACAAATCTCATAAACTTATATTTTATTCACAATAGAATATAGATGACATATCAAATGTTTAAACTGAGAAAATTTATAATTTTAAGGGAAAAATAAGTTGATTTTAAATTTCATGGCATCAACACATCTCAAAAAAGTTGGGACAAGGCCATGTTTACCACTGTGTGGCATCCCCTCTTCTTTTTATAACAGTCTGCAAACGTCTGGGGACTGAGGAGACAAGTTGCTCAAGTTTAGGAATAGGAATGTTGTCCAATTCTTGTCTAATACAGGCTTCTAGTTGCTCAACTGTCTTAGGTCTTCTTTGTTGCATCTTCCTCTTTATGATGCACCAAATGTTTTCTATGGGTGAAAGATCTGGACTGCAGGCTGGCCATTTCAGTACCCGGATCCTTCTTCTACGCAGCCATGATATTGTAATTGATGCAGTATATGGTCTGGCATTGTCATGATGGAAAATGCAAGGTCTTCCCTGAAAGAGACGACGTCTGGATGGGAGCATATGTTGTTCTAGAACTTGGATATACCTTTCAGCATTGATGGTGCCTTTCCAGATGTGTAAGCTGCCCATGCCACACGCACTCATGCAACCCCATACCATCAGAGATGCAGGCTTCTGAACTGAGCGCTGATAACAACTTGGGCTGTCCTTGTCCTCTTTAATCTGGATGACATGGCGTCCCAGTTTTCCAAAAAGAACTTCAAATTTTGATTCGTCTGACCACAGAACAGTTTTCCACTTTACCACAGTCCATTTTTAATGAGCCTTGGCCCAGAGAAAACGCCTGCGCTTCTAGATCCTGTTTAGATATGGCTTCTTTTTTGAACTATAGAGTTTTAGCTGGCAACGGCGAATGGCACGGTGGATTGTGTTCACCGACAATGTTTTCTGGAAGTATTCCTAAGCCCATGTTGTGATTTCCATTACAGTAGCATTCCTGTATGTGATGCTTAGGGCCCGAAGATCACGGCATCCAGTATGGTTTTCCGGCCTTGACCCTTACATACAGAGATTGGTTGAGATTCTCTGAATCTTTGAATGATATTATGCACTGTAGATGATGATAACTTCAAACTCTTTGCAATTTTTCTCTGAGAAACTCCTTTCTGATATTGCTCCACTATTTTTCGCCGCAGCATTGGGGGAATTGGTGATCCTCTGCCCATCTTGACTTCTGAGAGAGACTGCCACTCTGAGAGGCTCTTTTTATACCCAATCATGTTGCCAATTGACCTAATAAGTTGCAAATTGGTCCTCCAGCTGTTCCTTATATGTACATATAACTTTTCCGGCCTCTTATTGCTACCTGTCCCAACTTTTTTGGAATGTGTAGCTCTCATGAAATCCAAAATGAGCCAATATTTGGCATGACATTTCAAAATGTCTCATTTTCAACATTTGATATGTTATCTATATTCTATTGTGAATAAAATATAAGTTTATGAGATTTGTAAATTATTCCATTCCTTTTTTACTCACAATTTGTACAGTGTCCCAACTTTTTCTGATTTGGGGTTGTATGTATATGTATGTTATACGTGTTTGCACAGATGATATCAGAAAGCAACGTAATACGCACATGGTGACAGGAAGGTGACGGCGGTGCGTAAATCGAGTTATTCCTCCCTCTTCTGCTAGTTTTACTGAGATATCTTATCCCGTGCGAATTGGCCATTATTATTACAGATGTCCTGTGGTAAAATTACATTACTCCATCTACCCTTGTAAAAACTAATCCTGTCCGAATAGGGCTCTAGTGAGTTAAAAACATCAAAGATTCCCACACATGTACACTGCAATTAACCCTCTGGGGTCTGAGCTGTTTTCTGGGCCCTGGAGGTGTTCTGACATGCTCTGACATTTGTGCTTATTTCTGTTACTTGTGGCATTTTCATGGCTAAAGTCTGATTACACTGTATTCAGCACAAACTCTGCTACAATAATATATCAGCAGCATGTATGTAAAAGTTTGTAGTTTTGAGATAATGACATTTATGCGTGGTTTGTGAAAATACAAAAAAAAATTGTCACTGAAATAAGGTCATGAAACCCATACTGATTATTTCTTCACAAGACTTTGAAATTGAAAACTTGAAAATTGTATCACGTAGCCTAGAATATTTGCTCCAAAACTATGTGAAAATCACCCTGACTGCTCATTCAGAGAAGACAATATATTGATTTAAAATTTCTAAGACGTGTTTTGTGTGAAAAAGCAATATGCGAAGGGGCGGATCATCTCATTAATATGCAAGCTTTTCACACCTGAGAAAGACAAACCACTCCCTAATGGCCCTATTAGGAGCTAACAGGCCCTTTCATTCTGAGCAACCTTGCACAAAGAATGAGGAGATTTAAAAAAGAATGGCTTTTTGATTGGATTTATTTACAACACAACATAATCCAAATATACCCAACAAATGACAAAAAAGCACTTATTGAAAACAATGATCCAAAGACAGAGACCTTTCTGCCATTCCTAAAAACATTGTACATGCCTTTCATTTCCAAGGTGTTTGATTTTCACTTTACCATGTTCATGTACAGAGACTCATGTCAGTGGCATCTGGTCCCTGAAAAAAAAAAAAAAAAGTGAACATACTGATATCAAGAGAAATAGGGAATATAGTTCTAAAATGTATTGGGAATAAATTTTAGATTTTTCTGGTTAAAATTGCTTTTTAAAATTCACAGAATACACACACACACACACACACACACAAATGTTTCCAACAATATATAATATAATGAACACCAGGTTTGTTGTGCAGTAGGCTATGCACAGTGCTTTTCAAACGCGATCGCACTCCAAATATGATACATTCAAACGCGATCGCGCTCCAAATATGATACATTCAAAACCAGAGCTCGCTCCAAAATATGAAACATTATGGTTACCATATTATACATATCTACGTTTGAGCAGATATCCACAAACACAGTAACAGTAAACACGGGTCTAAATATTATAATATTCACCATATATCTAGCAACAGTTCAACTGCAATGTGAAATTTATGCAACAATAACAAACTAATATTTAAGAATTTCTTACCTTACATCTTTCTTGTCTTCAAATCGCGTTCTTCTTCTTCTGAGGTAAAGCCAATGTAAGCTCACGGCACGTCTTTCAAACTCGACGAAAAGCAGAGACTTGTGAAGTTTGTTGGTGCTTTGTTTTTGAGGTAATGAGCGCGTTCGCGTTCCATGTGGAGATTTGCATGTGAATGTCTTTTGCGCTCGTAGGCGTGGTCAAATTAAAAAATAATTAGGAAGCGTTTGAGAAGCTGGACATCTTGTTGGTTTTATACAAATTACTTAAACATAGAATATTTGTTTTCAGTTTGAATCCGATCATTTAAAAGTACACACTTAAATGTTTATAAAGGTATATGGCTCATAAATGTGTGACAAGTATTCGCTGAGTTGGGTTTCAGTTTATAGACGTGCTCAAGAAAAAAAAGTTCACCGCGACGGGGAGGCAGAAAGCACACCCTGTTTATTTTCTTTATTTTACAAAAACACAATGTTTTGATTTGTTTGTAAGTGGACACATACAAAAGTAGAAATATCACAGATTATTTTTTTATATTTCTTTTTTCTGTATGACCATAAATGACGGAGTAATTTAAGTTTATAGTGCTACAATGTGAAGAAAATCCAGCAAAACGCACGGGCGCGTTTGTCGACCTCAGAGGGTTAACTATTGCACACAACAAAATGAACAAATATCTAGTGGGGTTTTTTTGGGTTTTTTTTTTACAATTAACACAGCATAGTTTCTTTCCTGGCTTCCTTTTGCTAGCGTTAAGGGGGTCGCACACCAGACGAGATGCGCACCGGACGAGATTATTATTAATAATAACAACAGAAGTTGTAGCTGCAGATTAAGTATCCAAAATGCCCTTGACTCTAGATCCAATATCTACAGTATAATTAATAGGTAAAAAGACCAACAATGCAGAATCATCAGCATATAAAAGCAGCTTACATTTCACAGCAGCTGGCATATCATTAATATAAACTAAAAATAAAAGGGGGCCAAGGATTGAACCTTGAGGCACCCCACAAGTAATATCTCGAGAATCTGATATGGCCCCCGCAACATCACAAAATTGAGTTCTTCCAGTGAGGTAAGAGGTGAACCATTTCACCGCAGAATTTCTGAAGCCTATACTTTGCAGCTTTGATAATAAAATTGCATGATTTACAGTATCAAAGGCTTTTTGTAAATCAAGAAGAATCATACCCACATACTTTCCTTCATCAAAGTTTTGTCGAATATAATCACATAAATGAATAAGACAGGTTTCAGTCGAATATGCTGCTCTAAATCCAGACTGCAGTTCATATAGCAGATTATGTTTAACAAGGTACTCTTCCACCTGCTCATACACAAGACGCTCAAACACCTTTGATATTGCTGTCAGAATTGATACAGGCCTATAATTACCAACATCTAATCTACTATTTTTCTTAAAAAGGGGGACTACCCGGGCCCTTTTCATATCACATGGAAAAATACCCTGACTTAAAGACAAATTTATTATATGGGTGAGCACCCTAGAAATTACATTGGCACTATCGCGCAAAAATCTGGACGGAATAAGGTCCTGTCCAGTAGCTTTGTTAATTGACAAAGTGGATAGACACAATCTCACCCTTTCCTCTGAGACAGGATCAATTTCAAAAACATCAGAAGTGACATGTTTGGTTTTATAAAAGGAGTTTACAAATGATGGGCCATATCTACCTGACACCTTCGGCAGCTTATCGACCAGACTGGCAGCAACAGTTGTAAAAAAAGTATTAAAAACGCAAGCAACCTGCTGTTTGTCAGAAATCATTTTATCCTCAATAACTAACCCAATATTGCCAGACTTAGATTTTGATTTTCCTTTAACAGCCATATCAGTAAAAACTTTCCACAGCTTTTTAGGCTGATGTAAATTTGACGTAATAGCATCAGCATAAAATTCAGACTTTGTTTTCTGTACCTTGTAACTAGCCTGATTACGAAAATATATATATTTATCATAGTCACAAGACAAAGTTGACCTCTTAAACTTTCTGAACCATTTATCCCGTTGTCTAATAAGATCCAAAATGTCAGAAGTCATCCAAATTGCACTTCTCTGTTTAATTCTGGTTTCCTTCATTGGTGCAACATTATCAAGAGTTTCTAAAAAGTGCTGTTTAAACAAAGACCAGGCCCCATCAACATCATTGCTTCCGAGAACATCTGACCAATTCCTTCTAGAAAGCATTTCTTTAAATTCCTCAGCTGTATAATGTTTTGTACATCTATATCTAATTGAACTATGGCTGCCAGTCTTCAATAGTGATTTAGATATTTTACGAGTGCAATAGGTGACACTATGATCACTCAAAGCAATATCAAGGATGCCTGATTGAGAAATATTTTTATGTTCTGAAACTAATATTAAGTCTAATAGGGACTGACTGTTAGCAGACACTCTAGTAGGTTCAGCGATTAACTGTTTTAGGCCCGACACCTTGCAAAAAGTTAAAAGAGATTCTTTCAGGCTGCTCTTACTAGGCTGCAATACATTTGTGTTAAAATCCCCCATAAGAATACATTCGTTCTCCATACATACATTACTCTTATAGCAGACCATTTCAAGAAGTTCATAAAAATCTGTTTGCTTAGGGGGTCTATAACAAACACAAATGATAATGGGTTTAGTTTTAGGAAGCAATAGTTCAATCCATGCAGTCTCCAAACCTTCCACCTGTAGATCAGCCCGCGGGTTATATGACAAATCATTCCTTATAAATAGGCACACTCCTCCTCCGTTTCTGTTCCGATCGTGCCTGTAAATGGAGTAATCCGCAAGCTCGACTTCAACATCCTGTATTGATCCATCAAGCCAGGTTTCTGACACAGCAATCACAGCAGCCTTAGAGGTTCTTGCAAGTTGACTGAATTATTCGAAAATAATGCACACCTGAGGTGGTTACACCTTGGCTGTGCTGCATTATTTTCTAATAGTTCAATGGACCCGAGTCAAAACATTCGAAGTAGGCGGGGCCACTTTCACTAAAATGGCTATAAGATATTTTCACCAAACTTGTTATACTCATGTACAAGCTCACTTTGTGGTCACACAAAAAAAATCCTTTCTATGAGGACATTGGTGTATCTCGAAAAACATGGCCGCCATTAGCCAGTGAAGTTTTGAGCACCTATTAGACAAGGTTAACGAAGGTTGATCGGAACAAAACACAGTAGGCATGTTCAACTCATGGCCCTAGAGGCCTGTAAGAATTTTGAAAGAAATCGGCCACTAGATGGCGCTAACGAGTTTTATGTCTCTGTAATCACGTATTGTTTTACACATCCACACGATATGCATATCATTTAATAGATCTCCTCATTCTGGTCAACTTTGCCTCAAGAACCACTGCTGTCAATCAAATAATTTGTTAAATATTTGTGATTATTTGAAAATTCTACTTTTTGAACTCCTCATAGACCGTTTGTCCGAATTGCTCGAAACTTCACATGCATCATCTTAGGGGCCCTCATGGCAGAAAAGTTATCAAAAGAATTTCGATCGATGAAACCGTTTAGCAGATACAATTGTTTATATATTTCTGGTATGGCCCATTGTGAGTAACATGTCTATATATTGTGTGCACAAAGTAGAAACTTCACAAAACTGTGTAGATATAGAGAACAACTGATTTTGAAGAAATGTGCCAGGTTTCAAGGATTTCTGATGCTCAGAGGGCTCACAGTACATTCTATCAAACATTTAAACTGAAGATGAAGCCTTAAATACCACTGTTGTCCACAAGAGGGACAATAAATCTTTTTAATCTAATCTTTATCATTATCCAGCATTGGCTGATAAAAAAATTTTTTAAATCATAATTTTTTTCAAAGAATTAGGGTGCACTGGATATCTAGGATATAGATTTATATAATTTGCGCATTCTCCATCATGGATATTTATGGTTTCAGGCCTACATTTCGGTTCAACCTTTAGCTCAACAGCATAGTTGGCATGACGGTCTTAAATGCTTGAACCCCGTTAATTGCTCCTTGCAGCTATATTTATTATTATTATTCCTTCTTCCGCTCTTGGAGTCTATGGCAGCCCATAGAACCACTTGCGGGAAAGTTGTAACGGTTTGACACTCTGATAGAGGACAGTCCCAACCAATACACCAATTTTGGTGTGTCTAAGTCATTCCCTCTAGCGCCACCACCTGTCCAAAGTTTCACTCATATTTTGCTAATAACTTTTGAACTGTAAGGCCAATCAACAAAATAATTTGTTCCTCTGATTCCTGAGCTCATGTCGATTCCACCATATGACGTCATTTTCTGTCATGGAAATTTTTCTGCCATTTAGAATTTTCGAACTCCTCCTAGGCCGTTGCTCCGATTTTCACGAAAATTTAACCAGATCATCTCCAGACCATGCTGACAAAAAGTTATGGAATTCAAGTTGATTTGTCAAACCGTTTTCGATAAACGCACAAACAAATTTTACGTAACACTTGCAAAAACAGACATAAGGCTGTATCTCTGCAACGCTTTATCGGGATTCAGACCAAACTTGGTACATGTCATCACAAGCATGACCTGAGGCTGATACCTGCGTTTCGGCGCAGTGCCACCTACTGGTCTGAAGTGATGAAAAATGGATATTTTTGCTTATAACTTCTGAACGGTTTGTCCAAAAATCCTAAGATTGGTTTTGTTAGATTCAGGGCATCATGCCGAGTAAAATGATATCCAATTTTACCATATCGGCCATTTTGGCTGTCGGTCATTTTGAATTTTGTGCTAAAATGCTGTATTTTAAGAACGCATGAATGGATTGTTACGAAACTTGGTATGGGTCATCAGCACGATGCCTTGAATGAGCCTGAGAAGTTTCGAATCAGCGCCACCTAGTGGTCAAAAGTTATAACAGAATGTCCAAAATGGCTTATAACTTTTGAATAAATCTGCCTATTGAAATGACACTGGTCTTAATAGATTTCTTGGGTCACGCCGAGAACATAGATACCAAGTTTGGCTGAAATTCCTGTCCGCCATCTTGATTTTCATTCAAAACATACTTTTTCGAACTCCTCCTAGACCGTTTGTCCGATTTTCACCAAAATCGAATCATATCATCTCCAGACTGTGCTGCCTAAAAGTTATGGATTTCGTGTCGATTGACAAAACTGTTTTCGTATACCACAGTAGCAAAGTTGAGGCATGATGCCAAAACTATTCAGGCTTCATCTCTGCAATGCCTTGACATATTGACACCAAACTTTGTATGTGTCATTGTCACTTCACTCTGACCACATCACATCAGTTTTGTAACTGCGCCACCATGATTTTTCAGCCATTTCGCCTAAAATCCTCTTTAAATGTCTTTAATTGCTCATTGTTGCAGTTGTTCTGACACTTTCAGCCATGTCTTTTCGTCTTATTCTGCTTGGTCCCAGTAATTGCTGCTTGCAGCTATATTTGGTTTTGCTTCTCTCCGAATATAGTCTTTGAGAGCATGCCACACCATCTCAATGAGATTCATATCAGGTGATTCGGTGGGTTTCTTAAGACAGTTTATACCCTCTTTAACAATGACTCTCTGCTTGCAGCAGTGTGCTTCATGTCATTGTCCTGGAAAAAAAGGTGATGGACTCCAAAGTTTTGCCAAATGTATGGGGCGGCAAATTATAAAAAATAAAATAAAAATCTATATAACCATCTTATTAAGAAGGTTATTTAAAGCCCATTTAAAAGACAACAATTGTTAGTACAACCAAAGGCATCTTTTTTCTTTTGAGCCAAATGAAATTTGAATGCATCTTCCAAAAATAAAAATATTTTTATTTAAAATATGTATTCAAATATGTATTATATTTAAAATATGTAATTTATGTGATTCATGCACAAGTATTTGTTTGCATCAGTATACACCTTATCAGGTCTAAATACCCCAAGACATCTGTAAGACAAACTGTAAAGGGTCTTTTTTTATTTGTTTACACTGACAATAACAACAGAACAGTGATTGTAAAATAACAAACAGAATGCGGTTTCTTCCGTCTCGGTCTCCGTTCTGGAGCGCGTCATAAAATGACTGCACCATTTTAATAAAACATAATGCAAGCAGATAAATCATTTGATAAATAGATAAATCTTATTGTTTACAATCTTGTTTCGTCCTTTCAATATAAAAGTCTTTGCTACTCACTCATAAAGACAGTCTTTGCTGCCATCTAATGGTGTATTAATGTAACTTTCACGATCACTAACGGACTCTTTCCAAATATTGCATGTTATTTATATAAAATAATATTTATTGAACAACAATAGCCATTATAAAAGACAATAGGAAATAAACACAAGCAAACAATTCAGTCAAACATGCAAAAGCAGTGCTCTAGTACTGGATTTAAATTAAATATTGCCTAAATATAAAGTTATGGAACTTAATTTTCCCCTTAACCCAAAGAATACCCATTTGATATACCACAAATGAATTATATCTCATGTTTAACCACTATCCACATAAGAGCTAGAGGCAAATTTTTGAAGGATTGGCCAAGATTAAGCCGTTCTCAACGGGTACATGAGAGCTGAACGGCTGCTTGTACAACAAATTGTAAAATAGGAGCTATGTTTATGAGTCACATATTTGAGGTCTAAATAACCACATTCTCGCCTAAAATAAATCTTAAATGGGTCCTATTATGCTTTTCAACTTTAGTGTAAGTAAGTTTAGTTTAATTTTGTAATGTTGCTGCATAAAAATATCTGCAAGCTCAAAGTCCACTCCAAAGGGAGATATTTTATTTAACAGAATCCCCTTTTCAAGAACTACAATGAATGGCTCATTTGGACTACAAGCGGATCTTATGAAGTCACAATGTTACTTATTTCAATAATCACAATAATCGTTTTTCTGTGCGTTACACATTTTATGGAGAATGCTTTTGTAAGACAGTTCACTGCTCCTTAGGAAAATGAACCATGGTTTTGATCGATTACTGTTTGTATTACCTTAGTTTTTAGACAAATATCACAATTAAATGGTGGATAACATTGTATCTATAATGTATAAGAAAATTACAAAAAACATGCCACTCTGAGACATCCTGTGAAATCCCTGCTTGCAAAGTCCATGCATGACATCCGTTCTGCACGATCCTCTTGTTCGTTAACATTGTCAGGGTCTGAATTGGGTTCGAATTGGTTTGAAATAACCTGACAATTTACACTAGAGAAGAACTCGCAGTTATGGAGGGGCTGGACATTTCCCGTACACGCTCTAAGTCACAAAACACTGGGCTAACTAAACAATCACAGCACATTTTGCATTGCGGAAGGAGGGGCTTCATCGAAATTGGCGTGTTCGAGCCAGACTGGGGAGAGAGGTGGGGAATATTGCACATTTGAGAACCAGAAAGAACTGTTGTATAAAATGTAATAATATGTAGACTAGGCATACTTAAAGATTGATTTAAAAGAAATAACAACAGCAGTCTGATCTGGCCTACAGTAGCTACTGAGAGTTGAACTAAAGAATGTTGTTCCATGCACCACCTGGTGGATATTGTGTGAAGCACAACAAAATTATTTTAATTCTTAAAAGCGTGCCTGCAGTGCTCTCTGTGATCATCCGTGACGAAATGCGCATTCTTAAAGGCCATGGTACAATGATGTATAACTATTAATCCATATCTTGCTCTGGAGGCAGTCATATGCAATTTATTTGCATTACAGATCCTGCAATATCAAAACAAGTCATTTTTGGATCTTGATTAACCCCCTGAGGTCGGCGGTATCGCCGGCGATACCAGCTCGCTTTTTTTTTATCAGTGTAAAAGAAACTCCTAAATACTCTGTTGACTTTGATTTTCCATAGGAGTTTCATACATCAATCGATTCTGTTAAATGTGTATTATTTTTGTGTATACTCACAATAAAAACAAAGTGTGGTGCTTTTTGCCAAATAAAGAAAAATAAACACGAAGCTAGGTTCTGCCTTCTCTCTGTCCGTGTAGTCCATTCTGAAACGCGTCCGAAAATGAATCATAACTCAGCGAATACTTCTCACACAGGCATGTGAGTTATGTCTTTATGAAGCTTGAAATCTCTTCTTTTAAATGAAGTAATTTATATAAAACACAAATGTTTTCAACTCATGTAATCCGTTTGAAAGCAAGGAGAGGTACCGTTTTTCCTTCTGCCTCATTATCTTTATAATCAGCTGCGGCCGCCCCACCCCCGGCGCGATTCACATGTAAATAGTTTAGGTGATCTAGTATGCATCGCATACGCCCCCCGATCAATGCCATAAAAACACAGTTTCTATCAGACTTACTGATAGTTCATCGCGTTTTGAGTATGGCACGCTTCTCCGGTAATAAAGACGCCCTTCAGATGATTCTGGACAGCGAGGAAAAATGCACGATACCGGGTTGTGTCCTCAGAGGAAGATTGTAACAGACGACGAACGGCAGCATATTGAAGAGCGAATTCCGCCGAGGACACAATTTCGGAGTAAGTTTTACTTAAAAGTCTTTTGTCTTTTATTTTTCGTGTTTGCATTTATGAGGAAAAAAACAATATTACGTGACAGTTCTCCATTATGGACGCGAGCGCTCTAAGCACTAAAAGACTTTCAAACATTCACAGAGACCTCAAAACAGAAAGTACAAATCCTTTCTTTAAAACGAATTTCGTTTTGTATCAATTGTATCTTAATTTTAATAATTTTTTCATTAACAAATTTCCTGGATTTAAAGTAAATATAGGCTAGCAATCACAACATAAGGTCTGAACTGGAGATCATCATGAACCCGTAGCCTACTCGCCTCACATGTCTAAAAAAATTTTGATATATTTACAGAAAGCTGGTTCTAAACAAAACCATCCAAAACAAAAAAAACTATGTAGCCTAATAAATGTGCATTTCTCCGGTGCGTTCACTAGCCTACTGCGAAGATCGCGAGTCAGCCTATCATCAACTTCATCTTTGCCAGAAATCGCGTGTGTGAATGAATGATGTTGTTTTAGCAAACTGTATTGCTATACTGAGATGAGTAAAAATCGACTGAAATATGTTTAAATAAAATGTAGGCTATTTGTATAAGCAACGTATTAAACGGCAAATTAACACAACGTTACAGTCAGGCGAAATATGAAAGACAACATTTTGTTTAGTAGATTTGTGTACAGTTTTTACTGTAGAATATACTGCCACATCAAATAAGCTTTTGTTTAGCAATTTCTATATATAAAATAGCCTACTATTTTTGTCAAAAATAAAGTCATCAACTAAGATGTTAGCTGTTCCAATGTTGGCTATATTCAAAGTAATGAATACATAGATAAAATGTAGGCCTATAATCTTTTTTTTTTACAAAAAAAGAGTACACTTGAAATATTGTTGAAATTGTAATTATTGTTGTTGTAACCTTTTTAACTTTGAAATGTGTATGATAAAATGTATACTTTAGTTTTTACAAAGAAAGATTACACTTGAATTGTTGTTGTAATTGTAACCTTTTTAATAAAAAAATATATTTACAAGGTAGATGTAAACAAACTATTAAAAGGTAAATATAAGCCTTTTCTTTAAATAATTTTTATTGTGTTTTATTAGTGACAAATTTGGGGAGAGGATAAATATTCCAAAACTGAAAATACAGTATGAGAATTAACTGCACAATTACTAGACATGTTTTCCTTGGATATTATAGGCCAAATTGCAAGCACAATATGTGGAAAAATAAAAAAGAATTGAGATGCTTCCAACTGTTGCTCTTGCATTCTTGTGGCTCAGTGACTCACCTGAATGAATGGCTAATTAAGTATGCAGGCCCCATTGTCTCCTAAGGTGTGAACCACTAAATATGCATGATCTGTCACGCCCACTCCGCATATTGCCTTTCCAAACAGAAAGTGCTTTGCAAAATTCAAATCAATGTATTGTGTTATGTGAATGATTAGGCAGGGTGATTTTCACATCATTTTGAAGAAAAAACACTAGGCAATGACATCTATTAGACAAAAGTCTTATTGGCACATATTTAGTATGTGTTTTATGGCCTTATTTCAGAAACTTTAGTTTTTAGTTTTTTCAATAACCACGCATAAACATTATTCTCTCAAAAATGCAGACATGTACATTCTTGTTGCTCACATATTATGGTAGCCCTGTTTGTGCTAAATAGTGTGTAATTTTTTTTTGCCATTAATATGTTTATAAGCAACTGAAAAAAGCACAAATGTCAGGGCATGTCAGAACATCTCAAGGACCCCAAAAACACCTCAGACCCCAGAGGGTTAAATAAATGCTTTGTTTATAATGAGGGGGATGTTTTAAGCTATAAACTTGCTGGATGTATGGTACAAAGACCTTTTATGTCAAAGATCAAGGCTAATTTTATTTCTTATGTCATGACCCTTTTAAAGACCAGTTACACATACTGAATGGATGGCATTTGTGTCAGTCTGTGAAACAGAATTTATGCCATGCAGAAGTGCAATTACTACATTGAATCGATAACCACTGGGAAAGTCATGCAACACCAAGGATGGACAATAATATGACCAAAAAAAAAAAACAATTACATTAAAATTTTTCATGTCAGTCAATATTGATGATTATTATGATATATGACAAATCTTTATTTGTCTATATAAGTTTAAAGGCAGATTTTGGCTCCTTGTAGAAACCAGACAGTTAATTGTGGGTTTTATTTTATTTTTATTTTTTATTTATTTATTTTTTCAGAACATGACAAACGCTTACCAAGCAGGTGAACATTTCACAAATCTAAGGTAGTATATTCAAAACATAATGATATTTTTTTTTCTTCATCAAAATATGTACAAGTAAACTTAAGTAAAATCCTTTTTCAGTCTTTTTTCCTTAACAAAATAAATATAAATATCAAATTAATTTCTTAGTTTCTGCATGTTCTAACGGGTGATATTCTTTCAAATCATGAAATAGGTTTATGTTGCCTGACTTTGATGGCACATATCTTTGGCACAGTTTGCAGTGCAGGATGCAATATTAATAATAATATCCAACAATATTATTGATCTGACTGTACTGGTGCTGCTGTATGAGAAATGAACCGAGCTGGACGATGACATAATTTTTTCCGAACTGCTTTATAGATTAAATGAACTAATTTACTAATTCATGATCTTTACAACAGAACTTAACACTGAACTGACTTAACCCTCTGGGGTCTAAGGTGTTTTTGGGGTCCTTGAGATGTTCTGACATGCCCTGACATTTGTGCTTTTTTCAGTTGCTTATAAACATATTAATGGCAAAAAAAAATTACACACTATTTAGCACAAACAGGGCTACCATAATATGTGAGCAACAAGAATGTACATGTCTGCATTTTTGAGAGAATAATGTTTATGCGTGGTTATTGAAAAAACTAAAAACTAAAGTTTCTGAAATAAGGCCATAAAACACATACTAAATATGTGCCAATAAGACTTTTGTCTAATAGATGTCATTGCCTAGTGTTTTTTCTTCAAAATGATGTGAAAATCACCCTGCCTAATCATTCACATAACACAATACATTGATTTGAATTTTGCAAAGCACTTTCTGTTTGGAAAGGCAATATGCGGAGTGGGCGTGACAGATCATGCATATTTAGTGGTTCACACCTTAGGAGACAATGGGGCCTGCATACTTAATTAGCCATTCATTCAGGTGAGTCACTGAGCCACAAGAATGCAAGAGCAACAGTTGGAAGCATCTCAATTCTTTTTTATTTTTCCACATATTGTGCTTGCAATTTGGCCTATAATATCCAAGGAAAACATGTCTAGTAATTGTGCAGTTAATTCTCATACTGTATTTTCAGTTTTGGAATATTTATCCTCTCCCCAAATTTGTCACTAATAAAACACAATAAAAATTATTTAAAGAAAAGGCTTATATTTACCTTTTAATAGTTTGTTTACATCTACCTTGTAAATATATTTTTTTATTAAAAAGGTTACAATTACAACAACAATTCAAGTGTAATCTTTCTTTGTAAAAACTAAAGTATACATTTTATCATACATATTTCAAAGTTAAGGATTTGATTGATTATTTGATTATTTTTGACAAAACATACTATATTTAACATGAGCAAATATTGGCAAACAAAAGCTTATTTGAGTTGGCAGATATTTTACAGTAAAAATGTATAATCTATCCAAAACTAATCAACGAAATGTTGTCTTTCATATGTCTGTAACATAGGTCTTTCATTTTTATTATAAGAAATATAAATGTTAATTTGCAGTTTAATACGTTGCTTATACAAATACATTTTATTTCAACATATTTCAGTCGATTTTTACTCAGTATAGCAATACAGTTTGCTAAAACCGAAACATTCATTCACAAACAGAAACGCCTGACTGTAACGTTGTTTTTATGAAATATTAGGGCATATAAATGTTAATTTTCAGTTTAATACGTTGCTTATACAAATAGCCTACATTTTATTTCAACATATTTCTGTCGATTTTTACTCAGCTCAGTATAGCAATACAGTTTGCTAAAACATCATCATTCATTTACACAGAGACGCAATTTAAATTTAAACTGTCTTTTTGCGAGCTGTGATAAACAGCGCGCATCTCTGCGGCTGCCATTCATTCATTCACAGAAACGCGATTAACTTGAGAAGGAAAAAAGACTTACTACATATTCGGATCCTCTCTCCTGCAATACCCGCACTCTGAGGTAGATTTTCCATTATTATTATTCCTCACAGCGCTGCCAGATGGTGTAAACACGTAGGCTAAAATGATATGATTAAACTTGTGTTTTCTCGAGCTGATATGGGGGCGTTCACAGGTTTGCCTCAGTAATTTGCGTTTGAATAGCACGCGCTCTCCGTGGGCGGAGTCACATTACCTTTGAATGAGCTCTAATTAGCTCGACTGGAATCGCTCTCTTTTAATACAGATTTCACAAGATGAGAATATTTGTTTTTTATATAAATTACCTAATTTTAAAGAAGAGAATTCAAGCTTCATGCCTGTGTGACTGTATGCCTGTTTGACTCAGTATTCGCTGAGTTATTGTTCATTTTCGGACGCGTTTCAGAATGGTCTTCACTGACAGAGAGAAGGCAGAACTCGCATCACGTTTATTTTTCTTTATTTGGCAAAAAGCACAACAGTTTGTTTTTATTGTGAGTATACACAAAAATAATACACATTTAACAGAATCGATTGATGTATGAAACTTGCTTGTAATATCAAAGTCAACAGAGCAAAATTCATTTCTTTTGAACTGAACTGAAAAAAATCCAGCAAAACGCGCGGGCGCGTTTGTCGATCTCAGAGGGTTAAGCTGAACAACAGCCGAAATGCATAATTTCCCTGTTATCACTGTAAAGCTACAGATTGTTTCAAAGCATTGTATAAAGCGCTATCTTAATATTTATTTTTTGTCTCATACTTTTAACAATAGCTTGAGTTGACCGAAGCAGTTGGGATGCAGATGTAAATTTCATTAACAAAAGCAGTAACATCTGTTAAAATTTGAATATGTTTATAGGATAATGTTAAAATAGTCTGACTGTTTGAGTTAGGACTCTACTTTTATTAAAATTATTATAATAAAAATATTACATGTCATACATATAGATCATGATCTCTCTCTTTTGGAAGTCAGTCGAATCCAACGAGGACAATGCGATGCTATTGATCATTGGTAAAACCATGCATATAGCACCTCACTACCATGGTAAAACGCAACTATATGGTTTCTATGGTATTTGTTATGAAAAACAGTAGCCAAAATACATTAATTTAAAAAAAAATGCACAAAAACTGATATAGATTAACAAAAAAGAGAATGTCCAGAAAATCTGTTTAGAATGTCCAGAAAATGACTCCCCATATTGAGACCTACCATCTAGTCAGATTTCATGTCTGTAGGACTTGTAGGTCTGCACGATCAGTTTTATACCAGAATAATAAGAATAATCTTAACAATAACAATAGGGTTTCAGCGCTTAACAAATCAAACTTCGTTCATCATATCTTGGAGCGGATGTTAATATGTTTTTATGAAATGTAATTCCTGTTTCATGTATGATCCATTTGCAGTATGTATGCGGTACATATTTTTTAGTGCCCAAGTCAGTTTAGAGCATTTGGAAGTGCATGGCAATGCAGCGGTGCAGATGCAGCAGTGTTTCCGCACAGAGTCTGTTTTTGCTGTGCTGCATTCACTGAATTCACTGAAATGATGGTCAAAATTATTGGTCAAAAAATTGGAATGCATCCAATTAAAATCTATGAATGCAAATAATTAAATTCTTTTTTTTACAGTCGCTATATGACTTTCAGTCACGTTACCTCACATTTGGAAAAACAAGGCAACATAGTGGATGACACAAACAAAGTTCTGTATGACCTGCAGAATCTTTGAATGAATCTTTATGTATAAAGATTTAAATGCAAAAGAAGGCATGGGAAGCAGTTTTCACGGCTGTTTGTGTGCAAAAGTGCAAAAAATTATTATTATAAAAAAAATTCCTGACACAAAATTTCAAGAAAAATGCATCTTTTTCGTCAACACTTGACCCATTAATTCTAACATTTTCTATTAATAACTTTCATTTCTTTAATAGGTTAAAGAAAATAGGTTAATCTAGGTTTAAACTGACAGAGTGTGTCTACCTCCCAAACAACACTAGGAAGACTGTTTAAATGCTAAATAGGAAAAGGATCTACTGCCTGTAGTTGATTTTGATATTCTAGGTATATATAATTGTCAACTGGCCAGAATTTTTAGACCCCAGTGGGCATGAAGGGCTATGATGTTATAGGGGCTTGCTCAAGTAATGAGGAGCTGCAACATTTAGAGTTTAATAAGTAATCAGCAAGATTTTAAAGTGTATACAATGTTTAACCCTTGTGTGTCCTTAAGGACATTTCTTTCTTTAAAAAAAAAAGTTTTATCATTTTGCCTGTGCTAATCCTAACTGCATAAATTTTAGCAGAAGTGTGTATTTTTATTGGAATTTAAATAAATGTCTCACTTTTTCATTGTGTTTTACACTAGGTACATAAAAGTTACAAATTGGATTTTAAGGACAAAAATGTCCCCTCTAAAACGGCAATTTTGATGTTGGTTGGGTTGTGGGCTGGTTTTTAAAATAGGCTTTCATTCTGTTCACTAAATAGCACCATTTTTGGGGGGGGTTGGCCTGTAAAGAAAATATGGGCTTTTTCCTGTTTCTGCTGTGTTTAACGCCAATTCAATAAATTATTCAGCTATAATTGTGTGTGTTGGTATGTCAGAGTGTGGTTTGTAAGTATGTATTGTTACTTGGTGTGTCTTTTTATCTAACACCTTTAACCCTATGATTATTCAGGTAGGGTAAGGATAGTCAAATCCAGCTTAAACCATACAGTACTCGCCCGCCCACAGTTTGAAGTTATTCAGAAATGACATGGAAGAGACTCCCTTGTGTTTTTATTTTATTTTTTATTTTAAATTTTTTTGGCTCAGTTTGTAGTTATAAGTCCCACAGGAGGCAATCGTAACAAAAAGAAACCTTATTTTAATTACAATGTAAAGCAGTTAATGCAACAACAACAAAAATAAACTTAAAAATATAGCTGCGAGCAGCGATTGCGGGCCCAAGCCGGTGGCACGGCCACCCTGGTGCCTTTAGTTACACTAAAGGCACCGGGGTGGCGGTGTCACCGGTTTTGGCCCTTCATCGCTGCTCGCAGCTATATTTATATATATATATATATATATATATATACATATACATATACATATACATATACATACATCGCACAAGTAATATTCTCTGTCTTGTCACAAATTGCAAGTGTCATTTTTATATGTTAGGTTGACTATTTTATGGTTATATTTTATTAAGGCTATAATGAACAGGCTGCGATGTCAAGATTGCAATGCTGGAATGCACAATATGTTGTTGTTGTGTGTGTGTGTGTGTGTGTGTGTGTGTGTGTGTGTGTGTGTGTGTGTGTGTGTGTGTGTGTGTGTGTGTGTGTGTGTGTGTCTGTGGCTCAGTCGAACAATGGAGACATAAAAACATACTCTGTCATTTTGTTCATACAGGATATCATTCAAACTGCAAAGTGTTTCCTTATATTTGTGTACACTCGCAATAAAACAACATTGTGCTTTGTCAAACTATAAACTCTTGTCAAACTGTAACCTACAACTGCCACCCAACCAAAATCTCTCTCTCTCTCTCTCTCTCTCTCTCTCTCTCTCTCTCTCTCTCTCTCTCTCTCTCTCACACACACACTCACACACACACACACACACACACACACACACACACACACACACACACAGTTTAAGAGAAAAAAATATAATAATATTTATCCAACCCCATTTAAAAACAGTCTGTCGGTGCCATCTTTTGGATTGCATTGCATTGGTTTTCATTTCTTGTCCTCAAACCGAGCACTAATCTGTTTATTTTTAAGTCACACATTCTCCATTGATTAAAAAAGACAATCAAATGTATTTTTTAATGGTAGTATTATTTTATACAGAAATAAATTATTTATAATTCAGATGAGAATAAAGTTAGTGTTAATTAAAATTGTAAGGAAAACAAATATATTGATCTAAAATCTACTATCATTTGCTGCAAATAGGTTGACTATTTATATTTATTATAATATTTTATTACGGCTGTAATGAACCGGCTGCGAGATTGCAATGCTGGAATGCACAGTGTGTGTGTGTGTGAGGCGTGGGCGCGATCGAACAGTGGAAACATAAAAACATAGGCTACTCCGTCGTTTTGTTCATACAGGACATCATTTAAACTGCAATGTGTTTACTTATATTTATGTACACGCGCAATAAAACACAACATTGTGCTTTTGTAAAAAAACATTCAAGCAATCCCACCCCCGAAATGGCGCTATTTTTTAAATGAAACTAAAATGCTCACGGCTACACGGGCAATAACGCGTCTACAGCGAGGAACGAGCAGAACAAAGTGAATGTTTTTTAGTTCATTCCTACTGGACGTCCGTATTTCACTTTCACTTTTAAAGGGATACTCCACTTTAAAATGAAAATTCTGTCATCATATACTCACCCTCATGTTGTTTTAATCCTTTATGAATTTCTTTCTTCTGCTGAACAGAAAGGAAAATATTTAGAAGAATGTCAGTAACCAGACAGTTTCTGATCCCATTGACTTCCATAGTAGGAAAAAATGTATACTATGGAAGTCAATGAGACCAGAAACTGTCTGGTTACTGACATTCTTCTAAATATCTTCCTTTCTGTTCAGCAGAAGAAAGAAATTCATAAAGGACTGAAACAACATGAGGGTGAGTATATGATGACAGAATTTTCAATTTAAAGTGGAGTATCCCTTTAAGTTAGCGATTTAAAAGCCCCCGCCGCGGTGTCACACATCGATTAACCAGTGGGAAAAAATTCTCAGTCACATCGCTATTATATTTATATATAAATACAATATACAATGGGCCTACCTGATTTTGAACACAAGAGGGCAGTATAGCCCTATGTATGACCTTTTTTTTTTACTAAATAGCGCATTCTGGCTGATTTTAAACTTGTACATAATTCTTGAATTGAAAAAACTGAATAAACCCAAAACTAGTTCTGTTTCGGTTTAGTTCTGATATTTGTATAATTTTATATAAAAATAAATGGTGTATAATTAAATTTTAAAAAGATATGAGATTTTTTCTGATTCCTTTTTTGACATTATTTTAATCCCTCGCCATGTCAAAACCGTTTGAGATATTCAATATCCGTTCTCAATTTAGCATCTTTAATGTATTTTCATCATGTTGAAAAAGTTTGGTGTGAAAAAAAAAACACTTAGCAGGAGTGGGTAAAAAGCAGAGGCTGAATTTGCAAATAAATCCACATTCAAACCAAAATATCTGACTTCCTGTTGGTCAGAGCTAATAACTGTATATTAGAAAGTTGTCCGGCTCGATGAGACCAATATACGTACTGATTTTTGTAATTGTGGGTAAAACTAACCCCCCCCACTTTTGTCAAAAACATTTTGAAAGTGACACACTTCCTGCTGCCAGTTGGTGGCGCTATAACTTTGACTCACAATAGTCACATCCATCTGATCGGCCTCTTACCACGAACACACTGCTGAAGTTTCATCAAGATCAGTTTATGTGTGCAGAAGTTATAACACTTCGTGTTTCTCTTTTCTCGCCATAAATTCGTGTCCTCGCCACGGCCAAACCGTTTGAGATATCAAAAATCCGTCCGCAATTTAGCATCCTCAATGTCTTGACTTCATGCACACTGAGTTTGGTGGCGATTTAATAAATTCTCTAGGAGAAGTGTTTCAAATTCCACAGCAAGCGTTCTCCAAACAACCCATAATAGCCGACTTCCTGTTGGGCTGGCGTAAAACTTAGAGCACGAACGTTGTTCGGCCCGATGAGATCTATATGTGTACTGAGTTTCATATTAATTCATGCAAGTGTGTTTGATCTATGGACCAAGTTTTCGGAACCCATTCAAGGGGGCGCTGTTGAGCCCCCCTGCCACGCCCGGGTACCAGCTTCAGCCCGGCCCTGATGGCCGCGGGTTCTGACGTGTGTGCAAAATTTCAAGAGTTTTCGAGCAGGTTAAGGGCCCCAAAAGTGCCCGAGAAGTAGAAAAAAATAATAAATATAGCTGCGAGCAGCGATTACGGGCCCAAGCCGGTGGCACCGCAACCCCGGTGCCTTTAGTTACCTAAAGGCACCGGGGTGGCAGTACCGCCGGCTTTGGCCCTCCATCGCTGCTCGCAGCTATATATATATATATATATATATATATATATATATATATATATATATATACATACATACATACATACATACATACATACATATATATGTGTGTGTATATATATATATATATATATATATATATATATTATTGTTCAAAAGTTTGGGGTCAGTAAGATTTTTAATGTTTTTAGGAGAAGTCTCTTCTGCTCACCAAGGCTGCATTTATTGATTAAAAATACAAACAAAAACAGTAATATTGTGAAATATTATTCCAATTTAAAACAGCTGTTTTCAATTTTAAAATATTTTACATAGTAATTCATTTCTGTGATCAAAGTTAAGTTTTCAGCATCATTACTCCAGTCTTCAGTGTCACATGATCCTTCAGAAATCATACTAATATGATGATTGATGCTCAATAAATATTCATTATTATTTTCAATGTTGAAAACAGTTGTGTACAGATTTTTTTTTTTCAAAATGCTTTGATGAATGTAAAGTTCAAAAGAACAGCATATATTTCAAATATATATTTTTTTAACATTATAAATGTCTTTACTGTAACTGTTGATCAGTTTAACTCATCCTTCATAAATAAAAGTACTGATTTATTTTATTTCTTTCCCCCAAAAATAAAATTTTAATTATTACTAACCACAAACTTTTGAGCGGTAGTGTTTAACGTTACAAAAGCTTTAGATTTCAGATAAATGCTGTTCTTTTGAACTTTCTATTCATCAAAGACTGTACACAACTGTTTTCGACATTTAAAATAATAATGAATGTTTCTTGAGTATCAATCATCATATTAGAATAATTTCTGAAGGATCATGTGACAGTGACGACTGGAGTAATGATGCTGAAAACTCAGCTTTGATCACAGGAATAAATAACAGTTTAAAATATATTAAAATAGAAAGCAGCTGTTTTAAATTGGAATACTATTTTACAATATTACTGTTTTTGTTTGTATTTTTAATCAAATAAATGCAGCCTTGGTGAGCAGAAGAAACTTCTCTGTTATGTGCGCGCCACAGACTGCACGCACGTCCGCTTAGAGTTCTGCCTTTTGCCTTCCGTCAATATTACGTTATTAGAAAAATATTTTTTTAGAGAATCGATTTTTTGACATTTGTGAATCGATTCAGAATCGTCCACGTCCGCATCGCGATGCATCTAAGAATCAATTTTTTCTCCCACCCCTAGATTTCATACAACAGGTTAATAAACAGTTACAATTAAGTCACTTACATTTTAGATGCAATGTTGACTGTTTTTGTTCTGTTTCAGCAGCGAAAATAGTTAAAACAAAGATCACGGCAGAACCATCACGCATCACGTGTTTTCTCATAACTGAACGATTCAGCATTTTTAACGAATCGGTTGACTCAAAGATTGAATGATCAATCCATAAACATCTGTCTTAATCATGATCGACTCATTCGAACGAATCGTTTGAACGAATGAATCAATGACTCGCTTATTAAGATGGATGCCTGGCGACACCTAATGGTGGTTTAGTGTTGTTTAAAAGCATCATTCTTTCCAACGTGTTTTTCTTTCACTTTTATATTAGCGATTTAAAAGCACCCACTCGTGTCACACGTCGATTAACCGGTGGGAAAATATCCTCAGACACATACCTAATAAATGTATATTTAAATACAATATTGGCCTACCTGGTAAAAAGTTTTATATACTATTTTGATGTCCTTTTGGACACAAGAGGGCAGTATAGCCCTATGTTTGCTTTTTTGTTGAACCAAATAGCACTAAATAGCCTGTTTTTAACTTTTTCATTCTTCTTGAATTGCAAAAACAGAATAAAATGGGTTTAGTTGTGATATTTGTATACTTTTATATAGAAATAAATGGTATATAATTACATTTTTAGAAGATTTTTACTTGAATCCCTCGCCATAGCAAAACCGTTTGAGATATTTATTATCCATTCACAATTTAGCATATTTAATGTAGTTTCATCATGTTGAAAAAATTTGGTACGAATAAAATAAATAGTTTAAGAGGAGTGGCTAAAAATTCAGAGGCTGATTTTGCAAAAAAAAATCACATTCAGACCAAAATATCTGACTTCCTGATGGCCAGAGCTATTGAATGTAAATTAGAAAGTTGTCCGGCTTGATGAGAACAATATACAAACTATTTTTTCTTTACTGTAGTTAAAAGTAACCCCCCCACTTTTGTCAAAAGCATGTTGAAAGTGACACACTTCCTGCTGCCAGTTGGTGGCGCTATAACTTTGACTCACAATAGCTACATCCATCTGATCGGCCTCTTACCACGAACACACTGCTGAAGTTTCATCAAGATCAGTTAATGTATGCAGAAGTTATTCCACTTCCGTGTTTCTCTTTTCTCGCCATAAATTCGATTCCTCGCCACAGCCAAACCGTTCGAGATATCAAAAATCCGTCCGCAATTTAGCATCCTCAAAGTCTTGACTACATGCACACCGAGTTTGAAGGGGACACGGTGAATTTTCTAGGAGGAGTATTTCACATTCCACAGCAAGCGTTTTCCAAACAACCCATAATAGCCGACTTCCTGTTGGGCTGGCGTAAAACTTGACCGGGGTAAAGTTGTTCGGCCCGATGAGATCTATATGTGTACCGAGTTTCATATTAATTCATGCGAGCGTGTTTGATATATGGATCAAGTTTTAGAACCCCGTTCAAGGGGGCGCTGTTGAGCCCCCCAGCCACGCCCGGGTACCAGCTTCAGCCCGGCCCTGATGGCCGTGGGTTCTGACCTGTGTGCAAAGTTTCAAGAGTTTTTGAGCACGTTAAGGACCCCAAAAGCCCCTGAAACCTTGATTAACAATATAAAAGCAATAGTCAAATCCCCCCCTCCCCTCACACACACACAGACACAGAGAGAGGGAGAGAAAATTCTTCAGAAAATCCACATTCAAACCAAAATATCTCTCTTCCTGTTGGTCGGAGATGGTTCATGTAAATTAGAAAGTTGTCCGTCTTGATGAGAACAATACACATACCAAGTTTTGTGATTCTAGGAAAAACTAAACCCCCATTTTTGACTAAAGGTGGCGCTACTGAGCCATTCCACCACCCCCGTTTCTGAAACTTTGCACATGTCTACGGGCTAATAAATGTGATGTGTCTGTTGAGTTTCATGCAATTTCAAGTATGTTAAGAGTCTCAAAAGCATCAAAAAAGAATATTAAAGTTTGATGCGTTGCCACGGCAACAGTATCTAAGATATCAATAATCCTTTCACAGGTTTACATCTGCCGTGTGTCTACATTGTACACATAAAGTTTGAAGCAAATCGGGTAAAAATAAGACACTGATTTCAAAGCATTTTGAAAGTGATGTACTTCCTGCTGCCTGTTGGTGGCGCTATAACTTTGACTCACAATAGTCACATCTGTGCGATCGGCCTCTTACAACGAACACACTGCTGAAGTTTCATCAAGATCAGTTAATGTATGCAGAAGTTATAACACACTTCCTGTTTCCATTATTCGCCATAAATTCGTTTCCTCGCCACGGCCAAACCGTTCGAGATATCAAAAATCTGTCCGCAATTTAGCATCCTCAATGTCTTGACTTCATGCTGACCGAGTTTGGAGCCGATTGGATGAATTCCCTAGGAGGAGTACATTAAATTCCACAGCATGCGTTTCCAAACAACCCATAATAGCCGACTTCCTGTTGGGCTGGCGTAAAACTTAGAGCACGAAAGTTGTTCAGCCCAATAAGATCTATATGTGTACCGAGTTTCATATTATTACATGCAAGCGTGTTTGATTTATGGACACGTGTTCGGATCCCGTTCCAGGGGGCGCTGTCGAGCCCCCCTGCCACGCCCGGGTACCAGCTTCAGTCCGGCCCTGATGGCCGCGGGTTCTGACGTGTGTGCAAAATTTCAAGAGTTTTCGAGCATGTTAAGAGCCCCAAAAGTGCCCGAAAGGTTGACAAAATAATAATAATAATAATAAATATAGCTGCGAGCAGCGATTACGGGCCCAAGCCGGTGGCACCGCAACCCCGGTGCCTTTAGTTACCTAAAGGCACCGGGGTGGCGGTAACGCCGGCTTTGGCCCTCCATCGCTGCTCGCAGCTATATTTATATATATATATATATATATATATATTTATTATATATATATATATATATATATATATATATATATATATATATATATTATACAAACATATATATATATATATATATATATATATATATATATATATATATATACCGTTCAAAAGCTTGGGGTAAGGAAGATTTTCAATGTTTTTAGGAGAAGTCTCTTCTGCTCACCAAGGCTGCATTTATTTGATTAAAAATACAAACAAAAACAGTAATATTGTGAAATATTATTCCAATTTAAAACAGCTGTTTTCTATTATAAAATATTTTACACTGTAATTAATTTATGTGATCAAAGCTGAGTTTTCAGCATCATTACTCCCGTCTTCAGTGTCACATGATCCTTCAGAAACCATTCTAATATGATGATTGATGGTCAATAAATATTAATTATTATTTTCAATGTTGAAAACAGTTGTGTACAGATTTTTTTTCAAAATGCGTTGATGAATGTAAAGTTCAAAAGAACAGCATTTATTTCAAATATAATTTTTTTTAACATTATAAATGTCTGTACTGTAACTTTTTATCAGTTTAACTCATTCTCGATGAATAAAAGTATTGATTTATTTATTTCTTTCCCCCAAAAATAAAATAAAAATTATTACTGACCCCAAACTTCTGAACGGTAGTGTTTAATGTTACAAAAGCTTTAGATTTCAGATAAATGCTGTTCTTTTGAACTTTCTATTCATCAAAGACTGTACATAACTGTTTTCGACATTTAAAATAATAATGAATGTTTCTTGAGCATCAATCATCATATTAGAATAATTTCTGAAGGATCATGTGACAGTGACGACTGGAATAATGATGCTGAAAACTCAGCTTTGATCACAGGAATAAATAACAGTTTAAAATATATTAAAATAGAAAGCAGCTGTTTTAAATTGCAATACTATTTTACAATATTACTGTTTTTGTTTGTATTTTTAATCAAATAAATGCAGCCTTGGTGAGCAGAAGAAACTTAGCTTAAAAATCTTACTGACGCCAATTTTTTGAACAGTAGTGTATTATATATTTATATAATTATATAAAAATGTAAGGGATAAGACAGATCATTTTACTTGCCTGACCTGATTAGAACAATGAAAAAACTTAAATGAAAAAATAACTTGGGAATCACTAAAACGAGGGCGCGATTGAACAGTGGACACATAAAAACATACTCTGTCATTTTGTTCAGAACATCATTCAAACTGCAAAGTGGTAACTTATATTTTTGTACAGTCGCAATAAAACACAACATTGTGCTTTTTTTAAATACATTCAAGCAATCCGCCCCGAAAATGAAACTAAAATGCTCACGGCTGCACAGGCATTCATAATGGTGCGCGTCCTCAGCGAGGAACGAGCAGAACAGAGTCAACGTTTCTTAGGTCATTCCTCCTTCCATAGGAATTTATTGAAAACGCTCGCTCTGCTCCGCACCATTATCAATGTCCGTGCGGACGAACATATTTTACTTTCGTTTTTAAGTTAGCGATTAAAAAGCCCCCAGCAGTGTCACACGTCAGTTAACCGGTGGTAAAATATTCTCACCGTCACATACCTAGTATATTTTTATATAGATATAATAGGCCTACCTGATTTTGAACACAAGAGGGCAGTATAGCACTATGTTTGACTTTATTTATTTATTGTTTAGACTAAACAACCATTCTGGCAGTTTTTAAACTTAAACTTCATTCTTAAATTGAAAAAAAAAGAATAAAATGAGTTAAGTTCTGATATTTGTATACTTTTATGTAGTAATAAATGGTGTATAATTACATTTTTAGAATATATGAGCCTTTTAGTGTTTACTTTTTTGACATTACTTTAATCCCTCGCCATAGCAAAACCGTTTGAGATATTTATTATCCGTTCACAATTTAGCATCATTAATATATTTTTATCATGTTGAAAAAGTTTGGTGGGAATAAAATAACCACTTAGATAAAGGTGGCTAAAAATTCAGAGGCTGATTTTGCAAAAAAATCCACATTCAGACCAAAATATCTGACTTCCTGATGGTCAGAGCTAATGACTTTAAATTAGAAAGTTGTCCGGGTCGATGAGATCAATATATGAACTGAGTTTTTTTTACTGGAGTTAAAACTAACCCCCCCACTTTTGTCAAAAGCATGTTGAAAGTGACAAACTTCCTGCTGCCAGTTGGTGGCGCTATAACTTTGAATCACAATAGTTACATCCATCTGATCGGCCTCTTACCACGAACACACTGCTGAAGTTTCATCAAGATCAGTTAATGTATGCAGAAGTTATTCCACTTCGTGTTTCTCTTTTCTCGCCATAAATTCGATTCCTCGCCACGGCCAAACCGTTCGAGATATCAAAAATCCGTCCGCAATTTAGCATCCTCAAAGTCTTGACTACATGCACACCGAGTTTGGAGGGGACACGGTGAATTTTCTAGGAGGAGTACTTCGCATTCCACAGGAAGCGTTTTCCAAACAACCAATAATAGCCGACTTCCTGTTGGGCTGGCGTAAAACTTGACCGGGGGAAAGTTGTTCGGCCCGATGAGATCTATATGTGTACCGAGTTTCATATTAATTCATGCAAGCGTGTTTGATCTATGGACCAAGTTTTGGGACCCCGTTCAAGGGGGCGCTGTTGAGCCCCCCTGCCACGCCCGGGTACCAGCTTCAGCCTGTCCCTGATGGCAGGGGGTTCTGACTTGTGTGCAAAGTTTCAAGAGTTTTTGAGCACGTTAAGGACCCCAAAAGCCCCTGAAACCTTGATTAACAATATAAAAGCAATAGTCAAATTCCCCCCTCCCCTCTCACACACAGAGACACAGAGAGAGGGAGAGAAAATTCTTCAGAAAATCCACATTCAAACCAAAATATCTCTCTTCCTGTTGGTTGGAGGTAGTTAATGTCAATTAGAAAGTTGTCCGTCTTGATGAGAACAATACACATACCAAGTTTTGTTGCTGTTGATAAAACTAACCCCCCCCACTTATGACTAAAGGTGGCGCTACTGAGCCCCTCACCACGCCCGTTTCTGAAACTTTGCACATGTCTACTGGCTAATAAATGTGATGTGTCTGTCGAGTTTCATGCAATTTCAAGTATGTTAAGAGTCTCAAAAGCATCAAAAAAGAATATTAAAGTTTGAAGCGTTGCCATGGCAACATTATTAAAGATATCAAAAATCCTTTCACAGGTCTACATCTGCCGTGTGTTTACATTATACACATAAAGTTTGAAGCAAATTGGGTAAAAATAAGAGGGTGATTTTAAAGCATTTTGAAAGGGACACACTTCCTGCTGCCAGTTGGTGGCGCTTTAACTTAGACTCACAGTAGTCACATCCATGTGATCGGCCTCTTACAACGAACACACTGCTGAAGTTTTATCAAGATCAGTTAATGTATGCAGAAGTTATAACACACTTCCTGTTTCCATTATTCGCCATAAATTCGTGTCCTCGCCACGGCCAAACCGTTCGAGATATCAAAAATCCGTCCGCAATTTAGCATCCTCAATGTCTTGACTTCATGCTGACTGAGTTTGGAGGCGATTGGATGAATTCCCTAGGAGGAGTACATTAAATTCCACAGCATGCGTTTCCAAACATCCCATAATAGCCAACTTCCTGTTGGGCTGGCGTAAAACTTAGAGCACGAAAGTTGTTCGGCCCGATGAGATCTATATGTGTTCCGAGTTTCATATTATTACATGCAAGTGTGTTTGATTTATGGACAAGTGTTCGGATTCCGTACCAGGGGGCGCTGTTGAGCCCCCCTGCCACGCCCGGGTACCAGCTTCAGCCCGGCCCTAATGGCCGCGGGTTCTGACATGCGTGCAAAGTTTCATGAGTTTTTGAGCACGTTAAAGGCCCCAAAAGCCCCCGAACCCTTGAAGAACAATAATAATAATAATAATAATAATAATAATCCTAACGAAAACAATAGGGCCTTCGCCCTTTCAGGGCTTGGGCCCTAATAAATAATCCTACCGGAAACAATAGGGCCTTCGCCCTTTCAGGGCTTGGGCCCTAATAAATAATCCTACCGGAAACAATAGGGCCTTCGCCCTTTCAGGGCTTGGGCCCTAATAACAAATAATCCTACCGAAAACAATAGGGCCTTCGCCCTTTCAGGGCTTGGGCCCTAATAATAATAATAAATATAGCTGCGAGCAGCGATTGCAGGCCCAAGCCGGTGGCACCGCAACCCCGGTGCCTTTAGTTACCTAAAGGCACCGGGGTGGCGGTACCGCAGGCTTTGGCCCTCCATCGCTGCTCGCAGCTATATTTATATATATATATATATATATATATATATATATATATACAGTGCTATGCATAAGTGAATACACCCATGCTAAAGTTGACTAAAAAGAGGAATAAAAAATCATATTTTGGAAATTGAACTTAATGCCTTAATTTAAAAAATTAGGAAAAATCCAACCTTTAAGGACACCAATTTTCTTTGTGAATTAATAATGTATCGTAAATAAATAAATGTTCTTCCTTAAAATACATGGTGCATAAGTGTGTACACCCCTATGTTAAATTCCCATAGAGGCAGGCAGAATTTTATTTTTAAGTATTTAAAAAAAAATTTTTTTAGGATACTATGCATCCTGATAAAGTTCCCTTGGCCTTTGGAATTAAAATAGCCCCACATCATCACATAGCATTCACCATACCTAGAGATTGGCATGGTTTTATTTCAGTTAGCCTAATAGCTAGTTTGATTTGCATTGAGAGATGATCTTATGGAAAGTACCCCATGCCAATCTCTAGGTATGGTGAATGCTATGTGATGATGTGGGGCTATTTTCATTGCAATTTAGTCCGCAATTTAGCATCCTCAATGTCTTGACTTCATGCTGACCGAGTTTGGTGGGGATCGGATCAATTCCCTAGGAGGAGTACATTAAATTCCACAGCATGCGTTTTTCAAACAACCCATAATAGCTGACTTCCTGTTGGGCAGAGCTAATAACTTAGAGTGCGAAAGTTGTTCGGCCCGATGAGATCTATATGTGAACCGAGTTTCATACTAATACGTTCTTGTATGTGTCCAAGATTTAAGATTGTGTTCTAGGGGGCGCTGTCGAGCCCCCCTGCCACGCCCGGGTACAAGCTTCAGCCCGGCCCTAATGGCCGCGGGTTCTGACCTGTGTGCAAAGTTTCATGAGTTTTTGAGTCTGTTAAGGGTCCCAAAAGCCCCCGAACCCTTGAACAACAATAATAATAAATATAGCTGCGAGCAGCGATTGCGGGCCCAAGCCGGTGGCACCGCCACCCTGGTGCCTTTAGTTACACTAAAGCCACCGGGGTGGCGGTGTCACCGGCTTGGGCCCTCCATCGCTGCTCGCAGCTATATTTATATATATATATATATATATATATATATATATGTAACAACAAAAAAAAAAAATATATATATATATATATATATATATGTAACAAAAAAAAAATATATATATATATACATTATATATATGTAAAAAAAAAAAAAATATATATATATATATATGGCGAGGCGAGGAACGGGCAGAGAAGAGCGAACGTTTTTGGACATTCATCATATTGCATTGGTTTTCATTTCTTGTCCTCAAACCGAGCACTAATCTGTTTATTTTTAAGTCACACATTCTCCATTGATTAAAAAAGACAATCAAATGTATTTTTTAATGGTAGTATTATTTTATACAGAAATAAATTATTTATAATTCAGATGAGAATAAAGTTAGTGTTAATTAAAATTGTAAGGAAAACAAATATATTGATCTAAAATCTACTATCATTTGCTGCAAATAGGTTGACTATTTATATTTATTATTATATTTTATTACGGCTGTAATGAACCGGCTGCGATGTCAAGATTGCAATGCTGGAATGCACAGTGTGTGTGTGTGTGTGAGGCGTGGGCGCGATCGAACAGTGGAAACATAAAAACATAGGCTACTCCGTCGGTTTGTTCATACAGGACATCATTTAAACTGCACTGTGTTTACTTATATTTATGTACACTCGCAATAAAACACAACATTGTGCTTTTGTAAAAAAACATTCAAGCAATCCCACCCCCGAAATGGCGCTATTTTTTAAATGAAACTAAAATGCTCACGGCTGCATGGGCAATAACGCGTCTACAGCGAGGAACGAGCAGAACAGAGTGAATGTTTTTTAGTTCATTCCTACTGGACGTCCGTATTTCACTTTCGCTTTTAAAGGGATACTCCACTTTAAAATGAAAATTCTGTCATCATATTCTCACCCTCATGTTGTTTTAATCCTTTATGAATTTCTTTCTTCTGCTGAACAGAAAGGAAGATATTTAGGAGAATGTCAGTAACCAGACAGTTTCTGATCCCATTGACTTCCATAGTAGGAAAAAAATGTATACTATGGAAGTCAATGAGACCAGAAACTGTCTGGTTACTGACATTCTTCTAAATATCTTCCTTTCTGTTCAGCAGAAGAAAGAAATTAATAAATGATTGAAACAACATGAGGGTGAGTATATGATGACAGAATTTTCAATTTAAAGTGGAGTATCCCTTTAAGTTAGCGATTTAAAAGCCCCCGCCGCGGTGTCACACATCGATTAACCAGTGGGAAAAAATTCTCAGTCACATCGCTATTATATTTATATATAAATACAATATACAATGGGCCTACCTGATTTTGAACACAAGAGGGCAGTATAGCCCTATGTATGACTTTTTTTTTTACTAAATAGCGCATTCTGGCTGATTTTAAACTTGTACATAATTCTTGAATTGAAAAAACTGAATAAACCCAAAACTAGTTCTGTTTCGGTTTAGTTCTGATATTTGTATAATTTTATATAAAAATAAATGGTGTATAATTAAATTTTTTAAAGATATGAGATGTTTTCTGATTCCTCATTATTTTAATCCCTCGCCATATCAAAACCGTTTGAGATATTCAATATCCGTTCACAATTTAGCATCTTTAATGTATTTTCATCATGTTGAAAACGTTTGGTGTGAATAAAATAAACCACTTAGCAGGAGTGGGTAAAAATGCAGAGGCTGAATTTGCAAATAAATCCACATTCAAACCAAAATATCTGACTTCCTGTTGGTCAGAGCTAATAACTGTATATTAGAAAGTTGTCCGGCTCGATGAGACCAATATACGTACTGATTTTTGTAATTGTGGGTAAAACTAACCCCCCCACTTTTGTCAAAAACATTTTGAAAGTGACACACTTCCTGCTGCCAGTTGGTGGCGCTATAACTTTGACTCACAATAGTCACATCCATCTGATCGGCCTCTTACCACGAACACACTGCTGAAGTTTCATCAAGATCAGTTAATGTGTGCAGAAGTTATAACACTTCGTGTTTCTCTTTTCTCGCCATAAATTCGTGTCCTCGCCACGGCCAAACCGTTTGAGATATCAAAAATCCGTCCGCAATTTAGCATCCTCAATGTCTTGACTTCATGCACACACCGAGTTTGGTGGCGATTTAATTAATTCTCTAGAAGAAGTGTTTCAAATTCCACAGCAAGCGTTCTCCAAACAACCCATAATTGCCGACTTCCTGTTGGGCTGGCGTAAAACTTAGAGCACGAAAGTTGTTCGGCCCGATGAGATCTATATGTGTACCGAGTTTCATATCATTACATGCAAGTGTGTTTGATTTATGGACAAGTGTTCGGATCCCGTTCCAGGGGGGCGCTGTTGAGCCCCCCTGCCACGCCCGGGTACCAGCTTCAGCCCGGCCCTGATGGCCGCGGGTTCTGACCTGTGTGCAAAGTTTCAAGAGTTTTCGAGCACGTTAACCCTCTGGTGACCAACAACGCGCCCGCGCGTTTTGCTGGTTTTTTTTTTTAGCAATGAAAATAAACACTAAATGCTCTGTTAATTTTGATCTTTCATTTTCGTGTAATACATCAATCGATCCTGTTCAGTTTCTATTTTTTTTCTGTATACTCACATAAAAAATAAAGTGTTTTGCTTTTTGACAAATAAAGAAAAATTAAGATGATGCGATTTCTGCCTTCTCTCTGTCAGTAAACTCCCATTTGAAACGCGTTCGAAAATGATCTATAACTCACATTTCTATAATATGACTCGCGTTTCTGTGAGATGAATGAAGGGTACATATTTGTAAAGAGTGTTGAGCCTAAATATGAATCGCGCGTCTGTGTGTGAAAGAATAAACTGCTTTGCCATAGCCTACTGAGATGAGTAAAAATCGACTGAAATATGTTGAAATAAAATGTATTTGTATAAGCAACGTAAATTAACATTTATATGCCCTGATATTTCAATAAAACAACGTTAGTCAGGCGTTAGTCACACTATTTTTGTCAAAAATAAAGTCATAGACTAAGATGTTAGATGTTCCAATGTTGGCTATATTCAAACTAATGAATACATATGATAAAATGTAGGCCTATAATCTTTTCTTTCTTTCTTTTTTTTTTTTTACAAAGAAAGAGTACACTTGAAATATTGTTGAAATTGTAATTATTGTTGTAATTGTAACATTTTTAATAAAATAGCTAAACATATTTACAAGATAGATGTAAGCGAAATCTTAAATGGTCAATATAAGTATTCTTCTAAATACATTGTCCTTGCATTGTGGCTCAGTCAGTGTCACACCTGAATGATTGACTGTTCAGAGTCATTATGCAGAGTGGGTGGGACATCCCAGGTGTAAACTACTCCTTCACGCCCCCCTCGCATATTGGCTTTCCAAGCAAAACCTGTTTTACACCATTTAAATCAATGTATTTTTTTTTGTGAACGATAAAGCAAGACTATTTTCACATAATTTTGAAGCCAGTACTCAAAGGTACAACATCAATTAGACAAAAGTCTTGTGGACACATATTTAATATGTGTTTTGTGGTCTTAATTCAGCCACTTTCATTTTTATTTTTTCCAATAACCACGCATAAACATTATTCTCTTAAAAATACAAACATCTACATACACGTTGCCCGCATATTATGGTAGCCCTGTTTGTGCTATATAGAGTGATTTTACACCTTTGCCATTAACATGTTTATAAATAACTGAAAAAAGCACAAATTTCAAGGCATGTCAGAACATCTCAAGGGCTCCAAAAACACCTTGGTCCCCAGAGGGTTAAGGGCCCCAAAAGTGCCCGAAAGGTTGATAAAAAATAATAATAAAATATAGCTGCGAGCAGCGATTGCGGGCCCAAGCCGGTGGCACCGCCACCCTGGTGCCTTAGTGTAGGCACCGGGGTGGCGGTACCGCCGGCTTTGGCCCTCCATCGCTGCTCGCAGCTATATTTATATATATATATATATTATACAAACATATACATATATATATATTATACAAACATATACATATATATATATATATATATATATACCGTTCAAAAGTTTGGGGTCAGGAGAAGTTTGTTTTTAGGGGTCAAATGTTTTTAGGAGAAGTCTCTTCTGCTCACCAAGGCTGCTTTAAATTTGATTAAAAATACAAACAAAAACAGTAATATTGTGAAATATTATTCCAATTTAAAACAGCTGTTTTCTATTTTAAAATATTTTACACTGTAATTAATTTGTGATCAAAGCTGAGTTTTCAGCATCATTACTCCCGTCTTCAGTGTCACATGATCCTTCAGAAATCATTCTAATATGATGATTGATGGTCAATAAATATTAATTATTATTTTCAATGTTGAAAACAGTTGTGTACAGATTTTTTTTCAAAATGCGTTGATGAATGTAAAGTTCAAAAGAACAGCATTTATTTCAAATATACATTTTTTTAACATTATAAATGTCTGTACTGTAACTTTTGATCAGTTTAACTCATTCTCGATGAATAAAAGTATTGATTTATTTTATTTCTTTCCCCCAAAATTTTTATTTAAATTATTACTGACCCCAAACTTCTGAACGGTAGTGTTTAATGTTACAAAAGCTTTAGATTTCAGATAAATGCTGTTCTTTTGAACTTTCTATTCATCAAAGACTGTACACAACTGTTTTCGACATTTAAAATAATAACGAATGTTTCTTGAGCATCAATCATCATATTAGAATAATTTCTGAAGGATCATGTGACAGTGACGACTGGAGTAATGATGCTGAAAACTCAGCTTTGATCACAGGAATAAATAACAGTTTAAAATATATTAAAATAGAAAGCAGCTGTTTTAAATTGGAATACTATTTTATAGGGGTGTAAGAAAAAATCGATACACATGAGTATCGCGATATTTTATTTTGCAATACTGTATCGATTTTCAAAAACGCAATATCGATTTTTTTTTTTTTTTTACGTCCAAAAATATTCATGGTAAGACGGTGGTTCACGTTTATGTTGTTTAAAAGGCTCGCCGAACGGTGCGTGTCCACTGGCACGGAGCGAGCGGAGCAAGCGTTTTCAATTCATTCCATGGAAGTCGAGCTTCACGCTCAGCAGTGCATTTTGGGATTGACAGCGGACCGGAGAAAGCGTTGAGAGCGTCAAAAGGTTGGGCAGTTCTTGCAAGGTTGTAATCGCGTGCATGATGATTATACTGTCCGTGTGTTGAAAAAAACAAACACACTCGTAACAGACACACCCCAAAGCGGAGACGTTACAGCGTTGCTGGCGGCACCGAGCGTGCTGCGTTCACACCAAACGCGAATAGAGTGTCTGGCGCGAGTGATTTCAATGTTAAGTTAATGCAAAGACGCGTTTACGCGCGTCTGGAGGTCCTGTGGCGCGAATGAGGCGTTTAGCGCGGCAGACGTTAATTTGCCTCATTCGCGCGTCCAGTTCTTTTAAAATCTTTGATCACATAAAAACTTGATTTCAATAGGCCTATATGACACATTAATTTTGTTCACTTTCATTCATTTTCGTCCAGTTCACGTTGTTGTTTTGTATTGTGACAGGGGCTATGTATTTTCTTTTATTATGGCCTACTTGAGAAATATACAAATTTGCTCACTAAGAACCTGTGAACCACAATACCAAACTGGCAGTCTGATTTTCTGTGAACTGAATTGTTAACCTAAAGTAAACTTCTTTGACTTTTATGCACATCATGTCTTTTTTTAAATATTATTTTTTCTAAAAATTATAATCCTACTTTAACCTGTTAAGCTGCAACCCCACTTTTGAAAAATCCCCAGAAATGACATACCCAAACTGAAACAGATACAGTTCATGAACCCTTTGCATTAAAAGCACAAGTATGATCTCATTTGAAAGCTGACACCTGGCAGTTTATTGTAAATGTAGAATTAATTATTGTCATAATGACAAAAATTGTTATAAATAGCTTCAAAGTTTTGTAAAATTATTAGAAATTAATTTTTATGAAACATCCTCATGAAAATAAAATTGAAGTTGGCACTGGAGCAATCTAGAAATGCACTACAGCTAAAGCCATATGTCTAAACATTCTATGTTTAAAATCTGAAGATAATAAGTCCAAAACTCTGTATTTAGTTAAATGTTTTTCAAGACCATGTCAAATGACTTTATTTTGATTTGACGCTAAAATGCTACTGATGTTTATTGTCATCTTCGAACCATCTATCCAGTATATTGTCTCTATTGTTTTGTGGTGCAGACGATCCCCATTCAGTCTCAGTCTCCCCCTGCACACATTCACACCTCTCCAGCCTGGTTATGGCTCGAAATATGCATTTCTTTTGTCTGCATTATAGTTACTAACGACTGGCTATTCACAGGCTATTCATAGGGTTTCAGTCCCTAATTTCTTTTCTCAAAGTTTACCACACATTTTAAACTGTATCAAATGCATTTCTTGAATAAAGACACATTTCAGGTAGCATTCAAAAAATAATAAAAGTATAACTTCTAGGTAGCAGGTGCACCTAGGGCTAGCTAGCATGTTAGCTTAGCACACCATCAATACACGACAATTTATGAGATTAAAACCATGTTTGTGCTCCAAACTTACTTTTTAACGCACGTTGAGTATTTTAAATAATCTTCTGTGATCTAATTTGGCTTCAGATAAAAAAATCAGACAGAAAATATACTATTGGAAAGTGTTCTGCACAATGATAGTCTATATAGATTAGCATTACATTATAAATATAATCTATTATTATGAAAATACCTGGCATGGCTTGAAAAACACAGGTAACTCAAATATCAGTGCAATCATGTTTATTGTCTTCAAAACATCTGTATCTGCATCATGTTACAGCGCGATCTCTGTAGCTTTGTGTGTATCAGTCAGGTATCAGTGACGTCCTGGAATGTCACATGGTCATGGCTCTTCTTCATGTTCCATATATGGACTATTATTGTGCATGTAGCGCCCTCAGGCTATTGGTATGAATTAAAAAACACAGTATCGGAATACCAAATGCTCATAAAGATTACATCGACGCATTTGGGTATAAATTCAATAAATATTATTCCTGTCTATAGAAATATGATGTAAATCTATGAGAATCTATCAATATTTCTCCAAATCTGCACAGTTTTGAGCTAAAGCCCTGAGGGACGTTGTTTTGTGTATCGCTGTCATGACGACAGCACGGAGTTTTTTATGAATGAAAGCGGCTGACGCGCATAATTCATATTAAAGGTATCGACTCATTTTTTCATTTCATAACTCCTGACACAAATTAAGACATAACTGTCACTATGAGTTTCTCAGAATACAACAGTGGTCAAATACTGAAACTTGAGTATTATATCTTTTTAATTATGTATAGTTTGTCAAGGTATAACATTAAATCTGATAGTAATTTTGAATTAAATAAATAAATAACGCTTCAGTGCGCGGGCGCACTGGCAACGGTTAACAGGTTAAAAAAATCCCAATATATCGCCTTATGCACAGTATCGAAATATATTGCAATATATTGAATCGTGACCCATGTATCGTGATACGTATCGTATCGCCAGATTCTTGCCAATACACAGCCCTACTATTTTACAATATTACTGTTTTTGTTTGTATTTTTAATCAAATAAATGCAGCCTTGGTGAGCAGAAGAAACTTCGCTTAAAAATCTTACTGACGCCAAATTTTTGAACAGTAGTGTATATATATTATATAAAAATGTAAGGGATAAGACACAGATAATTTTACTTGCCTGACCTGATTAGAACAATGAAAAAACTTAAATGAAAAAATAACTTGGGAATCACTAAAACGAGGGCGCGATTGAACAGTGGACACATAAAAACATACTCTGTCATTTTGTTCAGAACATCATTCAAACTGCAAAGTGTTAACTTATATTTTTGTACAGTAGCAATAAAACACAACATTGTGCTTTTTTAAAATACATTCAAGCAATCCGCCCCGAAAATGAAACTAAAATGCTCACGGCTGCACAGGCATTCATAATGGTGCGCGTCCTCAGCGAGGAACGAGCAGAACAGAGTCAACGTTTTTTAGGTCATTCCTCCTTCCATGGGAATTTATTGAAAACGCTCGCTCTGCTCCGCACCATTATCAATGTCCGTGCGGACGAACATATTTTACTTTCGTTTTTAAGTTAGCGATTAAAAAGCCCCCAGCGGTGTCACACGTCAGTTAACCGGTGGTAAAATATTCTCGACGTCACATACCTAGTATATTTTTATATAGATATAATAGGCCTACCTGATTTTGAACACAAGAGGGCAGTATAGCACTATGTTTGACTTTATTTATTTATTGTTTAGACTAAACAACCATTCTGGCAGTTTTTAAACTTAAACTTAAACTTAATTCTTAAATTGAAAAAAAAGAATAAAAGTTCTGATATTTGTATACTTTTATATAGTAATAAATGGTGTATAATTACATTTTTAGAATAAATGAGCCTTTTAGTGTTTCCTTTTTAGACAATACTTTAATCCCTCGCCATAGCAAAACCGTTTGAGATATTTATTATCCGTTCACAATTTAGCATCATTAATATATTTTTATCATGTTGAAAAAGTTTGGTGGGAATAAAATAAACCACTTAGATAAAGGTGGCTAAAAATTCAGAGGCTGATTTTGCAAAGAAATCCACATTCAGACCAAAATATCTGACTTCCTGATGGTCAGAGCTAATGACTTTAAATTAGAAAGTTGTCCGGGTCGATGTGATCAATATATGAACTGAGTTTTTTTTTACTGTAGTTAAAACTAACCACCCCACTTTTGTCAAAAGCATGTTGAAAGTGACACACTTCCTGCTGCCAGTTGGTGGCGCTATAACTTTGAATCACAATAGCTACATCCATCTGATCGGCCTCTTACCACGAACACACTGCTGAAGTTTCATCAAGATCAGTTAATGTATGCAGAAGTTATTCCACTTCGTGTTTCTCTTTTCTCGCCATAAATTCGATTCCTCGCCACGGCCGATTCGAGATCAAAAATCCGTCCGCAATTTAGCATCCTCAAAGTCTTGACTACATGCACACCGAGTTTGGAGGGGACACGGTGAATTTTCTAGGAGGAGTATTTCACATTCCACAGCAAGCGTTTTCCAAACAACCCTTAATAGCCGACTTCCTGTTGGGCTGGCGTAAAACTTGACCAGGGGAAAGTTGTTCGGCACGATGAGATCTATATGTGTACAGAGTTTCATATTAATTCATGCAAGCGTGTCTGATATATGGACCAAGTTTTAGAACCCCATTCAAGGGGGCGCTGTTGAGCCCCCCAGCCACGCCCGGGTACCAGCTTCAGCCCGGCCCTGATGGCCGTGGGTTCTGACCTGTGTGCAAAGTTTCAAGAGTTTTTGAGCACGTTAAGGACCCCAAAAGCTCCTGAAACCTTGATTAACAATATAAAAGCAATAGTCAAATCCCCCCCTCCCCTCACACACACAGAGACACAGAGAGAGGGAGAGAAAATTCTTTAGAAAATCCACATTCAAACCAAAATATCTCTCTTCCTGTTGGTTGGAGATAGTTAATGTCAATTAGAAAGTTGTCCGTCTTGATGAGAACAATACACATACCAAGTTTTGTTGCTGTTGATAAAACTAACCCCCCCACTTATGAGTAAAGGTGGCGCTACTGAGCCCCTCACCACGCCCGTTTCTGAAACTTTGCAAATGTCTATGGGCTAATAAATGTGATGTGTCTGTCGAGTTTCATCCAATTTCAAGTATGTTAAGAGTCTCAAAAGCATCAAAAAAGAATATTAAAGTTTGAAGCGTTGCCATGGCAACAGTATTAAAGATATCAAAAATCCTTTCACAGGTCTACATCTGCCGTATGTTTACATTATACACATAAAGTTTGAAGCAAATCGGGTAAAAATAAGAGGGTGATTTCAAAGCATTTTGAAAGGGACACTTCCTGCTGCCAGTTGGTGGCGCTATAACTTTGACTCACAATAGTCACATCAATGTGATCGGCCTCTGACCACGAACACACTGCTGAAGTTTTATCAAGATCAGTCAATGTATGCAGAAGTTATAATACACTTCCTGTGTCCCATTATTCGCCATAAATTCGTTTCCTCGCCACGGCCAAACCGTTCGAGATATCAAAAATCCGTCCGCAATTTAGCATCCTCAATGTCTTGACTTCATGCACACCAAGTTTGGAGGCGAATGGTCCCAAAAGCCCCCGAACCCTTGAAGAACAATAATAATAATAATAATAATAAATATAGCTGCAAGCAGCGATTGCGGGCCCAAGCCGGTGGCACCGCCACCCTGGTGCCTTTAGTTACACTAAAGGCACCGGGGTGGCGGTGTCACCGGCTTGGGCCCTCCATCGCTGCTTGCAGCTATATTTATATATATATATATATATATATAATTTTTTTTATATATATATATTATTTTTTTTTTTTTTTTTTTTTTTTTAAGTGTGTTTATATATATGTATTCTTTTTTTGTTATATACTGTATATATATATATATATATATATATATGTATTATATATATATATATATATATACATACACACATATATATATATATATATATATATATATATATATATACATACACACATATATATATATATATATATATATATATATATATATATATATTACATTTTTTGGATGCTAAACATTTGTTTATTATAGGCTTTGTACTTCACTCACGTTCCACTATTGAAGGGAAAAATTATCCTCTTCACATGCGCAAATATGTGCTTGGAAACATCACAGTTTAGCGGTGATTACTGTGTTTAAATAGTCAGTACAATTCATGCTATTCAGAGCAGTGTAATTTTTATATGTTAGGTTGACTATTTTATTATTATATTTTATTAAGGCTATAATGAACAGACTGCGATATCAAGATTGCAATGCGCTCCCTCTGCACCATTATCAATGTCCGTGCGGACGACCATATTTTACTTTCGTTTTTAAGTTACCGATTCAAAAGCCCCCAGCGGTGTCACACATCGATTAACCGGTGGGAAAATTTTCCCACAGTCACATCCCTAATATATTTATATATAAATACAATAGGCCAACCTGAAAGAGAATTTTACTTGCCCGACCAGAGTAGCCTGATTAGAACGTCAATGACAAAAAAATAACTTGGGAATCACTAAAACGAGAGACTATTCTAATTTTATTACATTCATTTTAAGTTGCAATCAACAGTTGTTAATAAATGTATTACCAGTAATCAGTTGATCAATGGTAACAAGGTTGCGCTGCTGAGGCTCATGCAGCTTCTCCAGGAGAAATGTAAACAAATGAGATCAGCACACAAAAAACAAACTCAGTTAACAACTTGCTGACTATAAAAATTATAAATATGGAGTTTTGATATATTTTACAACAGTTAAGCAACCTCACTTGACGAGAAGGCTGTTTCCTGAATACAATCACGATTGAAACTGTGACATTGATTTCATACAACAGGTTAAAAAACAGTTACAATCAAGTCACTTTTTAGATGCACATTTCACATTTTAGATGCAATATTGACTGTTTTTGTTCTGTTTCAGCAGCGAAAATAGTTCAACAAAAAGATCACAGCAGAACCATCACTCAGCAATGTGTTTTCTCATTTCTGAATGATTCAGCATTTTGAACAAATCGGTTGACTCAAAGATTGAATGATCAATCCATAAACATATGTCTTAATCATGAATGACTCAGTCATTCAAACGAATCGTTTGAACGAATGAATCAATGACTCGCTCATTAAGATGGTCGCCTGGCGACACTTAATGGCGGTTTAGTGTTATGTTTAAAAGTATCGTTCTTTCCAACGTGTGTGTGATTTGTGTGTGCACCATTATCAATGTCCATGCGGACGTCCGTATATTACTTTCACTTTTATATTAGTGATTTAAAAGCAACCGCTCGTGTCACACGTCGATTAACCAGTGGGAAAATATCCTCACAGTCATATACCTAATAAATTTATATTTAACTACAATATAGGCCTACCTGGTAAAAAGTTGTATATACTATTTTGATATCCTTTTGGACACAAGAGGGCAGTATAGCCCTATGTTTGCTTTTTTTGTTTAACCAAATAGCACTAAATAGCCTGTTTTTAACTTTTTCATTCTACTTCATTTGCAAAAACTATATCAAAACCGTTTGAAATATTTAATATCCGTTCACAATTTAGCATCTTTAATGTATTTTCATCGTGTTAAAAAAGTTTGCTGTGAATAAAATAAACCACTTAGGAGGAGTAGCTAAAAACTTACCAAAAAAATCAATTTTAAGACCTAAATATCTGACTTCCTATTGGTCGAAGCTAATTACTGTAAATTAGAAAGTTGTCCGGCTTGATGAGAACAATATACAAACTAATTTTATTTTACTGTAGTTAAAACTAACCCCCCCACTTTTGTCAAAAGCATGTTGAAAGTGACACACTTCCTGCTGCCAGTTGGTGGCACTATAACTTTGACTCACAATAGTTACATCCATCTGATCGGCCTCTTACCACGAACACACTGGTGAAGTTTCATCAAGATCAGTTAATGTATGCAGAAGTTATACCACTTCGTGTTTCTCTTTTCTCGCCATAAATTTGTTTCCTCGCCACGGCCAAACCGTTCGAGATATCAAAAATCCGTCCGCAATTTAGAATCCTCAATGTCTTGACTTCATGCACACAGAGTTTGCTAATAATCCTAACGAAAACAATAGGGCCTTCGCCCCTTCAGGGCTTGGGCCCTAATAATAATAATAATCCTACCGAAAACAATAGGGCCTTCGCCCTTTCAGGGCTTGGGCCCTAATAATAATAATAATAATAATAATAATAATAATAATCCTAACAAAAACAATAGGGCCTTCGCCCTTTCAGGGCTTGGGCCCAAATAATAATAATAATAATAATCCTAACGAAAACAATAGGGCCTTCGCCCTTTCAGGGCTTGGGCCCTAATAATAATCCTAACGAAAACAATAGGGCCTTCGCCCCTTCAGGGCTTGGGCCCTAATAATCCTTAGAAGAACAATAGGGCTCTGCGCCCTTTCAGGGCTTGGGCCCTAATAATAATCCTAACGAAAACAATAGGGCCTTCGCCCTTTCAGGGCTTGGGCCCTAATAAGCTAAGATAAGAGCTCTATAATCAAGCTCTAAATAGGCTCCCTTTTTTACCATAAATGTATTGCCACATGGCATGCCACTGCCAAATCATTCTAGATATCAAAAATCTGTTTGCAATTTATCTTCAATGTTTTGGTATAATGTTGACATGTGGTGAAAATGTGTTAATGTGTTAATGAAGTGCATAACATTTTAACATTGCGTGGAGTTAAATGGGTGAGGTCTATGATTTACAGGTTTGCAGACCACGGCTGTATGCTGGAGGTGAGAGATGTCAAGTTTTTTCCTGATGGACGCTCTGTGGTGGACACCATAGGCATTGCACGTTTCAAAGTGCTCAGTCATGGGCAGAGAGATGGATACCACACAGCCAAGATTGAATATTTGGAGGACAAGAAGGTATAGAAATATTTTTGCATTGTACGAGCGCATGAAAGTCCAAATCCAAAAGTTGTATTATGTATGTGTATGAAAGAAAGAGAGAAAAAATCCCCAGTCTTCCACTCAGCCATAATATGCATTTTTGTGTTTAGGTTCAAGGAGAGGAGTTGACAGAGCTCCTGAAATTACATGACTCTGTGTATGATCAGGCCATGGCCTGGTTCACTTCACTTAAAGATGATATGAAGAGTCAAATCATCAGCCACTTTGGGCAGCTGCCTGCCAAAGACTCTGACCCACAGGTGAATGTTTGCACCAAATCAGTCTCACATTTGTTCTAAATGCTCGTTCATAGTAATCTTACCTCCAGCCTGTCTGTTGTGTAACACACATGTATAATGCACATTTTTTAATTCCTGTAGTTTGCATTTATAATCTAATACATTCAATACTTATGTTTGATTCTGGTCTTGTTTTTCCCAGGGGAACCCCAGTGGTCCTGCGTGGTGTTGGTGGCTGTTGGCTGTGCTTCCGCTGGAAAACAAAGCCCAGCTGACCATCCTCGCCATGACCACTCTTAAGGACCGGCTGATTGCCATTCGCAGGGTCCTCATTTTTGTAACTCGCAAGCGCCCTCGATGATAAATGATGATATCATTATCTAAATTAACCCATAGCTTGGGAATGCTGCTTCAGGCTGTGGTCACTGAGGTGTCTTCCAGCAGCCATCTTGGTCTGTCATTGCATTATGCAACCCTCACCAATTAGTGAAATTGTGCAATAAAAAAAGTCTGCATCTTAATATGGTAATTTAGGCTCATCAATTAGCAGTGGTAAACTTACTTTTTGTAGTGTGGTCACTGAATAAAAGAGCTTGTCACTGATGTCCTACATTAGGAAGCTCTCATTTAGGTCAGGTGCAGTCACACTGTTTTACAGTAGCAACAAACATTATGAAAATAGTGCGAACTTCTTTTTCTTAAGCACTTTCTCTGCTTTGAAAATATCACCTCTGTTTTGTGCCTAGATGGTGTGTAAGACTGACTAAATGCTTCCCATGGGCTTGCTAGTATCAATACTGGCCTTATTGTGTGAAAAATCTGAGCTTAATTTTGGAAATGATCAGCCACCTTATTTCCATATTGTAAAATATGACAATTAAAGTAAAACTTATTTTGACTTAATACAGTACAGTATACAATATACAGTAGTGAACATTTGAAGTGGATCAAAACCTTTCATCAAAGTTATACATGAATTTTGAATACCCATTCTTGTCTTAGGACAACTTTGATTTAACTTTTTTGATCCACTTCAAATGTTGACTACTGTAAAATGAAATGTATTGTAACATGTTTTCTCTTTATCTCATCTTTATTTCTTTTATGCATTTTGATGTCTAGTTAATTCAGAAACCATAAATTCAGTCATAAATTGCAATGTTCTGCTGATTTTTTCACCATGGGTTTAAAATAGTCTTGTAGGCCATACTCTACTAGCTTGAATACAGCCTTAATGATATTTAGTAACAACCGCAGGTGTGTTTTATTTTTCAGGAGATGAATTGAAACAGTTCATTGCAAATTGGAGCCAAATTGTGGGAAGTCATACTGTCATTTTTAAGTTGGAACAGGCACACTTTTTTTATGTGATTTGTGGATGGGTGGCTTATGTCTATATAATAATCTTTATAGACTATAGGAGGGCTTTGAACTTTCACATTCTTTTTCTTCTCATTGTTTGCCTCTTTGTGATGTGCATGTCTTGTGTTTGTCCATTATCTACACTTTCCTGTGCAAGTTACTATTTACATGCTGCTTTTTTCATGTAAATTTGTACATCAATATGAAATAAAACACATTTTATATTTTAAAGCAACAGATGTTATGTTTCTATGTGTCTTTTCTAATTGAATTAGTCTAAGAATTCAGTACTGAGTTTAAGGGTGAAGTATGCAGTTCCCTTTCGTTCAGTCACTCCGAGTTACGTCAGTGACTGACGAAATGGGGGTTTCGCTTAAAAGCCCATCACCTTCGAGTTCTAGAAAACGAGCCAATGGCAAAACAATGCCATGGGTCTGCGGAATTTGCATAGGGCAACTCCGCCCCATCGTGTGGGTATAAAAGGAGCTGCGCGGAAAATGCAATCTCGCATTATGTTTTTGCTTCGGAGCCAAGAACTTTCTTCACTCCTCTGCAAGCCTTTCTGAGTTCTACTTCTACGAGACGAGCGACTCTTCAGTGCTGTTGGTGTTACGCCATGTTCCAGCGAGATCACATCTGCCAACAGTGTGTGTGTTTCTCCCTGGGCACTTCAACACACTGTCAAGCTTTTTTCTCTCCTCTCTAAAAGAGCTGCACGTGGCACGTCTTTTTAAAGATGTCTTGCCTGTGTATTTCTGTAGACAGGTTTTGTCTTCTGATGGGCACGATCGCTGCCTGGTATGTTTGGGCATTAATCACGCTCAGGCAGCGTTCGTGGATGAATCATGATCTTATTGCTGGTAGCGCCGATAATACTTCAGAAATACTGAACGAACTCAAATTATTTCGAACTGAAACGGCTGAAAATTTTGGTGTGCTGAGGAAGGAGGTGAGCGACATAAAACTGAACTTTGAAGAATTAAAAACAAGGGTGAATGACGCTGAACAGAGGATTGCGGACAATGAGGACCGTAACATGGATGAACATGTCTGAGACTTGGTTCACGTGTGTGAACATATCCCTACACAAGCTGAAAATTCAGAAGGATGTGTCTATGACTATGATGAACTGGACTTGGAGTCAAATTTATTTCCAAACATAAATGATACATGTAAATATTATACAGACGTAGAATTTACTAGTAATATGAACAGCTGGTTCATTTTCTCTTATTCATTTGAATTGTAGAAGCCTGTATTCAAATTTTAGTAAAATACATGATTATTTGAACACATTACAAAATAAATTTACTGTTATAGCTCTGTCTGAGACTTGGTTAACGGATGAGAAAGGTGTGGAATTTTATTTTGAGGGTTATGAATTATTTTATGTTAATCGGATTAATAAGAGAGGAGGGGGGGTTGCTCTATATGTTAGTAGTGATCTGAAATGCAAAACAATTGAGTGTATGACTACTGCAACAGAAGATTTAATGGAATGTTTAACTGTTGAGATCGAAATGAAGAAACAGAGGAATATTGTTGTCACATGCATATATAGAACTCCAGGGTCTAGCATTACAGCATTTAATAACAAGCTGGAGCAATTATTAGTTGGGTTGAATGAAAATAAAGTGTCTATAATTTGCGGGGACTTCAATATAAATCTTTTGAATGTGTCTAATCATACTAGTAGTTTAGATTTTCTAGATTTAATGTACAGCAGAGGCCTTTATCCTACCATTACTAGGCCTAGCCGAATAACCTCCAGTTGTGCCACGTTAATTGATAATATTTTTGTAAATATATTTGGAAAAACGGTCAAAAGCGGTCTTTTGATAAATGATACAACGGATCATTTACCGATATTTGTAACTCACTTCTGTGAAGTAAAAAAAAAAAAAAAGTCTAGTAAAGTTATTAGGTTATAAGAACTGAGGAAAGACTAAATAGATTTAGGGATGATCTTATGAAAGAACACTGGGACAATGTTTATAGTACAAATAATGTAAATAAGGCTTATGAATTATTTTTTTTAAAGTATCTATGGTTATATAATAATAATAATTGCCCAATAAAAATATTGAATGATAAAGCAAGAAATAATAATAAACCTTGGTTAATGAAAGGTATATTGAAATCTTGTAAAAAGAAGAATAAGCTTTGTAAAATATCGGACGGTAAATACAGAAAATAAATATAAAGCTTACAAAAATAAGCTGACTACTATAATGAGACGTGCAAAGAAAGATTATTATACAAACTTGTTGATGGAAAACAAAAGTAATATCAAAAATATGTGGAAAGTCTTAAGGGAGGTTATGGGCAGTAAAATGAATTATAGTCAGCCATTATACTTAATGAATGAACAGAACGTCGAGATAAGTGGTGAAAAAATGGCTGATGAATTTAATTCATTTTTTGTTAATGTTGGTCCAAATCTTGCCAAAACTATACCATTACATAATGAAAATAAAAGCTGGAAAGGTGAAAGCAGAGTCATGCAATCCCTTTTTTTTGACGAAGTTAGTGAGAGTGAAATTATTTCCACTGTCTCTAAATTAAAAAGTAAACATTCATGTGATAGTGATGGCTTAGATATGTATATTGTCAAAGAAACTATACGTTGCATTATTAGACCATTAAAATATATAATCAATTTGTCTTTTAATACAGGTTCTTTTCCAGATAAAATGAAGGTGGCTAAAATGATTCCCTTGTTTAAATTTGGTGATAGGCACAGTCTCACAAATTACAGGCCTATATCTTTGCTTTCCCAGTTTTTTGTTAAAAAATTTGATTATTTTCTTGAAAAACATTCTTTGATATACGATAATCAGTTTGGGTTTCGTAGCACGCGCTCAACAGCTATGGCTTTGATGAAAACATTTGATGAGGACATTATTACAGAATTGGAGAATAAAAATCACACAGTTGGAGTTTTTATTGACCTTAAAAAGGCCTTTGACACTCTTGATCATGGAATATTGATATCTAAGTTACAGACATGTAGCAACAATGACATCTGCTTTTCGCATTAAGTAGATCATGTGATGGCAAAACACATCGTCTTTGTCCTTGCTGGTTAATAATTGCCCCACGAGGACCAATTTGCCAGTGCCAGTTTGGCTGGTACACCCATGTGACTCGTATCCCCCGACTTTACAGCCTCGCGACATTCCACACACACACACACAAACACCCTTTGTGTATAACTGAGAATAAGAGAAATATCTTTTATTTTATTTTCCAATGTATGTACATTCCTATATGCATGTGTGATTAGTTTTACCTTATAATAGAGGTTTGGTTTTCTAAATGTGTAGTTTTGAATTCTAAGTGTTTATCGAAAGGATGTTTCTCCCAATTTAGGGTCTCAAATAGAATCATGGTTTCGTAACCCTACCCCAGACCATAAAACTTTACGACCCAGGAAAAGGCAAACATTCCAAGCGAGTCACATCCGAAACGCAACACACACACACACATTTTTCATTGACTTTCCCACATAAGACATTACCAAAATGTTGATATATTTCTGAGGTGCCTTTTGTTATGACCATGTCATATTGGGGTGTCTATGATTTTGTCATGTGGTAATCACAACTTTAAATGTGTGTAATTCTGCATATCTCCTGTAACGTTGCATTTCTACAACCTTCATGTGATGCGTTTGATATCTCTGAAATTCTCTCAATCTAACAGAGTCGAATTCCAATAGCAGAATGCAGTAATATATATTGTTTACACACTTCATATTTCTGGAACCGAAAGGTTTAAGTCAATCGACACTGTAACCCGAGCCAGGAGACTGTCTCAGACAAACAAAGGGATCTTCCCGCTAGGAAAAATCTCGACATCTGATTCGTCCTCCCCGAAGAAGGGGACGGTACCTGGGACACTGATAAAAGTCCAAACCTTCAGTTTCCTCTCTCTTTTCTCTGATCGATGGCTCTCTTCTCTCATCGATGGCTCCCTTCTCTCTTCGATCGCTCTGACCTCCACGCGCAGCTCTCCTCCTCCCAGCGGAACCAGCGGGACAGGCCTTGCTTTGGCCTCGGGGACGCATGCCCTCGCGTCATGTAGAAGCTGCCGGTCTTTGCAACTAAGCTCATACGTGCCTTTCCCCTCCAAAAGGGAAACGATCTGAACTTTCTCGGTAACGTTACATTCAGTGAGCCTTTCAAGCTTCCCGCGACACCAGAAGATGCAGCAGAAACAGGACACTGTCCGCGCTTCCTTCCTGTCTCAGCCTCACCCGAACAGAGAACAGACTTGCAAGTATCTTTTGATCTCTCTAACAGCTGATTCCTGGTGTCTAGCTCGTAGGTCTGTGAATTAAGTTACCCTCTATCTCTTATCTCTTTATTTCTTTCTTGCTTTCTTTCTTTCATGTCATTCATTCCGATCACGTCATGTTTGTTTAAATGTTTGTTTGTTTTATTGTTTGCATTTTACGTACGTTTATATTTGTAGCTTATATAATCTCTTAGTGTGTGCCATTTTATTAATAAACCCATTTATATTTTTAACTGTCCCTGTGTTTGAAAAACCACTTTTTATGAAGTCAATGAAATCAAAGATCTTATTTAAGCTACACGCTCTATATTATAGGCTAGCCTACTTTGAGTAGGCCTAGTTTTAATTTATAAACCCAAAAAGGCTTTATCTTCGTGGCCAGAAGATAAACTTTCTTGGAGTTTTGTAAACAGGAATACTTCTTCTTAACTGTGATAGTCTTGCATTTATTTGCTGGACGAATAACGGATGACAAGACCAGTTACAGAACGAGGCATTTCCTATAATTGATAAAGTAAATGCATATGCGATTTATGAATTATGACCATGAGTTATGATTATTAATATTTCTAAAATTCCCTATATCCTTGAGCTAATTCGCATTAACCCAGAGGCATTTACCCTACAGACATATGGAATTAGAGGTGTAGTATTAAACTGGATTATTAGTTATTTAGAAAATAGACAACAATATGTAGAGTATATAGGCCATGAATCTAAGTTGGAAACAATACAGTGTGGAGTCCCTCAAGGCTCTGTGCTGGGGCCTAAATTATTTACTTTATATATTAATGATCTCTGTGATGAATCAAAGATTTTACGTTTTGTTCTTTTTGCGGACGATACAAAAAAAGAAATTATCGGGGAAGAACTTAAAAATATTAATGAAAACTATTGAACAAGAATTGGTCCTACTTCAGAAATGGTTTAATAAAAATAAACTGTCGTTAAACTTAAGTAAAACAAAATTTATGTTGTTTACAAATCAAAAATTCCCTGATAATGTTCGTTTGATTCTAAATGGAATAACTATTGAGAGAGTGTCAGAATTTAGGTTTTTAGGAGTACTCATTGATGAAAAATTTAAATGGAAGTCACACATAGCTTATGTAAGAAATAAAATTTGTAAAAATATTGCTGTTTTGAGTAAAGTAAAGTTTATGTTAAATTATAAGGCAATGAGAATCCTTTATTGTTCCTTTATTTTGCCATATTTGATGTATTGTTTGGAGGTATGGGGTAATTCATATTTTACTAATTTAATGCCCTTATATTTATTCTGCAAAAAAAGGCAATAAGAATAATTAATGGAGTTGCTCGAAGAGAACATACTACAGGACTGTTTCTGAGGTCAGGACTACTCAAATTGAAGGACTTGGTTTCTTTACAAACTTTATTAGTTGTTCATAAAGCAAAACATTGCTTGTTACCACATGGACAGCAAACCCGTTTTACTGTGAATAGTGAGACAAGCAGAAGAAATAATGACTTTTGCTGGAAAAAGTGGAAAACAACTGTTTGCTGGAAAACAACCTTTTGCTGGAAATACCCTCAAACAAATGTGTGTTTCAGTTTCTGGTGTGAAAAGATGGAATTGGCTAAAGAATGATCTAAAATGTTGTTCAAATATTCTTCAATTTAAATATAAGTATAAACAGAAGATACTTAACTTGTATAAAGATGATGGTGAAAATTGTTAAAACTATAATATCAATGATGGTCTCGTCGTTGTCTTTGTTGCCAGAGTTGTTATTATTGCATTAATGTTGTTTTTGTTTGTTTAGTGTTGTGTAAGCAGAATTAATAATAAAAAATAAAAATAATAAAAAAAAGGAAAATTGTTAAAATTGAAAGTAGATTACATCTGGTCTGGGCTATTTTGTTATTATTTTATTTTTATTTATTTTTTTGTCGTTGTTATTATTTATTTAATTTTTTTCTTCATCCCACTCCTGTTCTTCTTGTCATGGAATGTATTTTTGTTGTGTTTGTTGGATTGTTGTTGTGGCATTTCGTGTTGTATTACCATGAAAAGAGAATAAATAAATGAAATGAAATGCATGAAAAGCACTATATAAATGAAGGTGACTTAACTTGACTTGACTTGACCTGACTTGACCATCCAGGTGGAGGGGCTCTTTATAAACAACAGAACTCCAGCAATCTTGTATCTTTGCCTGGCCTCGCACACAAAGGTCCCGCAAATACACCAGCTGGCCTTGGCTCAAAGGTTCATCCTGTACTCTCTGATAATATCGCTCTTTTCTACGGTCCGATACAGCCTTCATGCGACTTCTAGCTCCGTCAAAGGCCACCTGAAGCCTAGCTTGATGGTCATAAATCCAGTCATGAGCACTGCCCTGATTGGGAGTCTCAAGTCAACCAAGAAAAAGTCAATAGAGTCAACTGACCAGTTTTTCTTCTTGCAAGAGGGCAGAGTGCGCAGTAGATTCTGTGGTTAAATCGCTCGCATTGACCATTTCCAATAGGTTAAGCTGGAGTGGTCCGACTCCGTTCAGTGCCATTCAACTCACACAATTGATGAATCAGGATGCTCTCAAAGTTCCTCCCCTGGTCAGAGTGGTTGCAACTGGGGACGCCAAACTTATAGAACCACTTATTAACCAACACCTTTGCCACTGTAGATGCTCTCTGGTCGCAAGTAGGCACAGCCTGGGTGTATTTGGAAAACACATCAGTCAGGACAAGAACATTCTCCATTCCATTTTGCGATGGTCTAAATCAAAGTGAAGTTGATGGCCAGAATTTGAATAGGCCTTGAAGCTAAAAAATGGCCCATGTATATGGGATGAATACAGTATCAAAATGATTGACACGTGCAAGCACAATTATCCATGAACTTGATAAATGTTGCCGATATGTTTTACTATCCACAACGAAATGCCTTTCAACTTGCGTTTGCAAAATTCAAAATTGAATGAATGTGTAGCAATTTGTACAAATAGAGACATTTTTGTGAATAAAAGTGTTTTCTTTTGTAGTAGTGTATCATAATTTGCACATGTGTGGTGAAATGCAGTTATTGCTTTGGGTTCACGGCTGTCTTTCCGACCACCTCCTAGGTAACCATTTGTTATCGAGGTCTGGTCAGGGGAGCGTATATAAAGGTTTGAGGTAAGGTTTTGTTTGGGCGTTTGCTGCACCCATTGATCGATCGCCATTCATTGGCGTGGCGAATTTGTTTGTTTGTCTTTTTCTTTCGTGTTTGATAAACTTATTTCACAGTGCTAGTTGCTTGTTGTGGCTGGTCCTTTTTATGAATGCTCTAATGAATGGTGCAAATTATTAATGTGTGCACAACTACAAATCTATTTGACATTTAAATTTGGTGCTTAAAAATCACTTTCTTAAGGCACATTAAGCATCTTAAATGGGGAAGACCGCTTGATTACGGTACCGTTGTCTGTTTTAGCAGACTAATGCCATCTAGTGGTAGCAGGTATTCTCAGACAGCAGAGTGTGGATCGTGCAAGGCTAAACTGGCGAAATTAATGTCTCAAAATTAAAATTAATCAAATAGGATCGACTCAGAAACGAGTCAATGAATGAACGCATGTCACCTGATCCACAAATGCATATTTAACTTGTTGCATGAACAAATTCTGACCTACATTAATTCAAAATCGAGGTTTTGTATTTACAACTATGTCTTTATTTGAACAAAATGCTGCACATTCATGTTATTCCGGATTTTGCACACACAAGTTGTGTTGTATTTGGTCTTTTGGTCACTGGGTGATGTAACAATAGAATAAGTCAATCAGTATGTTTAGAAAATTCAAGATCGAGGACTCTTTGGCAGAAATATGTTCAGCTGGTCAAAAATGGACTACTGTGTGGCTGATTTAACCCATTCGAGTGATAACTTTACCTGTGGGGAGAACCAGCTCGAACAACCTCCCTTCCGAATATCACAATCTATCAGAAGCCTTCAGCAAAATCAATGCCTCTAAATTCCCACCTCATCGTGCCAGTGACTGCACCATTGACTTACTACCAGGGTCCACACCTCCCAAGGGTCGTATATTTCCTCTCTCCCAACCTGAATCCGAGTCCATGAAGAAATATATTGAGGAGGAACTTACAAAGGGCTTCATTCAACCTTCCACGTCTCCGGTGTCTGCCGGTTTCTTCTTTGTCCAGAAGAAGGACGGAGGACTCCGACCCTGCATTGACTATCGTGCCCTGAATAACATTACTGTCAAGTTCTGCTATCCACTCCCTTTGGTACCAGCCGCCCTGGAATTGCTCCGCACCGCGAGGTACTACACCAAGCTTGATTTACTTCATAGTGCCCTGTGCTGGTGGAGAAGGCCGTCTTCCACTCTTCCCCCTCCCTGATGCGGATGAGGTTGTACGCACAGCGTAAATCAAGCTTGGTGTAGTACCTCGCGGTGCGGAGCAATTCTAGGGCGGCTGGTCTAATCACTGACTTCCATCACGCTCATCCCAACAAACCTGCTCCACGACCACGTGGGAGACCCCGACGCCGTCAGCCACCTCACGCCAGGAGTCGTTCGCAGGGAGGGGGCTCTGTCACAATCACAGACCCTATAACCTCCCTCTCCAGCCATCAGAGGGCACCTTCGCCTGAAGTCACATGTTTGCCGGGAGCCAGAGCGCCTGACATCAAAGCAAATTTAAAAGTGCTGGCTAATGCTAATCGTAAATTCTCTAAGATCATTATTCACGTTGGCACTAATGATGTTCGACTCCGCCAGTCGGAGATCACCAAAATTAATATTAAAGAGGTTTGTGAACTCGCAAGTACGATGTCAAGCACTGTAATTTGCTCTGGCCCCCTTCCTGTTCGCAAGTTTTAAATATACTTATTTTGCTTAATGGTGCTTAATGTAAAAACATATAGTGTAAACGATAAATCACGTTTGAGATTTGTGCTGGCTACTGTATATAGGCCACCAGGGCACCATAAAGATTTTATCAAAGAATTTGCGGACTTTCTATCAGAATTAATATTGACTGCAGATAAAGTACTAATTGTTGGTGATTTTAATATACACATAGATAATGAAAAAGATGCATTGGGATTGGCATTTAAAGACATTGTAAACTCAATTGGAGTTAGACAACACGTGTCAGGACCTACTCATTGTCGTAATCATACTCTAGATCTAATATTATCACATGGAATAGATGTTGATGCCGTTGAAATTCTGCAGCAGAGCGATGACATCTTAGATCATTATCTAGTCTCATGTAAATTACATTTAGCCAAGGCTGCAAAGCCGACTAATCTTCCTAATCAGTTTCATCATCTCAGCATCCCGGATAGCTTAGAAGAACTTAATATTGCAACAGAAACTTTTAACTCTCTCTTTTCCAGCACTTTAGACACAGTTGCTCCGTTGCGCTTAAAGAAGATTAAAGAAAATAGTCCAACACCGTGGTACAACGAGCACACTCGGGCCCAGAAAAATGGAGTAGAGCAACCAGAAAAATGGAGCCATCTGGAAGAAAACAAAACTAGAGGTATTTCGGATTTCATGGAAGGAGAGCTCGATTAGTTACAGAGAGGCTTTAAAAGCTGCTAGATCTGCTTATTTTTCAAACCTATTAGAAGAAAATAAACATAATCCTAGGTATTTATTTGAAACGGTGGCTAAACTAACGAAAAAGAAAGCTTCAAGCCCAGAAGTTTCCAACACAGCAGTAATGACTTTCTGAACTTCTTCACTTATAAGATTGATAATATCAGGGACAAATTTATAACTATGCAACCGTCTACTACAGTATCACATCAGGGAGTGCATTTTAGTCTCCCTGAGGAAAAATTTGATTCATTTATTGCTATAGGAGAGGAAGAATTTTGCAAACTCGTTAAATCATCTAAATCGACAACATGTATGTTAGACCCTATTCCGACTAAGCTACTGAAAGAGATGCTTCCAGAGGTCATAGATCCTCTTCTTAATATCATTAATTCTTCTTTGTCTCTAGGATACGTACCAAAAACCTTTAAGCTGGCTATGATTAAACTGTTTGTTAAAAAAACGCAACTTGATCCTACAGAATTAGTCAATTACAGGCCGATCTCGAATCTGCCTTTTCTGTCAAAGATATTAGAAAAAGCAGTATCCTCACAACTGTGTTCCTTTCTTGAAAGAAATTATATCTGCAAGAATTTTCAGTCCGGATTTAGACCGTACCATAGTACCGAGACAGCTCTCGTTAGAGTCACAAATGATTTGCTCTTATCATCCGATCGTGGTTGTATCTCTCTATTAGTGTAACTTGATCTTAGTGCTGCATTTGACACCATTGACCACAACATTCTTTTAAATAGACTAGAAAACTATGTTGGCATTAGTGGAATTGCACTAGCATGGTTTAAATCTTATCTGACCGTTATCAGTTTGTAGCAGTAAAAGAAGAGATGTCTTATCGATCACAAGTTCAGTATGGCGTACCACAAGGCTCAGTACTAGGACCGCTGCTGTTCACCCTGTACATGCTACCCTTGGGAGATATCATTAGGAAACATGGAATTAGCTTTCACTGTTATGCTGACGATACTCAGCTGTATATTTCTTCAAAACCTAACGAAACTTACCAATTCACAAAATTAACGGAATGCATAGCTGACATAAAAAAATGGATGACTAGTAATTTCCTACTTCTAAATTCTGAAAAAACAGAGATTCTAATTATTGGACAAAAAACTCCCACACGTAATAATCTAGAATACTGTCTAACACTTGATGGCTGCTCTGTTAAGTCTTCGTCGTCGGTTAGGAACCTGGCTGTGCTCTTTGATACCAATCTTTCATTTGAAAGTCACGTGTCTAGTATCTGTAAAACCGCATTTTTCCATCTTAAAAATATATATAAATTACGCCATATGCTCTCATTGACAAATGCGGAACAATTAGTTAATGTGCTCATGACCTCAAGGCTAGATTATTGTAATGCTCTACTGGGTGGTTGCCCTGCACGCTTAATAAACAAACTACAGCTAGTTCAAAACGCAGCAGCTCGAGTTCTTACCAGAACCAGGAAGTATGACCATATTAGCCCGGTTCTGTCAACACTGCATTGGCTGCCTATTATACATCGCATACATTTTTAAATATTGCTGATTACTTACAAAGCACTAAATGGTTTAGCTCCGCAGTATTTGAGCGAGCTCTTAACGCATTATAGTCCTTCACGTCTATTGCGATCTCAAAATTCCGGCCAGTTAACCCCCTGGGGTCGGCGGTATCGCCGGCGATACCAGCTCGCTTTTTTTTATCAGTGTAAAAGAGACTCAAAAATACTCTGTTGACTTTGATTTTCCATAGGAGTTTCATACATCAATCGATCCTAAGTGTGTATTATTTTTGTGCATACTCACAATAAAAACAAAGTGTTGTGCTTTTTGCCAAATAAAGAAAAATAAACACGAAGCGAGTTCTGCCTTCTCTCTGTTAGTTAAGTCCATTCTGAAACGCGTCTGAAAATGAACCATATTTGTATTGTATAAAAAACAAATATTCTCAGTTTATGTAATATGAATGAAAAGAGAGAGATGTCAGTCGTTCTCATCTCAGCTCATTATGTTTTAATTTGACTCCGCCCACGGAGAGCGCGCGCTATTCAAACGAAAATGTGAGGCGATCCTGCAATCCTGTGAAACGCCCACATCAGCTGGATAACACACACTGCAAGTTCACTTTCAGACTCATGGACTTTACGACGCTGTGAGGAATAATACTATCTTGATAATAATCCTGGAAAATTTACCTCAGAAGTTCTGGAAGTTTCATTTCGAGGAGCAACGGATCCCGCTGTGGAATAGGTCAGTTCTATGCTTTGTTCTAATCGCAAGTGTCTGTACACGCAAAAGACTGTTTTATGAATCACGTTTCTGTGTATGAATGAATGAACGCACAGATGCGCGCTGTTGTGTAGCTACAACAGCTGGCACAAATACTGTTTCAAAATGAATCGCATTTCTGTGTGTGAATGAATGAACAGCTTTTACCAAACTCTATTGCTATACTTAGATGAGTAAAAATCGACTACAAAAATCGGATACATTATAAAGTTTTTACTGTAAAATACTGCCACATCAAATAAGCTTATAATGTTGCCAATTTCTGCTCATGTGTTAAATATATATATATATATATATATGTTTTGTCAAAAATAATCAACTAAGATGTTATAGTGTTTGTTCCAATGTAGGCGATATTCAAACTAATGAATCCTTAACTTTGAAATACGTATGATAAAATGTATTTTTACAAAGAAAGATTACACTGGAAATATTGTTAAAAGTTTAATTGTTGTAATTGTATAACCTTTTTAATAAAATAGCTCAAATATATAAGGATAGATGTAAACAAAAACTTAAAAGGTCAATATAAGCCTTCTCTTTAAATAATTTTTTATTGTGTTTTATTAGTGACACATTTGGGTAGAGAATATATTCCAAAACTTTCTGAAAATACAGCATGAGAATTAAATGCATAATTACTAGAAATGTTTACCTTGGATATTATACAATTTGCAAGCACAATTTGTGAAAAAAACAACAACAACTGTGTTTCCAACTGTGAAACAATTTTATATATATATATATATATATATATATATATATATATATATATATACACACAGTATATATATATATATATATGTATGTATGTATGTATGTATGTATGAGCCTGTGGCTCAGTGACACACCTGAATGAAAGGCTCATTATGGGTGTGAACTTCTCAGGTGTGAACCACTAAATATTCATGATGGTGTAAGGATCGTTTACGCCCCATCCGCATATTGCCTTTCCAAACTAAAAGTGTTTCACAAAATTTAAATCAATGTATCTTTTTATGTGAATGATTAGGCAGGATGATTTTCACATCATTTTGAAGAAGAAACTCTAGGCAACGACATCCATTAGTCAAAAGTCTTATTGACACATATTTAGTATGTGTTTTGTGGCCTTATTTCAGAAACGTTCCTTTTTAGTTTTTTCAATAACCATGCATAAACATTATTCTCTCAGAAATGAAAACATGTACATACATGTTGCTCACATATTATGGTAGCCCTGTTTGTGCTAAATAGAGTGTAATTACACCTTTGCCATTAATATGTTTATAAGCAACTGAAAAAAGTACAAATGTCAAGGCATTTCAGAACATCTCAAGGACCCCAAAAACACCTCAGACCCCAGAGGGTTAATAATACCTAGAATATAAAAATCGACTGCTGGCGGTAGATCCTTTTTCTATTTAGCACCAAAACTTTGGAACAGTCTTCCTAACATTGTCCGGGAAGCAGACACACTGTGTCAGTTCAAAGCTAGATTAAAGACACATCTCTTTGACCTAGCATTCACATAATACATTATAGACTTCTATAATTCAATGTTAGGCTGCATAGATTAGGTCAGCCGGAACCGGGAACACTTCCCATAAAGCCTGATGTCTTTGTTTATCCCGAGGTTTTCCCGCAGCCTGCCGGATCCAGGCCGTATCCAGATCTGACGAAGGACCTTTGCCTGGACCTGATGACAACGCAGTGCTGAAGTGCCAACTAGTCTCTCCCTATGGAGGATCCCTTTACCACTCTACAGATAAAGCGTTGTCGCATACCTACCCTGAAGTAATAAAATAAAATAAAATTCTGTATAAAAATTTATAAGGAAAGACCAGTACTTTGTTTAGGCTTGGTTTGTAGGGAATTACAAACCTGCGCACATATAGTCAAATGCACATAACTATAGAACCAATTCTTAATGCGCATTTGAACGCCATCAGCGTTTATCACAGGTTCGCGTTTAAAGTCTGTGTAGAGAGAATGGTGTCGTCTTAGCGGCCCCTAATTTAATAACAAATGATCGTTGCGACGGAAGCGAATCAATCAAAACTAACTTTAGCTGGAAAATAACTTCATTAAAGAACCGCTATAAAGCCAAAACAATCTCTGTTACCTTAAATTATACGTTTATCTCTGTAAAGCTGCTTTGAAACAATCTACATTGTTAAAAGCGCTATATAAATGAAGATGACTTGACTTGACTTGTAAATAGGTGTCAAACAGTGGATTTAAATGTGGTGTTTTCTGATTGTTTGTCCATTTCATGTGGAGTTCCGCAGGGGAGTGTTTTAGGTCCATTATTTTTTTTATTGTATGTTAATTATTTTAAAATGGTCTGTTCTAGTGACATTTTTTTATATGCAGATGGTGCAGCATTCATTGTTTCTCATGAAAGGAAAGAAATTGTTTCTCATGAAAGGAAAGAAAAAGTTTTTTTAAAGTTGAAAAAAGGGTAACATTTCTAGAATTGGTGTTGGCGTGTTTAAAATAATAAAGAAAAGTGTTCCTGGGTACCTGATAGATTATTATGTACATGTGAAAAATGTGCATAGTCATTCCACAAGGGGGAGTAGCACAGATATTTATCCTTGTAGATTTAAGAGTTTAATAGGGATGAATTCCTTTCTTTATACTAGTGCTATGGCCTGGAATGATTTTCCTTGTTGTAGAAAGCAGATAAAAGTTTAAAGTGTTTTTAGAAAGGAAGTTTAAAAATGGCTTTATTATCACTAACTTAAAAGGGATGAAGTGTTAGATGCTGAACTTGTTTTCTCTTGCTGAACTTGCTGAACTTGATATCTCTCCATGTATGATCTGTTCCTACATTTTGTAAACATAGAGGACCACAATGGAAATAAGCCATTGGCTTTTTTGTGTATTTAATCCTCAACAGTTTTTTTAAATGATGTACGATCACTCCTTTGTACAAATTTGCATGTTTCAATTATTGTCTAATAAATCAATCAATCAATCAATCAATCAATTGTAAAGAAAGTTCATGATCGAGTACTGTTTGGCCAGATATATGTTCAGTAGGTCAAATATGGACTATTGTATGGCTGACGTAACATCAGAAGGAGTGAGAATGTATAGAAAGTTCATAATCGAGTACTGTCTGGCTAGAAATGTTTAATATTTTAAATATGGACTACTGTATGGCTGAGGTTTGATGGAGGACCTGAGATCAGACCTGCACCTAGAAACGACCACAACCCATCCCTGAAGTGTCAGCAGAGATTGTGTCAATTAGACTCTCCCCTGTAAGGCCTCATCGACATGACAGCCATCGGCACTTGATCCTCAACTAACCCGTCTCCATACCGCCATGATGACTCCGATCTTCAAACAGATGGAACTGAATAATATTCTGATTCTTCCAATCTGTGACTTCTGACCTATAATGCTGCCTGAATCATAATCATACATTGTTCATTGGCCAGAAGAGAACTGGCCCCCCGACTGAGCCTGGTTTCTCCCAAGATTTTTTTCTCCATTCTGCCACCTGATGGAGTTTTGGTTCCATGCCGCTGGTGCCTTTTTCGCCTTTTTTCACCTTTGTTGCCATTAGCTTTTGGCTTGCTTAGTTGGGGACATTACATTTAACATTTAATTTAATTTTTAACATGATATGAGATAGATTTTAGATTTTATATGAGAACTGAACTGAGCTGGACGATGACATCACGGTTTTCTCCAGAGCGGCTATACATATAAATTAATTAAATCAATAACTTTTTTTAGAATGTGTAAAAAGTTCAATATCAAGGACTCTTTGGCCAGAAAAATGTTCAGCAGGTCAAATACGGTAGTCTGGCTGATTTGACATTCAAATGAGTCTATGAGTTTATATTGTAAAACACCATTTAGGACCTATTGGCCAGAGATATGCTCAATAGATAATATATGGACTTTATTATGGCTGATGTAACATCAGAAGAAGTCAATCAGTATGTGTAGTAAGTACTTATATGTATAACTTGTTGCATTTCAATGCATGCAAGAACTAACTTATTCCGATGTCCATTGAAGAGATACATTGCATACAACAAATAATTTTTTTTTACTGACGAGGAAACATCACATGAGCTGTCGCTTTACAATGCATGCAAGAACTAACTCTGTTCCTTTTTTTAAAGCATTGCACACACAATCTAACGTTGCTCACTGTTGTAGGATGGTCAGTGCGTTGGCTAAACAAGCAGCAGAAAAACTGGAAAAAAAAATCAGAAATGTCAAGGAAAATTCTTGTTTATTCAGGATGCCACAAATTCCCCCCAAAAAATGCAACATAGTCCAAAAATGTCCATTGCAAGTCCAAGTTTTGACTCAGAAATTCTGCAGGAAAACAAACTAACAAAAGGAATTTGTTCAAAGTACGCCTCAAAACAAAACAACAAACAAACAAAATCAACAAAACAAAGAAAACAGAACAAACTCAAGGGAAAAATGAGTTACAGTTTGGCTATTGATCCAACCAAACACCCCTTCTCTCTTTCCAAACATTTCATCTGTTCTTTTATATTTTTAATCTCCTCCTTCATTTTCAAACTGACCAATCACAACTATTCATCAGTTATTATCTATACATTTCATAGTTCACAAAGTATTGACAACTTTACCATCTATACATTGATAATGTCTCTTTACCAGTTACATTACCACTTAGATTACCACAACAATACAAACACATAAACATTCATGAGCTTTGGTTCTAAATAATCTTAATAGACCAACTCCTCCCCTTCAGGATGACATATAATCGATTTCCTTTTCGCGGCCCCTCCTACTAGGCATTTCCAGGAACCGGTGACACAAAGAGACATGCACATTAGTATTAAAACATTTTTTTTTTTTGTATTCCTCTGTAAAATGAAAAGATAACATTTGACACATTACAATGTGCTTTCGCATTGCATTGAAAATATGTAAAACGAGAAATCAATTACAAAATAACTAACAATTTCTGTCTGACAAACGATGTTAAAGTGTCAGACAGAACCAAGCTCAAAGTTAATACAAAGTAGTGATGTGACGTTCGGCACCGAGGCATCGAAGCTTGTATCAAAAAAACTAAACATCGGGGATGCGCATGCGCAGCGGACGGTGATGGCTGCTTAATATCGATGCTCTACCTCAGTTGTCTTTTTTTCGGATTTATCTATCCCTACTAAGTTTTTGGCCGAATTTTATGTAAATTCCTTGTTTTAGTGGCACTCTAGATGGCATCTAAACGAGATGTAATCCATTCCCCGGCGAAGAAAAAGTACAAAGACGACGAGCACCTTCACGACGCCATTGCCGAAATGCTTGATAAGCGCCATAAAACTAAGCATGTCGACGATCGTTCACAAGGGGAATCTCGACGATTACAGCACGATTGGACTCGCTGGCAAAGGATGTCAAATCGTTCGGCAATAGATGTGACAACATCCAGGCTACGGTGTGGGATGTTAAAAGGGACTCGATTGCTAACAAGTCTTGCCTAGAGGAGCTCCAGGAGAAACAATTTCTTTATGAAGATAAATCCAGACAAAATAACCTAAGGTTGGTGGGCCTGCGGCAAGGAGCTGAAGGAGGGAACGCAATTCAGTTCTTGCAGACCCATATTCCTAAGTGGATTCCTGCTCTGCAAGGGAAGACGATCGAGATTGAACGGGCGCACCTTCTCTACGCGAATGAGGATCCCTCCAGGAATAGAGCGCGCACTTTGATTTTCAAACTCTTTCGTTACAATGACCGACAGGCGATCCTACAGGGAGCCAGAAGCGCATCACCTCTGAGTTATGAAGGAGGTAATTTACGGTTCTTTCCTGACTTCAGCCAGGGAACGTCCAAAAAAAGGAAAGCTATGGCCGAAGGGAGGAAACGCCTCCAACTACTAGGCATCGAGTCATTCCTGCTTTACCCTGCATCGGTCAAAGTACGTAATGGCCAGGAGCATTTGTTCTTCAAAACCCCCGGAGACCTGGAGCGTTTCATCGCGTCTCTGAGCGCCACTACGGAAATGGACACCACTGCGCCCACAGGGATGTCTGATGAGTAAATTCGGCCTTCTCTGTTTTGTATTATAGCACTTTGAGTAGGGATATAGGTTTAATCTTCGCTGTGATGGACACTCAGGTGAGAGATGCTGATGTTTGAGTAACTGCTGCCACTCATAGTCCGAGTGCATGGCCTCGAATAAATTTACTTTTTCAGGCAGATAAGAGAGTGTGTTCTTCCTCTCTGCAAGCTGCCGATAGTAATTTGTTTTTTTGGATTTTTTATTGTTTTTAACTATTACAATGTTAGAACTACCAGGGTTTGCTGTTTTTGTTGTACTATTTATGTGTTTCATGGGGGTGAAATTCTTATCGATGCGTTCGGTTGCTATGGCTACCTTTGTCTCATGTATAATTATATTGTGACAGAATGAGGGACGTTAATGTGATATCGTGGAATGTCAACGGTCTAAATTCTCCCATAAAAAGATCCAAATGCCTAGATTATCTGCATCGCAAACGAGCTGACATTGCCCTAATACAAGAATCCCATCTCAAGGCTTCTGATGTTACCCGCTTTCAGAATAGACATTTTAAAGTGATAGCTTTCTCATCGTATAATAGTGCCTCAAGAGGAGTTATTATTCTTCAGAACAGAAAATTCCCGTTTCTAATTGAGACAACGGGAGGGGATGAAAACGGGCGGTTTACATATGCATCAGGTTCATGGAATAATTTGAAAATGGTTCTCTTCTCAGTATACTCCCCTAATAATTATGATGTAGATTTTTTTCCATCTCTTACCAAATCCCTCCTTAATTTTGTCGACTACAACCTGGTTGTAGGAATAGATGCTAATGCAGTTTGTAACCCCTTAATCGATAGATCCCTTGTCTCTGTTCATGGCGATCAGGCTTCGCAGTCGTTAAACAAGCTCATTGCTGATAACGACTTATGTGATATCTGGAGAGTGAAGAATGAGAGCTGTAGAGATTATACTTTTTATTCAGCACGCCACAAATCATTTTCAAGGCTATATTACATTCTGATTTCTAAATCTCTTACTCAAGGTGTAAACCATATTGATATTTTACCCATACTGATTTCAGATCACTCCGCTGTGATTTGTAATCTGTCTCCTCCGATAATTCCCCTAAGCTCCAAAAGGTGGCGTATGAATACAACTCTTTTGCAAAATGAAGATTTTGTAAAACAGTTACGTTCTAAATTATCTCTGTTTCTCAAAGAAAATTCGAGCTCAGCTACTAATCCACAAATCCTATGGGAAACAACCAAGTGTTTTTTGAGAGGAAAATGTATTTCTTTTGCCTCCTATGTAAATAAATCCAGAGTAAAACAATTAACCCGTCTGGAGGCTCAGATTAAATGTGTAGAGAAGGATCTTAAAAAAACTTTTACGGAACAGAAAAGCAGAATCCTGGGGAATTTAAAAACTGACTACAAGGCGATCTTACTAAAAAGGGTAGAATTTTTGATGCACCGTACCAAACAAAACTACTATTTTAATGGAGAGCGGCCAGGCAAACTAATGGCGTTAAGGTTGAAACGCAATGAAGCCTTGGCCTCAATAACTGCCATTAGGGACAATGCAGATGTTCTTCACACAGCTCCGGGTGATGTAAATAGGATATTCAAGGAATTTTATGAGCATCTATACAGATCTGAGGTGAGAGTGAATGAACAACCTGTCATTGATTTTCTGTTAAATTTAGATCTACCTCAATTAAGCGAGCAGCAATGTGCTTTTCTTGATTCTCCAATAGAATTAAAAGAATTGAAGGAGGCTTTAGAGGTTATGAATAAGGGTAAGGCCCCTGGTCTGGATGGTTTACCCCCGGAGCTGTATCTGGCAATATGGGATTTGATTGGACCACTCCTCCTTGACTCCATAAATTTTGCTATTGATACGGGTTGCTTCCATAGAGATCAGAACACCGCTCTTATTTCTCTGCTACTGAAAAAAGGGAAAGAACCCTTATGCTGCTCTAGCTACAGGCCGATTTCACTAATTGGTACGGGTGTCAAGTTATATGCTAAAGCTCTAGCCCATCATTTGGGATCAGTCGCCAGCTTCCTAATCGCCCACGACCAGACAGGATTTCTTAAGGAAAGTTTTGCTACGGATAACGTGCGACGCCTTTTGAACATCATCGGCTCACCCGACCCGGTTAACGAACAACGTGCTATCCTCTCGCTAGACGCTGAGAAAGCCTTTGACCGGGTCGAGTGGACATATTTATGGTCTGCCTTAACCCGTTTTGGATTTGGCCCTCGTTTTATTCATATGATTCAGACCCTCTATGTTAACTCTTCTGCACGGGTTTCAACGGGGTTGTGCTGTTCGGATGCAATCCCGTTGAATAGAGGCACTAGACAGGGTTGCCCTTTATCGCCCTTGTTATTTGCAATTTCATTAGAGCCCTTAGCGCAGGCAACTCGGCAGGACCATATTATTTCCCCGATTACTGTTGGTGACTCCAAGCATTCTATCTCTCTTTTCGCGGATGATATCCTTCTCTACATGTCTAATGTTTCCTCTTCTCTACCTCAGTGTCTTAAAATATTTAATGACTTTAGCGTCATACGTGGTTACAAAATTAATTGGGGAAAATCTGTATTAATGCCCTTGTCTGCGTCAACAAATACTGCATTAGCGTCCTCCTCGATCCCAATTAGTAAGACATTTAAATATCTGGGAATTCAGATCTTTCCATCACTGCAGACTATCTCTAAAGAAAATTATAGTTCTTTATTTACTACTATCAGACAAGATTTACAGAGATGGGACGTTATCTTAGCCTCACTGCAAGGCAGAATTGCAATCATTAAAATGAATATCCTCCCTCGACTTTTATTTCTGTTCTCCATGATTCCTTTATCTCCCCGTATAACCTTTTTTAAAGAAATGAATTCCTTGATTACAAAATTCATTTGGAATAAGAAACGACCAAGAATTAAACTCTCAACATTGCAGAGAAGATCTGACAAAGGAGGCTTGTCACTTCCGAACTTACAATTGTACTTTTGGGCATGTCAGCTGCGCAAGATTTGGTTACAGGTTGACTCACAGATCGCCTGGCGGGATGTGGAAGCATCAGCTGTGCTTCCACATCGGCTCCAGGATATTTTATTCACGGGTTTATCAAAGAAAGGTTTGGGAATACAATTGTGTACAATTCTCTTAAAATCTGGCATGAGGTGTGCAAATTCATGGGAAGTTCATCTAAGTTCACATCTGAATCGCCGATCTGGCATAATCATAATTTGCAATCCGACAACAGACCTCTTGTTTTTAAGCCATGGTCGGATCAAGGTGTACATACTCTTGGTGATATATTCAATAATCAGGGGTTAAGGTCTTTTCAAGATCTGAAAGAGTGTTATAATCTTCCTGGACATTCCTATTTTCTGTATTTAAGGTTGAGAAGCGCTATGCGCGCTTATGGAGTACCATGGAACTGGAACTTGGACTCTCACCCTCTGATGGACTGTGTGAACTGTTCACAGACAAGAGGAGCAGTGTCATTCATTTACAACAGACTGCTCCAGCACAGCTGTGGAAAGCTCCCCATCACCACGATATGGGAAAAGGAATTGGCTCCTTGCAAGCTAAATTGGGACTGGATATGGGACACTATTCCAACAATGTCAAAAAATCTTGCCCATCAGTTAATACACTATAAACTGCTTCATAGGGCTTACGCTACTCCAAATATCTTGCACAAAATGAAGCGCTTGCCTACCCCCTTCTGCTCACTCTGTAATTTAAATACTGTGGGTACTTATATGCACGTTTTATGAATGCCAACATATTGGTAACTTTTGGGATGAGGTATTTCAAGTTGTGAGAGAACTATGTGATAAGGTCCCGTGTTAAGCACCCCAGTCTCTGTTTGTTGAATGATGATGCGGATCTTGATCTGACTGTTAGCCAGCGTAGGATTCTTCACACTGCTCTAACTGCAGCCAAAAAGATAATCTTCAAGATTTGGCATGAGCCTACAATTCCAGCAGGTAAATTGTGGCTCATAGAAATTAAAGCAGCACTATGTAGCTTTTCAACCTTAATTATATATTTCCAAGACCCTTGTGATGGTACATCGACTTACAATAGGTTGAATGACACGTCTGCCATAGCCTGACGGGGTCTGTATCGCTTTTACTGGCACTACGTAACATCGGGGTTCGGGTAGTAACCCGAGCACAAAAAGAACTACAAAATTCAACTGCTTTACGGCATACGTCACTTCCCCCACCACTTCCTCAAATTTGGACGTGAGAGGCCAACCAGCGTTTGTTTTCTGGTGTGGTGAACAATCGAGTCCGGTTGAAGAGATGAGTCCGAGCTTACGTTATAACGAGTCATTAATGTATTTTAACTTATATGTTTAATATACTAGTATTTAACCGAAGCTATAGATTGTGAAATTAAACATTTCTCGTTGTTAGTGTGTTTTTTTATAATAAATAAACAACATATTTGAGCTTCAAACAACTACATGCTCGACTGAGAAACTCTTAAACCTACATTTCGTGACACAATAACAGTCATATTTTTAAATTTCGCGGTCTTTCTCCTCTGCTATTGACGCAGCTCGGACTCATCTCTTCAACCGGACTCGATTGTTCACCATTGTTCACCACACCGGCTTTCGTGCGTATGTTTTTGTCATGGCCAAAGCAGCAACGGACAAAAAAAAAGTCAGAAGTAAGCCGATGTCTAAACGGCGTGCACAAGTTTGGTAGGAGCTACATTCTTGCAAGTAAATAATACATGATTAGATGGACAAAATCATCTTTTAGGCTAACTAGCCTAATGACTGCAGGCTGATATAGTCATGTTTGTTTATTTATTTTTCTGGTGAAAGTGTCTTGCCTCAGGCTATAATGCAGATCGATTTTTCATCTTTGCAGATTCATCTATGGTAGCTTGATAATATTGATGATATATGGCTATTACCTACCACACAAACATTGAACTGAATTAGCATTCTGTAAAACAGTAGCCAATAGGCTACTATAATGATGCTGGCTTGTAAACGTGAGCTACGCGATCTTTTGGCGTTTGAAAAAAATAAAACCCATGAAATTATATTCATATGACATGCTGAAATATATGCCACTGTACCTGGGATGAAGACATTTCACACGCAACGCAGGCAGTCTGCCCAAGACGTGAGAACTCCTGCAGAGTTCGGGGGTATCGGCTTGTCAACAAATGCACGTGTATCCCCTGGTGTAACCATGACAGATTTTACGACCGCAGTAGAAGATAATACTGTTTCCCAACTGTAGGGGGACCCCGAGAGCAAAAGCTACTTGGTGTTGCTTTAAATACATTGCACTATTAGAACTTACTACAGCGAGAATTAACAAAGCCAAACCAAAAACACGTAAGGCCTGGACTGAATTTGTTACAAAGCTATCTCAAATAATAACTCAATAGGCCACCCGTACTGATTACTTCTGAGCGTTATCAAAGAGGAGCAGTGGAAATCCTGGAGCTGTGCTGGTGTTGTTAATCCACCCCCTAACTTATTCATTTATTTATATAAATTTTTTTTTTTTTTTGCACAAGCAAACCCTGGTCTTGTACATAGTTATTTGTGGTCGCACTTGTGGACCATGTTCAACCTTGAAAATAAATTAAAAAAAATCATAAATAAAAAAAACTAAACATCACACATTGAAGCAGTGTATCGGAGCTTGATTCGTTTTGCCATAACCACGTGATCTGTGACGTCCGAAGCTTCGTTTCCACACACAGTCACATGACTGCTTCGTATTCAGATTCAAAAATAGCGCGAACCCCTTGAGCAGGTTTCGAGCGGTTTCGAGTGTCATGCCCTTCGGCAGTAGAAAATAAAAAAAGAAATAGACTTAGCCCTCACACTGTTGAACAAGTCCTGTTCCTTAATAAAAAAACTTTTATTTATTGAATTACCCACAAAATAAAATGCAGTGGCGGATCTAGAAAATTTTACATGGGGGGTAAAGGGGTGGCAAGAGTTCTTGGCAGAGTGGCAGGGGTAGACGGTACATGGGATTCCCTATATGTGAATTGCTTTAACAAAACAAACACAAAAACACAAAAACACTTTTAAACTACAGTAGTAATTGTTTAATCATGCCCTTACACACTACAAAGGTTTTTAATTCACAACAGGAATAAGCCCAGTGCAGTGTTCAAACAAAACAAAACTGTGCATCTTTTAAAAAGTAAAAGTATAAAAAGCCAAATGAAAATATAAAAAAAAAAGTACAATAATTGTGTCCAAGATGCAGTGGACTACAAGTATAAAACAGCGGACAGTACTCAAGTTCTTATTATAATTAAAAACGTATAATTACAGTCCACAAATGACCCATGATCACCCATCTTTTTTAGGAAAGCTTAAGGCGACGGTTGTTGTGCTTTGCAGCAAAACGTTTCACAAACGTATCTAAATCTAGTGCTTTTGCACGCTGTTTCTCAATACTGAGAACAGCTAGATTTCTCAGACGGTCATCTGCCATGGTTGAGCGCAGGTGAGTTTTTACAAGCTTTAAAGTTGAAAAGCTTCGCTCACACCCAGCAGTACTCACTGGCACTGGACGGATTTACTTTTCCATTTGCTCTGTTTCTTTCAAGAAGTCTTTTTGCCTGGTGTATCTCAGTTTTCAAGTCTTGCAAGTCAGAGCCATATTCCTCAGCCACTAACAAAACGTCTCAGGTTACGACTGTAACCTATGTTCCCTGAGAACAGGGATCGAGACACTGCGTCGAATGACGCTTTAGGGGAACGCCTCAGGCGTGACAGGTGTCTGAAATCACTATCAAATCACGGCAATCACATTGACCGGCGACAGCTCGTGAATCATTAACGTGAATGATTAACGTGCGACCTGCAGTATATAAGGGCGCCTTGCAAACATGACAAATCACCTTATCGTCTGAAGGGACTGTTTGGCAGGCAGGCCCCGAGGCATGGCAGGGAGACGTGTCTCGTTCCCTGTTCTCAGGGAACATAGGTTACAGTCGTAACCTGAGACGTTCCCTTTCGAAAGGGAACTCGCACTGCGTCGAATGACGCTTTAGGGGAACGATATACCCACGCCACCATGCTAAGGGGAGTGCATGCCCACACGACCGTCTGACCAGACTCAGGAGTCCAAACACTCATAGTGACCCTCAGTGAGGGGAGCAATGGTCCGCCTGGTAGGTAAACCAGGCTGTAGGCAGAAGTTCCGAGAGGGAACCAGTAGCAGAGGACGGACACTTCAGTTGAGCCCGGGCACAAGCTCGCTCTCAGCAGCTTCTTCCCAAAAACCCAGCATCGTTGGGAAACCACTCACAGAGAGGCCTGGTGAGGCCTACTACCTGATAACCACAGTATGTGGGAGCTCACCTTCAGGGAGGCCTGGTGAGGCCTACTACCTGATAGCCACCATATGTGGGAATTCCCTTTCAGGGAGGCCTGGTGAGGCCTACTACCTGACAGCCACCATATGTGGGGACTCATCTTCAGGGAGGCCTGGTGGGGCCTACTACCTGGTAACCATCTTAGATGGGAATTCGCTTTCAGGGAGGCCTGGTGAGGCCTACTACCTGGAAACCACCTGAGTCCGGGTGACAGTTCCAAAGTGGCCTGCTAAGGCCAGCCAGCTGAGGACTCGCCTATCAGGGAGGCCTGGTCGGCCTTCTAGCTGATAGCAAGTCTATTCTGCTACAAAGGTACACTGTCTATGTATGGTATGTCCCACAATGTTGGGACTCATCTCCGAGGAGGCCTGTTTAAGGCCTACTACCCATCAGTGAGTCAACTGCCCGAACCACCAAGGCCAACCACGTGAAGTAAGCTGGCCTACAGCGCCTTCTTGGGGGCTGCCCATTCAAGCAGGCCTGCTGAGGCCTACCACCTAATGGCGCAGCCTTCGTTGGCAAATAAGCTGTTTACACAGTGCCTACAGCATCCTGGTACCTATCACATTGCCCATGGCAGTGTACTCAGCAATAGTGCTAGCACCCTTTAAGCAAGGGGAGTACAACATACGCCACTTTGCCTCAATGGAGGCCCCAGAGTCAGGGGCCTACCATTTGTAAGCATGGGCGTCAGCTCATGGCAATGCTCTGGCTTCAGGGGAGCGTACTTCTTTTGGCAAAAAAGAAAGTTAGAACTTTCCGCTCGACCCGAGCTATAGTGGTGCGAGGTAGGATAATACAGAACTGAAGTGAGGAACTCAGACCTACCCTGTAACACAGGGGAAACTCTCACCTCCACCTGAGTTTTAACAGGGTGCAGGCCTGCCAGCAGCTCTAAGGGTGACAGAAATGTATCTGTGCCCAACCTAGGGGAGTGGGGCTTACTTGTGAGCCAACCACCTACAACCCGACGCTCGAGCAGTAGCTCAGCGAGGTGAGTGAAGCCTATACTGGCGGCCCTGATCCGTATGCTAGTTCTGCACGGGGCAGACATGGGGCAGACAGACCCAGTCTCTTCGTGAGGTGAAAGGCGGCCTAACCCTGCTCAATAAAGACACATAGGTGCCGGGGAGGCCTATTTGAGGCCTAACCCGGGATCTTTATAAACCATGCCTCTGCACCACGCTGCATTACTCTTGTCGCCCCAGAATGCAAAGAAGGGGGCGGGCCTTGGCCTAACGACTCCCAAGGGAGGAGGCTGTCAACAGGGATGCTAAACACCTATTTCATTTTCAAAGTGAAGGGTCAGAGGCAGAAATGCAATAGCAGAGCGCCTCCACTATCCCTGGCATAGCCTAGGCCAGCTAAGGAGACGGCCCTGGTGAGGGCCAGCCTGCAAGCATAGATCTACCTGAGGGCTCGGAGGAGCGACAGCCTACCAGAGAAATAATCATCATTATTTAAACAGGGGCTGCAGAATCGCTCAGCCCTACTGAAAAACCCAAACAGAGCTCAAGGGGGCGATGTACTCAGGAAAGAAGTCAACGGACCCGTGGGCCGGACGTAAGATCTATCTGAAGCTCAAACTAGAAAGAGCGGTGGCCTCGTTCTATCTTACATACAGTAGGGGAGCCATCACATACTCACAAGAGAAGCCCATGCAACTGGTGCCTCTCTAAATCGTTCTAGCCACCTAGCAGGGGAACTTCAGGGCCCAAAATAATCCATAAAAATATTTTCTTACCTTACCTTCATGACCCCGTAACTCTATACAGGGAACGAGGTCTGTAGAGAGAACAATTAGTGTTGGTTACACACAAAACTACTCTTAAAGAAGACAGCTCAGCTCACCTGCGGCATGCGAGGCGAAGACTCACCAAGAAGTTGTTATAAACCTGGGGTCTACCGCCCTTACATACCTGAAAGAGGCGCTCTCACCGACCAAGCGGAGGCGGGCCATCAGAACATTGTTCTCATCATCGGCCCAGCCCCAGGCCTGATGTAAGAACGCCTGGGGAGTCGGGAAAAGAAGGGCTGGGTTGTAACCACCCTCCAGGGAGATTATCCATTACTGACGCCGTGAGCGTTTGTACTGGATCACCTCCCTCAGATCCTTCTTCTTCCTGCCGGAGTCACGCCTTCTCTGCGACCTGCTCCTCAATGGAGGGGGCGGACGAGAGGCGACACTAGCTCTCTGGCCCTGTCTACGGTCCTCGGACCGTGAAGGGCCAGGCTCTCCCACCTGTCTGAGCTTGGACCCGGATCTCAGCGGTATGCAGGTCCTAAACGCCGCTGAGCACGCCTTCGCCTCCCTGAACTTTCCGACCACCGCCTCTACGGAGGTGCCAAAAAGTTCAGAGGGTGAAACCGGTGCATCAAGGAGAAAGGCCCTCTCTTTCTCCCCGATGCCAGCCAGGTTCAGCCACAGATGCCTCTCCGTGGCCACCATTGCCGCCATCGACCGACCGATCGCAGCGGCAGTGTGTTTAGTGGCCCGGAGAGCAAGATCTGTGGTGTGGCGCAGCTCAGCCACCGCCTCAGGGGACAGCCCTGCCCCCTGGTCGAGATCCTCCAGCAGGTCGGCCTGGTACGCCTGCAACACCGCCATAGTGTGCAAGGCGGCACCGGCCTGACCCGCTGCCGTGTATGCTCTGCCATTCAGACGCGCTGTGGTCTTCAGCGATTTGGATGGCAGGGCTGGAGCACTCAGTGTCGACGCCCGCCCAGACACGAGATGGTTCGCAAACGTCTCGTCAATGGGCGGCATCGACACATACCCATACTCGCTGATCCCCTCAACATCAGCGAAACTAGCCCGCTGATGTCGGTGGATCCGAGCAGAGTATGGGTTCTTTCATGCCTTCTCGATCTCTGTATGGAGATCGGGAAGGAATGGAAGGCTCGCCTGAGCTGGTGGTCTATGGCCGGGGAGAAATCGATCGTCTAGCCTGCCGCGAGCGATTTCTCCCCTAATGCACCGCCACGGCAGTTGCAACCTGTCAGTGGCGCGTTCCATTACATCCAGCAGCTCAGCATACACGGGGCAGGGTGGCTGAGAGGGTTCAGGATCTACCTGAGTGACCTCCTCATCATCCATCACCTGCTCGTCCTGAAGAGCACCCGCTGCAGGGATAGTCGGAGAAAGGTCTTCTTCGTCATCTACCTGCAACTCACTCTCGTCATCCGCCGAATCATCTGAGAGGTTAACACCCATCTCAAGACGATCAGCGAGATCCCTCTGGGAACCCCATGACGCAAGTCGCCGCTCTGCCTCAGCGCGAGCGGGACCTGAACCACGAGGTACAGATGGTAAGCCCTCCTCGCTCGAGAAGAGGGCTAGACGAGAGCGGAGCGTTCTCAAAGGAAAACGCTCACAGTTTGCACGAGCTGTCGCCGGTCAATGTGATTGCCGTGATTTGATAGTGATTTCAGACACCTGTCACGCCTGAGGCGTTCCCCCAAAGCGTCATTCGACGCAGTGCGAGTTCCCTTGCGAAAGGGAATCAATTCTTCCTTTAAGAAGTCATTGTTTGATGGGTTTAAAGCTTGTATACCCCTCATTATCTTGCTGCTAGAGTTTGAAAAGTGCCTGTCCACTACACTGTTTTTTAAATGTGCAAAATGTCTGCATGCAAAGCAGTATGCTGCATCTTTAGACATGGAATATTCAAGCCATGGCCGAGAACTGTACCACTCTCTGTGGAAGCTTCTTTTTGCTGCTCCATGTTGTGTCTTTGGGAATGTCGTTAAATCAGGCTGCACTGCTGCATCACCTTTGCATTTTGATATATCTTAAAAAAGAAAGAGGAGAGTGCCAAATATAATTATCTAATGCAATTGAACAGTACATGGACATAGCCAATGCATATAATGGCCTTACATATTATCCTACTGTATGGCAATTTATATGGAAGAAGAATAAAAACATACCATGTGGTCCAGGGGGAATTGCAGGTCTACCCTCTTCCTCTGTCATCTTCCTCCTCCTGATCACTCCCTGCCTCTGTCCCTCTCTCTGAATCTGGAGCCTCCTCTTCATCCCTTACTGATTCTTCTTTTTCCTCATCTCCTTCACTTATTTCCTCTTCTCCGTCACTTATTTCCTTGTCTCCTTCTGTCTTCTCCTGCTCTGACCCTCCTGGTCTCTCCAGTTTACTGCCTTCTCCTTCATTTCCCTTACGCTCTTCCTCCTGTGTACTTCTTTGAATTTTTTTTGCAAAAAAGCTGGCAATATCCCCACTTTTAGCCTTCCTTTTCATGGTTAGGCTCCAGCTACTTTCTTCAACTACTCTTGCCTGCAAAAGTCAATATGTGAAAACCTCTGGTTATCCTCGTATTACACTGTAATACGTATTACACTGTAGGGCCATGTAGCTAATAAGTACAACAAATATAACAAATATAAAATCAGAAAGATTTATCACATGCACACACCAGTTATGTTTAGACTACTTAATCCTATTGTATTTGTTATTTCCCCAGTTGTAACCTGGTTTCATTGCTGTGATACCTGAGAGGAATTGGATTTATAGGACTGCTTAGCTAATCAAATGATCGATCTCCTAACTGGCACTGTATTGTGTGTTGTAACGTAACGTCGGCGTAACGGCGACCATCAGTAAACGTTATGGATACAAACAATATTTTATATTTTTTGTTAAGCTGTTCTTTTCTTTACTAAAATCAAAATTAGGCTAATCAAAGGGAAGAGTGCTCTTACAAATCACGAGGGAGCGATTTGACCGCTGATTTTGGCTAACGTAATAGACTCGCTGTTTTTGCTGATGCTGAATCGTCTTTAGCATACAATACATTCATTACAAATGTAACTTTAAGTTAAACTTGTGTTTAAACTACACCTGGGAAAACTCACTTCACCTTCAGAGGCTCTGGGGCAGCTCAGTCTCTCCAGTCGGATTGCAGGGCCACCGCACCGCAGCAGACTCGCTGTGTGTGTGAGCCAGACTGAGTGAACACCGCTCTGCACGTTTGAATCAGGGACGTAGCTAAGTATTAATTTGAGGGGCAGGGGGGAGGGGCTAATAATACATTTAAAATTTAAAATTAAATAGTTCACTTTTGGTAAATGTATTGTTTAGGTCACTGTTTTGAGAAGCTTGTGGACATAGTGGCGGGTTGTTTTTACAAGTACAGTTTTTGGATCATCAAAGTTAGGGGGGCAGCTGGGGGGGCAAGGCTCTAGACTTGCCCCCCTGTAGATCCGCCCGTGATAAAATGTCAGCTCCCCAGCTCACAAGCGCTTCACCATTCCACAACAATTTTCTTTTATTTTGATTATATATGCCTACATGAGCCTTGCCTATGAACTTGTAGGATTAGGACTGAGGATAAAGTTTATGTGAATAAGGCTGCATTTGTTTATCAAAGCAGATTCATAAGAATTGTTTCTGTACAAGTGAATTAGTCCCATTTATTATTATTTGTTTCATAAATTAATTCATACAGTTGTTTGTTCATACATTGTATAAGAACTACATCAACACTAACACATTAAAGGTACAATATGTAAGAATTTTGCATTAAAATATCCCATAATCTCAAGGCCAGTGTTATATATTTTGTTAAGTTGATTACTTACAATATCCCAAATGTTTCCAACTATTTTTAAATCGTGAGAAAATTGCGATTTTAACCAAGGAAACGGGGCGTTAGAGCAGGGGTGAGCTGGGAGTCGCCAGTCAATTGCGTCATATCCACGTTACCCTCGGTTTCCGCTCGTACTTCGTGGAGTCCTGGACAAATGCAGAAGTTGTTGTTGTAGCGTCTATCAAGCAACAAACGTTAGCTTGTTTCGTGCAGTCGTTATGGAACACAATTATTCTTTACCGATTGCAGCTGGTTCTGTCGACAAAGCATGCTTAATTTTATATTTTCCAAATGTAGCATTCGGTAATAGTTATGTTTATGTAAGGGAAGTATTATTGCTTTAGATTTGTGTTTAGTTTATTGACATTGTTTATCACGTCTGGTGTTTATGGCCATGTAAATAAATATAGCATGTGTTATACATAAAGATTAATCAGTATTTTGGCAAATGATGAGGGTATGTTCGAATGTACTTTTACAACAATTGTTTAGAACACGTAAAACTGCGCCGCGTTATCACAACAATGAATTCGACGTATACAGTAACATCTATGATAACCAATTTAGTATTAAACCTTACTTTTCTTGCGGTTAATTCATTTTAATGAAATAAAAGTGTGATGAGGTTCAAGAGTCAGGAAGGAAGAAGACAGGGGTTGGCGTGACTGGGACTCGTACTTTAATAAAATAAAACAAAACAAACAAAAGTCTTGCACAACACGCATTCACCGTGGCAACCGCGACGGCACAAAACAGTTAAAAAATGAGAGCTCGGATCCACCGGTTTTCTTTCTCTGCGTCCAATTTTCTCTCCAGTCTTTCTCTCGTTCCAGCGCGCGGCTTATAAGCGGTCTCTCCGCCAATCACTGCAATAAGACACAGGTGTTCGTCATTTGCACTTGACCTACTTGCTCGTCTCTTCTCTCTCCCATTACAGACCGTGCTGAACCACGCCCCCCTCGCCACAAAAAGCATGTCATTATAAAAATAAAACTTAACCTCATCCATGAACATGATTTTTCGATTCCCGTCTGACTGATTTACATCCACGGTGGAGTTTAAAACGACAGTTCCCATCATTCCACGCTCCTTCACATCGTCATCAAGCTACGCCGTTGTTGTTGTTTGGAATGTAGCGCCCTCTAGCGGCAAAAAAATTCTTGCATATTGTACCTGTATGAGGATTAATTGTATTGCTTTGTGGTTTACAGACCACAAAGTGATTTATTAAATGAAAGAAAAAATGAAAAACGGTCTTCTGGGACAGAAAGGCAGCTTTTCCACCTTTTGACCACAAGATGTCGTTAATGTGCAACGTGTTGAAAAGCTTCGAGTAATGAACCATTTTACGATATAGTCGAGGGGGAAAGCCCCAGTGCTTCACAAAGCTTCATTTCACCATCACTAATACAAAGGACAACATAAATAAACAAACAAAACGAACGGGAGCATACAAGTCTCACAGCGTCTTTCAGCTCTGAAGCACACTCAACATTCTCAAAGCTTATACACAGGTGCACATCAGTCTCCCGATGACCCTGCACAGGTGTACATCATTCTCCTGATGAGTCTCCCAGCCAGACCCACCGGTCGATAACAGCAGGAACAACCGACATGTCACACATACAACTAACTTATTCTTTTGTATACTGGACGAGAAAACATTATATGAGCTGTTGATTTAAATTCAATGCAATAATTAACTAGTGTGTATGATTAGTGTGGGTGTGTCCTCTGATTACCACTGATCATCAGCGCCAGCTGATTCCACTCTACTCAGCTATATATTCTCAGTGACTGGTGTCTTGTGTTGTCAGATTGTTGTGGTATCTACTGGTGTTGGTTCCTGTCCTGTTTGGCATCTTCTTGTGATCATTGTTCCAGTTTGGATTTGTCTCTTCGTGTCTTCGGTTCCTGTCGTCATCATTGCCTTTCTGGATTACGGACTTCTCACTCATCTGCCATCCACCACCAGCCCGGTTGCCCATCGAGGTCCCTGTGCCACTCGCTTGCCCTGTGTTTGTGTAGACCTGACCATTCACTGTTTATTTATAATAAACATCTTTTACCTGCATTTTGCTTCCTCTCGCGTTCATGACACTCATTGCCTCCTTCTGATGTTAAATCAGCCAAACAGTAGTCCATATTTGACTTGCTGAACATTTTTCTGCCAAAGAGTAATCGATATTGATTTTTCTATACATTCTCATTGACTCTTGATGTTACGTCAGTCATACAGAAGTCCTTAATTGACCTACTGAACATATTTCTGGCCGAAGGCTTGTAAAAAGGCAACATACTATACATTCTCATAGACTCTTTCTGATGTTAAATCAGCAGAGAGATTGAGCTTTCTACTTTCATTCAATACTTCTGATGTTACATCAGTCATATAATATTTCTGGCCAAAAGAAATCCATATCTGATATATTGAACATATCACTGGCCAAAGGGTCTGTGATTGATTTTTTAATTAATAAAATAGTAAACTGTATATCAAACTAATCATAACTCTAACATCTAACATTCTAACATTTGAACAAAATGTACTGTTTGAAACCATGGGAAAACTTGTGACTTGTGAGTGTGTGTGTAAAAATAACAAATAGGGGAAATGAAACTAGACAGATGACTAGGTTTGAAACCTTGTGATTATGAAGGAATCATTACCTAGCAACAGAAGGGCTTGTCTATGAAAACCAATCAAATTGTGTGGAAATTATGTAATGCATAATGTCATTTTCGCCCATTCTCCATTTCTATAAAAACTGTTGTATCCGTGTTTTCGGTGGGATTCTCAATGGAATTTGTCTGAGATCCTCCGGCCTTGCTTCTTCTTGGGAGATGCTCCGGATAACTGCTCTGAGATCTCCCGGCCATGATTAAAGCATTTAAATGACATTTGCTGAAGTCTGTTTGTCGATTATTGCTGCAGCAAGCTAGTTAGGGAAACAAGTTATTTAGCGAAACACTAGAGACCTTACTACCAAGTGATAGTGTGGATCGCGTTAAGAACACTAGAGACCTTATTCCCAAGTGATAGTGTTCGATAGGGGGCGAGACATCATTCGACTCTTTGTGAGACTCTTAGGCGGGGTTAGATTGCGGCTTAGGTGTCAACTCGCACGTTCAGAGGTAACTCAACTGAGTATATTATGTTGATCTGTTGAACATGTAGCCCAGCTAGGGTTATTTATTATCTCCTAAATGCATAATTTCTAATATGTAAATGTTTCTGACCTTCCAGGGTGAAATTGTCATAAACGTTATGGTTATATATTTGTACAGCATTTCACTTGTACTAATGTTATACAGATTACGGTAAAGTTTATGTGAGGTGTACTCTCTCAACATGTGGGTTTGATCAGCATGTATGTTTTTTATTTGTGATTGGACATGTGCGGGTATTGATAATTCTGATTGGTAGAGGGAGGAGGAGAGAGAGATGGAGGCAGATTGGAAAGTGATGTCGCACTTTCATTTCTGGTGATTCTGAGAGAAAATATACGTAAATAACTGCTGACTAAGTGGTCAAAGTCTATAATCCCCTCGTGGTTTAGAATTCCTCTGGCATCGCGGGATTCATAATCATTCAGCGGACAGCTGGTGAGACTGCAGACGCATACGGAGTGCTTAACGTGATCGGTGGACAGCGCGCGTGTCGAAACGGGAAGACACAGGTACACTTGTTTGTTTATTTGGAGTGAAGAGGCCATTTGTTGGTTTTCACGGCCACACCGTTCTCAAGCAACGACACACAGGGGCGGACTTTACCATTAGGCAAAGGTCGGCAATTGCCTTGGGGCTACCTAGGGGCCCCCAAAATGCCCTATTAACTTATGCTTCAGTTTTTTTTTTTTATTAGTTTTTTTTTTATTATATATTTCTAAAACTCCATTTGCGAAAAATGGCATCAAATCATTAGTGTCGCAGACAGGAGGGGGCCCCCCGCCTCACTACATTGGACTATTCCATTATCTGTCACGGTTGGTAGATCCGCTGTCTCATTCTGGTCTTGTGTGTTTGTGTATGTGTGTGTGTCTCGTTTGCACTGATTGTTTCATGTTTCATCGTTATCATTATCAGCGGCAGCTGCAGACCATCTAGTCAGCCTATTTAATGCCCTGTCTTTCGTCTTGTGTTTGTCAGATCGTTGTTTGATGTTTCCAGTGTTGATGCCTGTTCCCGTTTTCCTCGTGTTTCCTGTTTTCCCTGGACACCGGATTGCTTCACGATCTCACCACTGGTTCATCTCATCACTTCAGACACTTCAGAATCGCCCGTCTCAGTCCCTGCGTCACGCTCTCCTGCTGTCTGTGTTCCGTGTCTGATCATCGCCTCTTGAGATCTTCTGCCTGCACTGAGTCTTCGTCTGACCCATCTTACTTTCCTGAGAGAACTTATGTTAAATAAACACTCAATTGCACTTGCATTTGCTTCCATCTTTATTATCATTACAGAACGATCTGACCAAACATGGAAGCAGCAAGCACAGCATCGTTGACAGAGTTCATCAAACACAGCGCCTCCCGGATGGATCAGCAGCAGGAGAGCATTTCCAACACCAGACGCGCAGTTCAAGCGCTTGTGATGCAGGTGTCCGAGCTCACCCAGCGGATCCAACTACTAAGCATTCCCACTTCACCGCCCACACCGCCCGTCCCCGCCGCCGTACCAGAGCCGGGTCATCAACCGGAACCACGCCTACCCGTTCCAGAGAGCTATGCCGGTGAGCCGACTTTCTGTAGAGCATTCCTTACCAGATGTTCGATGCATTTCTCACTGCAGCCCAGGACATTCGAGACGGAGGAATCCAAAGTGGCCTTTGTGCTCACGTTACTGACGGGACGAGCAGCCTTGTGGGGAACGGCGGTGTGGGAGAACCAGGACCAATGCTGCACCTCGTTCCACTCACTAGCTGCCGAGATGAGGAGGGTCTTCGACCGCGCAGTAGCCGGCAAGGAGGCTGCCAGAAGACTCGCGGACCTCAAGCAAGGGAACTGTTCGGTAGCCGACTACTCCATTGAGTTCCACACGCTGGCGGCAGAGTGCAAGTGGAACGAGGAGGCGCAGTGGGATATGTTCCTGCATGGGCTGGCCGACCGTGTTCTAAGGGAAATCTACATGCTAGACCTACCTCCCAGACTCAACGGACTTATCGACTTGGCACTAAGGGTTGATGCCCGCATCAGTCGTCTGGATCACCATACTCACCCCACTCGCAACCCCGGAGACGCTGGGGGTCGCGGCGGCGTGGAGGAGAAGACAGTCGGTCCCATCGACGATCACGAGCCCATGCAGGTGGGGAGAGCTCGGCTTTCCCGGGAGGAGAGAGAAAGGCGGAGGTCCCATGGACTGTGTCTTTACTGTGGTGTCTCCGGGCATTTTTTAGACTCTTGCCCGGTAAGGAGCCAGCCCGGTAGTAAGTTGAGGCTACTATCGGGTGGGATCTCCGCCGGGAAGTCCTCACCGTCTACTCTCCTTCCGGTAAGACTGAGATGGGCCAACAACAACACTTACACCTGTCGAGCACTTTTGGACTCCGGTGTAGCGTATGGACAGGACTCATGATTACTTGTCATTATAAATTTTAAGGAAGCTTTTAACCCTTAGACTCATAATTGTAAATTAGAGCATGGCGCCATGAGTCTGGACTGAATTGATCTCTTTTGACACGTTTGCTACCAAGTGATGCTTAACAGAGAACATCTCCGAATTTGAGATGGCTTCAAAGAGATCCCTATCTGCTCACATCTCTCTCTCTCTCCAAGCCAGAGACCCAGGTGGCCAGGAGATCTCCACACACTCACACACACACACACACACACACACAAACAAACATCCCTTTGCATTTAATTCCGAATACAAGGGATTCAGAATTTGTAGGTGACATATTAAAGCATGCATGTTGATTAGTTTGGTGTTATTCTATAGTGTGATTCTCTAGTGTGTAGTTTTGAATTCTAAGTGGGTATTTTAAGAATGATACACTATATTTGTCTTGTACTCTACCTCCCGCCAGACCATACAATTTTATGGTCCTAACGGAATGTCAGCAAGCCAGGAATCTCACTGAGATTCTGGCAGAAGAGCAGAATTAACGTGTTCATCCTAGATATTTTATATGTATAACCACTGAAGAAATATGTAAACCTGAATGTAATTTCCCCTTTTCATGATTGTTCTTCTATGTGAATGTGGTTTTGTATTCTTGTCAACCTTAATGGAATAATGCTCTAGAGGTGCACACTGTGGTGAGATCATAGATGTGTCATGTTGGTTTTAAAGTCCAATCTTCAATTCCCACTTGTCAATGTACATCACATGTTGGGTTAATTTTATTCCTAGGTTGTTAGTTTAACCTTTAAGCTTATTTTTACAGAATAAGAATCTATCTCGACGTGTACCTTCGAAACATATCTAATTCGGTATCCACGTAAAGCTCTCATTGTACTGAAACCAAATATATGCATCAGGATCTGGTAAAAATGTATTATACTATTTATACCATCGTTAGAGTATAACTGATCAAATAATAACGCTGCCATAAAACATGCAAATTAAACTGGGAACTAAGACAAAGAAAGTTTCTTCCCGCTCGGAATGTCACGTTCCAATTGGCCCGACACTCCACAGGAGGAGTGTTGGTCGCATCCTAGAAAAAGCGAAACACACTCTGTGTTCGCTCTCTTGTTCCTTAGTCTTGTCATCCTTGTACTCGTCTCGTCTTCTCTTTGTTTTGTTTTACTTAAACTTTGTTTTGTTTTAGTGGTAACTCCGACTTCTTGTTTTAATAGCCTAGCGTTCATTCACTTACACCTCAAAGTGAAACGAACTTAAATCAAGTCTTAGCAGCTTACACGTGAACCGTTTGAATCTCCCGCCACTGCGCGCGCTCAGGAAGAATACAAAGAACGTTTCAAACGGACACGCAAGCATCGGCTCCTCGCCGTCCCATCTCAGCCACAAGGTTTTCAATGCAAGTACTTTTGATCTCTTACCAAGATTTGAATGCGTATTACATTTCCCTGCTTAAGGTGGTTTTGATACTCTGCTGGTTCTCAAAGGCTGTACATTGTGATTTGTTTACTATTCTGCAATCTGCTGTTTTTCCTTTCTGTTTATTTTACTTTCATTTTACTGTCCCACATATTCTTCGTTAGATGTAGTTGTAACGTTATCTTTATAATCGCATTTTATTAAAACTGATTATATACTCTTGATTGTTTCTGTTTTGCTGCTCATGAAACAAAGCCTCTTAAATGTGTTCGATCTTATAGCTACAATCTCGATAAATTTGTGATTGACCTACAAGTTAATAATTTCGTTGTGATTGATTGTTTATATACAGAGATCCAACTATGGGCTGTGTATTACCTTTTGGGTAATTTTAAATTATGTAAGTGATAGCCAGTATGATTAGTTATTGATTTATTAATAATTCATAAATTAAAATTAGTAAAGCAATAACTGTACATTCCCCTCATATTTGAGCTGGTGTTCTTACATATTTATATGGTGGAGAAAAATACGTGGCACATTTTAAGCTTTGTTTTGTGGACATATTCAGTTTCAATTTGTGTGTATAATCATTATTGATTTTGTACGAACGCTCCGGTGAGAAATCGCAACGCGAACTCACTAAGGAACTGTAAGGCAAAGGCCGATCTCAGTTCTAGCATATTGACTCTGCTAAAATATGTCTAACATGTTGAACAATTGTTAATTGCTAAAAGTAAACTGCAGTTTCGTATTAAACTAGTTCTGTAAAAGAAAAAGAAAATTTTTCTCTTTGCACTACTACTTGTTAATACTGTTAAATCGCCTGTTTAGAACGAATAAATCTTCTTTCAGTGTGACTAGAACTGTATGGACGAGTTTCTCCATCACAGTCAATAGAAGGCCTAAAGAAAAAAAAGAAAAAGATCTTATGGTTAGCTTGAATTTATGGTTATTCCCAGTAATATCAGCTAAGACGATCTCTTCTGTAGGTGGTCAGTGGCTTAGCTACCCGCTGCACCTACGCAAATCAGAAATCATACACACGATACACGTTTGATGATAGATTTGTGAATTGGAGTTTTGTTAAGATTTGAGTAAAAATCTGATTTTTATAACAACAGGAAAAATACACTGTTGCGTACGTTTGGCGTACTGGCGAGAGAGAATTCCGCCAGATACCTTCTTGTGCAGTTAACTGGCACAAAAGATACGCGGAGATCTAAAGAAAAATTTCACTCGTGATTTTGTGCAGTAAAATCGAAGCGCGAACGCGTCCAGATTTCGAATCACGCTGAAAGTTGTAACTCCGTCGTCTAGACACTAGAGTGCAGTCTTTTGAGTGTCTAAATACTTCTCAGACTTAATTCTGTGTGAGCTCGACAGCACCATCTTGTGGCCATTATTAAATAGGTTTATTTCCTTTCCTTTTTCCCTAACCTGACTTCATTCTGTGTGGGCTCAATAGCGCCATCTTGTGAATATTATTGGATAGGTTTATTTCCGGTTCCCTTTTCTAACCTGATTTCATTCTGCGTGGGCTCAATAGCGCCATCTTGTGAATATTATTGGATAGGTCTATTTCCGTTTCCCTTTTCTAACCTGATTTCATTCTGTGTGGGCTTGACAGCACCATCTTGTGAATATTATTGGATAAGTTCTACTTTCTGCTATTACATTTCTGCACAGTCTATTCACCTTATTGGTTATGTGAATTTTGTTCACTGTTATAAATGTTTCCATTTATGCAATTTTACTAGTATTTGGCGTTAGCCAAGTCTTCTTCCTCTCTGACTGAATACACTTAATTGGGTTTGGGTTTAGAAGAAAAGTAATTTTTCGATAACTCAAACATTAAGTTCCTTCAGCTACTGATACCCTCCTGGTTTATTGTTTTATTTCTATCTCTATTCATCTCCCCTTTTAATTATATTATTTCTTCTTAGGAATACTTTATACTTTTTTTTTATCAATATTTCTTGTATTATTAGTTTTTTTTTTGTTATTTTACCATAATCATCCGGTTGCTTAAACTCTCTTTACACACTTATTTTATTTTTGAGTCTAGCAAGTTTGAATTTAAAATTAGATTGAATTTGTCTGTTCAGCCACTGATATCCATTGAGTTGGTTTATCACTCTTCTCCTCCTGCACTGCTGTTTCGAATCGTTGTATTTCTACTGTTCTCTGTTAACTATTTTGTTCTTATTACTGATACTTTACTGTGATCTGGATTACTATCCGACATCATTTTGATTTTTGCATTTCCCTACATGCCTATTTAAATTTAATTCAAACTCAGTTGAATTTAATTTGAATTAAGTTTGTCTGTGTAAGCAGGACCACCACTGAAGAAGTACGGCTCCCCTTGTGGTGTGTGAGGGACCGAGAAGCCAAGAACAAGGAACACAAGCTTTGCACAAAAAATGGGTCTTTATTTGAACCCAAGAAAAAAATTAACTTTACAAACTCATACATTTCTTACAACAAAAATCAAATAAACAAACAGAAAATGAGATCAAAAAAACAATTAGACAAAAACAACCAAACAAACTAGAAAACTGACCTGCTCAAATGAACAAAGCAACAGCTTATAAAGGACAGGATGGGCCCATTACAAATTAAGAGGGGAAACAATTCAACTTTACATTTAACATATAACCTTAAATAAATCTGAATCAAATCAAACAGATACATAATGAATAAAGATAAAGAAAGCAAAATGTAATCAAATATCATAAATGTACAACTTAATAAATCAATTAATAAAGACATTAACGTTTCTTCCTCCCCCGGGCAATTCCAGCAAATGGTATGTTCGGGCGGAACCAATAACGCTTAAATTCTGTTCCTGCCCGGACTCTAATCTTCGTCACGCCAGGATGCAGCTGCAGCGGACCATGTCTGAAGTTCATCCATAGACAGTAAAAGAAATGGACACAGCGACCCCATTGGATTCAACGGAGACAAAGTGAAGCCAATTAGAAACTCTTACTTCCTGGGGGTCGAGCGTACTGCGCAGACTCAAACTGAGCTTGACGACGTAGATGTGACGTGAGCAAACCGTCTGTCTTCTAGTAGCTGTGCCAAGAGAAATCTGAATCATTCCCTTCCGAGACTTGCAGAGACGGAGAGTGTGAGTAGGAGCTGTCCATGAGCTAGGAGCAGGAGAAACTTTTAGTAGGTGTTTTGATTAATTACTTTGTCATTTTGCCTCCACGTCCTCCCGATAGCCCGCGAGCTTCTCCTCCTGTCCATATGGTAATTTCCTACTGTGCGACAGAGAGTCGCGTGGCTATGACGCAATCGTTAGCCTATTTTTACAAAAATTGCTTCTACGGGGCCATAACATAAGATACAAGGTAATGAAGCCTTTTATACATTTTCGTGTTTCTTTAGAAATAAATAATGGACAAATGGAGTCTTTAAACGCCTCAGATGTGAAGTTATTCGCTGTCAAAGTGACGCCAAAATGAATGGGAGTCAATGGGATGCTAACAGCAGGTGGGGGTCCGCTAGCCAATGGCGGCGCCCGGGGGTACCTTCAAAATAATAGAAATCCATGCCCCCCTGAGTTCATCACGAACGGTAAACTTAAACTCAAAATAGAAACAAATATAAGTAACATATACAACGTAACTAATTTGTGTGCACTTCAAATCAGTAACAATGTATATAAAATGTGCTGTAAATGTAAACATATGAAAACCTAACAATAAAGTAGTAATTAATATTGCTTGTTTTGTGTGGTTATTGTGATCCATCATTATACTGAAACAAATGAATATGAATGACAAAATAAGTTTAAATAAAGATTATTCTTAAATGTATATCCTTCGTGTAAATGTATGCATGTTAGCGTGTGTGCGTGTGTGTACATCCACATTACCGCTCTTGTGCGGCCACCACTCGGGCCGTCACATCCCCCCCCCCCCCCCCCCCACCCCCCCCCCCCCCCCTTCAGAAATCTCGCCAGTAGAGCGGGAGAGATAGTCAGCAGTAGTGTTGACTTTACCAGAAACGTGTTGTATCTTGAATCTGAAGGGCTGCATGGCGAGATACCATCTTGTAATCCTTCCATTAGAATCTTTCATTTTCTCCAACCACTGCAAAGCTTTATGATCAGTCTCCAAGGTAAACTCACGGCCTAATAGATAGTATCGTAAGGAATCCAACGCCCACTTTATGGCTAAACACTCCTTTTCCACCGTAGAATAACGTACTTCTCTCGGAAACAGTTTACGACTGATGTAAGCCACTGGCTGTCGGCTCTCTGGTGGTCCTTGCAATAGGACGGCTCCTACTCCCCTCTCAGAGGCATCGGTCTGTACAACGAAAGGACGACTAAAATCAGGATTGTGTAGCACAGCACTTGTTGTCAAAGCTCCCTGGATGTCCCGGAAGGCTTTCAATCTCTCCTCAGTCCACTGTAATTGGTTTGGGCAACGTGCCCCCACCATGTCAGTTAATGGAGCAGCCCTGCTGGAAAAGTTAGAGACAAAGCGATGGTAAAATCCAGCCATACCCAAAAATGATCGTAAGTCCTTACGTGTCTGGGGCACCACACACTTCTCCAAGGCTTGAACTTTCTTCACCTGCGGTCGCACAACACCCTTGCCAATGATATAGCCCAGGTATTCAGTCTCTTGTTTAGCTATAGCACACTTGGTGGGGTTGACAGTTAGGCCGGCATTCTGAAGACGCTGCAAGACTTCTCTGAGATGCTGCACATGTTCCTCCCAGGTGTTACTGTAAATGACAATATCGTCAAGATATGCAGCAGCAAAAGGTAAACCACGTAATACTTGATCTATTAACCCTCTGGGGTCTGAGGTGTTTTTGGGGTCCTTGAGATGTTCTGACATGCCCTGACATTTGTGCTTTTTTCAGTTGCTTATAAACATAGTAATGGCAAAAAAAAATTACACACTATTTAGCACAAACAGGGCTACCATAATATGTGAGCAACAAGAATGTACATGTCTGCATTTTTGAGAGAATAATATTTATGCGTGGTTATTGAAAAAACTAAAAACTAAAGTTTCTGAAATAAGACCACAAAACACACACTAAATATGTGCCAATAAGACTTTTGTCTAATGGATGTCATCGCCTAGTGTTTTTTCTTCAAAATTATGTGAAAATCACCCTGCCTAATCCTTCACATAACACAATACATTGATTTGAATTTTGCAAAGCACTTTCTGTTTGGAAAGGCATATTCGAGTGGGCGTCGACGATCATACATATGTAGTGGTTCACACCTGAGGACCGCATACTTAATGAGCCATTCATTCAGGTGAGTCACTGAGCCACAAGAATGCAAGAGCAACAGTTGGAAGCATCTCAATTCTTTTTTATTTTTCCACATATTGTGCTTGCAATTTGGCCTATAATAGCCAAGGAAAACATGTAATTGTGCAGTTAATTCTCATACTGTATTTTCAGTTTTGGAATATTTATCCTCTCCCCAAATTTGTCACTAATAAAACACAATAAAAATTATTTAAAGAAAAGGCTTATATTTACCTTTTAATAGTTTGTTTACATCTACCTTGTAAATATTTAAATAAACAACAATTCAAGTGTAATCTTTCTTTGTACAAACTAAAGTATACATTTTATCATACATATTTCAAAGTTAAGGATTTGATTGATTATTTGATTATTTTTGACAAAAAAATTGGCAAATAAAAGCTTATTTGAGGTGGCAGATATTTTACAGTAAAAATGTATAATCTATCCAAAACTAATCAACGAAATGTTGTCTTTCATATGTCTGTAACATAGGTCTTTCATTTTTATTATAAGGAATATAAATGCTAATAGCTGCTAAGAGCTGATATGGGGCTCGAGAAAACACAGCCCCTCACAGGTTTGCGCCGTGGATTCCCGCGAGTCAGACGCGGATACTGTGTTTGTTTTAGGCTCGCGCAGTCTTCACTCGGACGCGCGCTTCAATCCGTTGTGGAGACTCTCTTTTCGTTCCAGTGAAATTACAAAACAAAATACACACACACGTGTCTCTGCCTGATATACAACCACTGATAAACATAATCTGATTTGACAAAAAAAAAGAAAACTATATGAGTGCGGATTCGAACTCAGAACCTCTGACACGCTAGGCAAATGTTCTACCACTAGACCACTTGAGTTCACGTATTTACTCACGTGAAAACTCGCTGTTTACTCGGCGTGATCAATTCGCTCTTGAACATGCTGCCGTTACAATCGCTGTCCAGGATCATCTGAAGGGCGTCTTTAAACGTCATCCTCTCTAAACGCGATGAACTATCAGTGAATCTGATCTGATGAAACTTCGTGTTTTCAAGGCATTGATCGGGGGGCGGGTGCGAAGCATAGATCACCTAAACTATTTACCATGTCAATAGCGCCGGGGGCGGGGCGGCCTCAGTTCATTATAGAGATAATTAGGCAGAAGGAAAAAACGGTACCTCTCCTTGCTTTCAAACGGATTACATGAGTTGAAAACATTTGTTTTTTTTTATTAATACTTCATTTAAAAGAAGAGATTTCAAGCTTCATAAAGACATATATCACGTGCCTGTGTGAGAAGTATTCGCTGAGTTATGATTCATTTTCGGACGCGTTTCAGAATGGACTACACGGACAGAGAGAAGGCAGAACTCGCTCCGTGATTATTTTTCTTAATTTGGCGAAAAGCACAACACTTTGTTTTTATTGTGAGTATACAGAAAAATAATACACATTTAACAGAATCGATTGATGTATGAAACTCCTATGGAAAATCAAAGTCAACAGAGTATTTATGAGTTTCTTTTACACTGATAAAAAAAAAGCGAGCTGGTATCGCCGGCGATACCGCCGACCTCAGGGGGTTAACCTCTGAAACGTCGCCACGGCCCCATGAAGGCCGAAAGGTAACACCTTAAAATGGAAAAGGCCCCTTGGTGTTCTGAATGCAGTCAAGGGCCGCGAGGATGGAGTCAGTGGAATTTGCCAATAGCCTTTGCAAAGGTCCATTGTTGTAAGATATTTGGATTGGCCCAAACGATCAATTAGGTCACTTTTGCGAGGAGTATGGTAGGAATCAAACTGTGATACTGAATTCAGATATCGAAAATCAATGCAGAACCTTATACTCCCGTCCTTCTTTGGCACAAGGACTATGGGGTGACACCACTCACTGTTCGAAGGCTCAATAATGCCCAAGCGGAGCATAAGGTCTACCTCTTCCTGCAAGGTCACCTGGAATCTTTCAGGTATCCTATAGCTCTGGCGTTTCACGACAGCATCAGGTTTCAGTACCACACCATGCTCAATCAAGTTGGTAAACCCAGGATATTCAGAAAATACCTTAGAAGTGAAGAGAACTTGTACCGGTGACCGCTGGGAAGCTGTTAGATGATCTAACCCGATGTCCCCAGGAACTGGCTGCGGCAGATACTGCTCATCGGATTCTTCCTCTTCAATACAGCGAACCATCAGTGAGTGTGCCTTTTCAGGACGAGGAACCCACTCTTTCAACAGGTTGACGTGCAAGACCCGATTAGATCGATCTTGACCCGGCATACTGATTTCATAAGTCGTAGGACCCAGGCGTTTCTTGATCTCGTAAGGACCCTGCCATTTTGCTAGCAGTTTACTCTCTCGACTAGGCAACATGACAAGTACCTTTTTACCGACCTCCAGATCTCTTTCTCGAGCCAGAGGGTCATACCAGGTCTTCTGCTTTCCGCTGGCTTCCGCCAAGTGATTCTGAGCCAAAACGGTCATCTTCTGCAACCGTTCCCTCATTTGCAGAACATAGGAGACAACACTGGTGGGCTCTTTCTTTTCAGAACTCCCTTCCCACATCTCCTGGAGCAGAGCCAATGGGCCCCTGACATCACGGCCATACAACAGCTCGAAAGGAGAAAAGCCTGTGGAAGCTTGAGGGACTTCCCGATAAGCGAATAGAAGATAGGGCAACCATTGATCCCAGTCTTGACCAGTCTCACTGACAAACTTCCTTAACATCTGCTTCAAAGTCTGGTTAAATCGCTCAGTCAACCCATCCGTTTGGGGATGATAGGGAGTAGTACGCAGACTCTTAATTCCTAGGAGCTGGTAAACCTGCTTCAACAAGGTAGACATGAAATTAGTGCCCTGGTCGGTTAGAATTTCTGCTGGAAATCCGACCCTGGAAAATAACTGGACCAAGGAAGTAGCTACAGGTTTTGCCTTCACAGATCTTAACGGAAATACCTCTGGGTATCTAGTGGAGTAATCCGTTATTACCAGCATGAAACGGTTCCCTGAGCGACTCCTCTCCACTGGACCAACGACATCCATTCCAAGCCTCTCAAACGGAGTACCAATAATAGGAAGTGGTTGTAGTGGTGCTCTTGACGGACGTCTGAGGGAAACCTTCTGACAAACAGGACAGCTTTTACAAAATTGGGCCACATCTACTTTCAAACCAGGCCAGAAAAAACACTTTTTGATTCTTGCAGTAGTCTTGTTTTTCCCCAGGTGGCCAGCCCAAGGAATCGAGTGACTTAGATGTAACACCATCTCTCGAACACACTGTGGAACCACAAGTTGTTTCTGGACCCCGATCTCTCGATAGAGTATTCCCTTCGTTATCACTTATCTGGCTGTACTGTCATCTAGAGGCTTCTCTCTTACCTCTGCAGCTCTAACAAAGCACTCTGTGAGAGTAGCATCTTCCTGCTGCATCTGAACGATGTTGGTGGGCACCTGGAAGTTCACAGGTAAGTCACAGGCCATATTTTCAGACACCGTATGAGCAGCATATTTTACCTTTTCTTGTCTTTTTTCTCTTCTAGTCTTTCTCCTCTTCGACACCCCAGTCTCAATCTCTGCATTGTAGAAAGGTAAAGTACTTAGTTGGGGCTTAACCCTCTGGGGACCAAGGTGTTTTTGGAGCCCTTGAGATGTTCTGACATGCCTTGAAATTTGTGCTTTTTTCAGTTATTTATAAACATGTTAATGGCAAAGGTGTAAAATCACTCTATATAGCACAAACAGGGCTACCAAAATATGCGGGCAACGTGTATGTAGATGTTTGTACTTTTAAGAGAATAATGTTTATGCGTGGTTATTGGAAAAAATAAAAATGAAAGTGGCTGAATTAAGACCACAAAACACATATTAAATATGTGTCCACAAGACGTTTGTCTAATTGATGTTGTACCTTTGAGTACTGGCTTCAAAATTATGTGAAAATAGTCTTGCTTTATCGTTCACAAAAAAAAAATACATTGATTTAAATGGTGTAAAACAGGTTTTGCTTGGAAAGCCAATATGCGAGGGGGGCGTGAAGGAGTAGTTTACACCTGGGTTGTCCCACCCACTCTGCATAATGACTCTGCATAATTAGCCATTCATTCAGGTGTGACACTGACTGAGCCACAATGCAAGGACAATGTATTTAGAAGAATACTTATATTGACCATTTAAGATTTCGCTTACATCTATCTTGTAAATATGTTTAGCTATTTTATTAAAAATGTTACAATTACAACAATAATTACAATTTCAACAATATTTCAAGTGTACTCTTTCTTTGTAAAAAAAAAAGAAAGAAAAAAAAGATTAGCCTACATTTTATCATATGTATTCATTAGTTTGAATATAGCCAACATTGGAACATCTAACATCTTAGTCTATGACTTTATTTTTGACAAAAATAGTGTGACTAACGCCTGACTAACGTTGTTTTATTGAAATATCAGGGCATATAAATGTTAATTTACGTTGCTTATACAAATACATTTTATTTCAACATATTCCAGTCGATTTTTACTCATCTCAGTAGGCTATGGCAAAGCAGTTTATTCTTTCACACACAGAAACGCGAGTCATATTATAGAAATGCGATTCATCTTTTTGTGGTTTATAGGCCTACACGTTATTCCAAAACGTTATTCCACACTTGAGAAAAGAAAACAGCCTACCTCACTCCTCAGCGCGATCTGCTGCTCATATCAGGAGATATTTCTCCTCATCAGCACTGTGGAAACTTTTCTCCATAAAGGCTATAATGTCTCACTCGCGACGCGCTTTGTTTACAGCTGATGTGGGCGTTTCACAGACTGAAATGGTTCTCAGAATTTGCATTTGAATAGCGCGCGCTCTCCGGGGAGTGGTCAAATTACTGTGAATCATCTCGTAATGAGCTCGACTGGAGTCGCTCTCTTTGTATACAGATTACAGAAACTAAGAATATTTGTTTTTTATATAAATGACTTCAATTAAAAGATGCGATCTCAAGCTTTATGCCCGTGGGTCTGTTTGCCTGTTTGACTGAATTTTCGCGGAGTTATAGATCATTTTCGAACGCGTTTCAAACGGGAGTTTACTGACAGAGAGAAGGCAGAAATCGCATCATCTTAATTTTTCTTTATTTGTCAAAAAGCAAAACACTTTATTTTTATTGTGAGTATACAGAAAAAAAATTGAAACTGAACAGGATCGATTGATGTATTACACGAAAATGAAAGATCAAAATTAACAGAGCATTTAGTGTTTATTTTCATTGCTAAAAAAAAAAAAAACGAGCAAAACGCGCGGGCGCGTTTTTGGTCCCCAGAGGGTTAATCCCCTCTGACTGGTTGGCCTTTGCTCTGGTCACCACCACGTTACACTGTCGAGTCGGGTGCAACAACTCCAGCAGCACTGGTATATCTCGGCCCAGAATCACAGGAAAAGACAAGTTATCAGCCACCCCCACCTTTACCAGGTAAGTCTGCTCTTCTATTTTGACATAAACATTGGCGGTAGGTAACAGTCTCTCATCTCCATGTACACAGCAAATAGGTAATTTGTTGATGGTGCTGATCAAAGAGGGTGATATGAACTTTCTTCTTACCAGAGTCTGATCACTGCCAGTGTCAATCAAAGCAGTCAATTTCTCACCATTTATCTCCACATTTGTAGTTCTCAAAGAACTTGGGGATTTGGTTATATCCCTCCTTGGTACAAAACATAGCTGTGTAAGCTGAGCTGAGATCTTTGGACAATTTGGTTTAGTGTGCCCTTCTTGACCACACAGGTAACATATGGGAGGTCGTTTAGGAGAAAAATTTAATTTGGCTGAAGTAGGTTACCCCATGTAGGGCTTACCAGACCCTTACACCTTCCTTTGCTGAAAGTGAGGCATGTCAAGAGAACGGCGGTCATTGACAGGTTTCCAAGCCCACGGCTTACTCTTTCCTCTGGCTGCAAGTTCTCAAAATGGAGTTCAGGGGACAGCATTCTAAGATATTGCTCCAGAACGATGATTTCACTCACCTCCTCCACCTGTTTCCTCTTAGGCTGGACCCACTTTCCAAAGAGTTCTTTGAGCCGGTTATAAAGCTCTATGGGACTTTCCGATGGATCTATTGACAAGGATCGGAACTTTTGTCGATAAGTTTCAGCATTGACATCATATTTCTTTAGAATAGCACACTTCACTTTATCATAGTCAGTAGACTCATTCACATCCATATTGACATAAGCTGCTCTTGCTTTACCCGTCAGCAAAGGGATTAAATGCCAAACCCAATCAGTTTTAGTCCACCTACAAGCAACAGCAATCCTTTCAAAAGTCACAAGGAAGTGTTCTACATCATCAGTGTCACTCAGCTTCTCCAATCGAGGTATCTGAGATAATGGTGGGCCTATATTGTTCCCAACCTGATCAAAACTCTGCTGATGAGCTGAAGCCACAGAGTTTCCATCAGAATCTAAAGGATCCTCATTAGGCCTTTCCCGGGACTCCTGGCCAACATCAGATAAGTGAAGATTAGGAGAGGTGCGTGCTTGAACTTCTATTTGCAAAAGCCCAAACTGGTGCTGGAGAGCCTTAAACCGTCGATCCTGATCCGCCTGCTCCTGCCGTCTTACAGTCTCCCGACCTTCCGTCCTGGCCATATGGGCTCGAAGCAGATTTGCCAACTCAGTCACCGAAACTTCTCTGTCTCCCATTGCCTCCAGCTCCTACCATATCCTGGTCCTCCTCATCCCTTTCTTCCTCTTGCTGCAAGGGAGGAGCCTTAGGCCCACCTTTCTTTAAGGTACGACTCATATCAACAAGATATAATCTTTATTATTAAATAAATCTATCTTTTATTATCTATCTTTTTTCCCCCTGAAAAAACACAGCCTCGTGGGGCAAAAAAAATAAACACAGCTTTGTGTCCTTGATTGACTGAAATATCCCACCGCTGCCACCATATGTGAGGGACCGAGAAGCCAAGAACAAGGAACACAAGCTTTGCACAAAAAATGGGTCTTTATTTGAACCCAAGAAAAAAATTAACTTTACAAACTCATAAATTTCTTACAACAAAAATCAAATAAACAAACAGAAAATGAGATAAAAAAAAAAAACAATTAGACAAAAACAACCAAACAAACTAGAAAACTGACCTGCTCAAATGAACAAAGCAACAGCTTATAAAGGAAAGGATGGGCCCATTACAAATTAAGAGGGGAAACAATTCAACTTTACATTCAACATATAACCTTAAATAAATCTGAATCAAATCAAACAGATACATAATGAATAAAGATAAAGAAAGCAAAATGTAATCAAATATCATAAATGTACAACTTAATAAATCAATTAATAAAGACATTAACGTTTCTTCCTCCCCCGGGCAATTCCAGCAAATGGTATGTTCGGGCGGAACCAATAACGCTTAAATTCTGTTCCTGCCCGGACTCTAATCTTCGTCACGCCAGGATGCGGCTGCAGCGGACCATGTCTGAAGTTCATCACGAACGGTAAACTTAAACTCAAAATAGAAACAAATATAAGTAACATATACAACGTAACTAATTTGTGTGCACTTCAAATCAGTAACAATGTATATAAAATGTGCTGTAAATGTAAACATATGAAAACCTAACAATAAAGTAGTAATTAATATTGCTTGTTTTGTGTGGTTATTGTGATCCATCATTATACTGAAACAAATGAATATGAATGACAAAATAAGTTTAAATAAAGATTATTCTTAAATGTATATCCTTCGTGTAAATGTATGCATGTTAGCGTGTGTGCGTGTGTGTACATCCACATTACCGCTCTTGTGCGGCCACCACTCGGGCCGTCACATTGTGCAAACCCACTACTGCGGCCTGCCTTTTCTCCTGTGTGTCATCCTGCCCTGTTTATTTCTATCTCTTCTTTTGAGTTAGGTTATTCTGATAAGTACCATTTATCATAATTCCTTTTTTGCATATCATTACTTGACATTTTCCTTTTTATTTTACATACTTAGCTATTTCAATTTGGTCTAACAAGTTAAATTTCGAAATTTAATTTGAGTTTGCTTGTCCAGCCATTTGTATACTTACAGGCAGGATTTCCCCAGTGTACTGTGGTGAAGTGACGGTCACCTTGGTTGAGTTCCGGTGAGCGGGGTCTCCTGGCTGACGCAACTGGCACTGGCCGTGTGTGAGTCTCTGACACAGTGTTGTGTACTCGAGACTCGGACTCGGACTCGGTCTCGAGACCATATTTTAATGGTCTCGGTCTTGTCATGGACTCGTGTGCATTTTGACTCGGAATTGACTCGTACTCGAACATATTAGGACTCGGACTTATTCCCGAGTCCACTCGAGTCCCATTCAAAATATTTCATGATTGTTACTGTATGTTAATATTTCTTTAAATTGTTGCTTGATTGAAACGTCCAATGATTGCTGACTTTCTTGTGCGCAACTGCGCATGACTTGAGTCTAACGTTCGCGCCACGCAAATGCAGCAGGAGCCTGGTCAGATCAGATGGGATGTGGAGCCTCTAGCTCAACTATGTATTATTGAAAATGTCTGCCTTATCGTCCATAATTAAGTTTGCATATAAGAGCCACACAGAATTCGTGTGCAGTAAGACTCTTAAAAAGAAACATTCAGCAACATGTAAATTCTGCGGTGCATCAATTACCGAAGCAAAGGGAACAACTTCCAATTTCCATCGACATGTGGAGCGAAAGCACAGAGAAAGGTAAGATTAAGAACTCATTATTTCTGTATATGCCTAAAATTTCACAATTTCCGGCGAAATCCGGAGGCGAAAGTTTCGAATCTCGTTGTCGGCCATCTTTTTTAGATGTTAATCGAGCATTAGCAATAGCATTAATCGAGAGAGTCACCGCTCGTATATGCTCTGGAGAGCAGAAACAGATGCGTAGGGGACATCGTCGCTGTACTCGCTGTCCGTTTGGTGGACCTAACGCGGTGAGGACGCTGACGAGGACAGCGTAGGCCGTATAAGGCCTCGGCCTCGAGTGGTCGCTGCCTGACGAGCCCGCGCTCTACAGTCCGGCGCGAGGTTCACCCTCGCCCACACCCACCTAAATCTGTCATTAATTTTTGTTTTGATGGTAAATGGAGCCAGCCTCCAAAACTGAAACCTCTCCTGTTTTTTTTTTTATAGTTTTTATACACTAAATTGTGTTTGTTGTCTTTACATTAGAATAATAATGTTTCATATGATCTAACTTAGAATAGATATGGAAAAAATAGCATTCAATACAAAATGAGTAGCCTATCTCTCATATATTGAAATCGAGTTTTTATGTGAAAGATGTTTTAATGTATAAAACACAATCGGTCTTCCGACCCTTTACTATTGTGTTGATATGCGCGAGTGAGAGAGAGCAATACAGCGCTCGTGTTGTTTGAAGGCGGTGAGAGTGCGCGCGCGCGGCCGGGGCTCTCTCTGTGTTTTGTTCTTATGCGCCCTGTCCACTGATCTAAATAATTAGTTGTTGTTACGACGACTTATTTGTTCCCTCGTTTTAGTAAATCGTGGACACGTTGAACTAATTCCCTCCCTCATTTTGATTTAACGAATTACAACGTGGCCAAAAACAGTTTGATACTATTAATTAGTGAATGCTAAAGACCTATTTCTCTCTATTATTTGTATTGTATCATTCATTGATCTATATCTTGAAGATAAATTATTATTTTGTTGGTGTTTTCTTCAGTTTAAAACTTTAAACTTAGCAATAAAATAGCACAGTCAAATGAGTATGATCTGCATTATTAATACTTTTTAAACATAATGAAATACCCAAAGCTCTTTTGATGTAAATATGGCTGATTAGCAAGATCTGTATGTAAATTGTTAATTCTGTTGTTTCATAAATGGATAACACTGTTTTTTTTAGTTTTTTTTAAGGCTTACTGAGTACAAGAGAGGCTCGCATACAGAATCTAACAGAAGTGCACCACAAACTGCACAAAGTCTAGAGTCATCATTTTGCACTTCTCAGCATTACAGTCCTGACTCAAGTCGCCAAAGAGCAATCAGTCAAGCAATCATTAATGACTTGATAATTGGTTGTACCTTGCCTTTATCTATAATTGAGAATGAACACTTCCGACACTTTCTTCACACACTGGATATGAAGTATGTGCCAATTTCAAGAACGACAATTGCTGAGAAATGTATTCCAGATTTAGTTGGAAAGGTTAAGATGCAAATTTGTGAAATTTTGAAGAAACAAGGCTCCGTCTCAGTAACTGTTGACATATGGTCAGACCGAACAATGCGCTCATTCCTTGGAATTACTGCACATGTTTGCAATACTAGTGAGGATGTTTACAAGCTGGACTCATTTCTTTTAGATTGTAGACATTTTCCAAGTAGACACACTGGTGAAAACATTTCAATGGCTTTTGATGACATAACAGATGAGTACGGGATTACAAGCAAGATTGATTACATAATAACAGATAACGCGGCAAACATGAAATGTGCCTTTAAAGTGAGGTTACCTCAGCAATCTGTTGACCATGCAGATGAGGAAGAAACGGACAACTTGGATGATGAGGAGCTGTGGGAGGATTTAGACAACAACCAAGAAACCTTGTTAGACATGGCCAGGTCAAGACAGCGTTTGTCATGCTTTGCCCACTCTCTTCAGCTGGTGATTGGTGATGGGCTGAAGGAAGCCAAATCCATATCCCTGGCCATAGCAAAAGCATCTAAGCTCACTTCTCTACTGCACAGCAGCACTACTTTCAAGAACCGCTTCGAAGCTACTTTTGGCAGTGGGAAGTCAATTCCAGTGGCGAACGTTACACGCTGGAATTCAACGTTCAAGCAGGTGCAGGCCATCACAAGTCTTGACTACAAAATTCTGGCAGAGGTCTGTGGTAAAGAATTTGAAAATGTGGTGCTTACACTCCGTGAATGGAACCAACTTCAAGAACTGAGTGCAATTCTTGGACCATTTTCAGAAGCAACTGACCTAACACAAGGCGAGAAGTCTGTGACCATAAGCATGGTGGTTCCTACTGTTTTAGATTTAAACGCACATCTTCTGAAAATGGGTGAGATAAGATGCCAGTGCCAGCCTTTAATTAAGGCCCTTCACATCTCTCTACAAAGAAGATTTTCAGGAATATTTGTGAAGGCTAAAATGGCCAGAGACAGTGAATGTGAAGCACCCATGCCTTTTTACCAAGATGTGTACTTTCTTTCTGCAATGCTTGATCCGCAATTTGGTCTGAACTGGATTGACTTGGATGTTACCAACGGTGATGCTTCATCCCTAAAGAAGTTCAGAGAAGATGTAAAGAGGACTCTGACAAGTTAGTATTTTTCCCCATTTCACTGTATTTTAATTCCACTTTAACATGATCAATTAAATATATAATTAAATAATATATAAATAATATATCATTATTTTGTGAATTAGGCTAATGTTTTCTACACAAAATCATTGTACATAAGGTAAAGAACATTCTGTAAAAATATAGCCTTGGAATTCTAAGTGTCTGCTTGAGGCCAAGGTTTCAAAGTTTAAAATCATTTTGAAATTAAGTTGTGATGCTCTTAAACTCATAATATTATGAGACCTTAGTCTGGATTTCATAGACAGGGCCACAAATATATTGCAATATTTTTAAATTGGCATTTAATTCATTATTATGGTTAAAATATATATTTTTTCTTAATGATGACCTCAGCAAAACTCATCCAAATATTTATGCAATATTGTATTATGCTGTTTTTTTAAGATGCACTGATCTCAGCTGTAGAGAGTGTGGCAGATGGTGAAGAAGCTACTCAGCAGACGAATGCAGATGATTCTTCATCAAAGAATTCTCCACCACCAACCAAATTGCCACGGCTAGTAGCCCGCTACAAAGCCCACAAAACCCAGCGTAACCTTACGGTGGATGCCAGTATCTCTGATCAGATAAGTAAATACTTCAGTGACATTCAGGATCCGTGTAGTGACACAGCACTTGTCTTCTGGTCTAAAAACAAGGACAAATATCCCCAACTGCATGCACTAGCAGTGAAACTTTTGTCAATCCCAGCTTCCTCTGCACCAGTAGAGAGAATTTTTAGTCGGGGTGGATTGATCATGAGACCACATCGTGCTCGGTTGGGTAGCAGGATGGTCTCCTCACTTATATTTTTGAAAAGTAATAATGCGCATCTGTAAATCTTCACAACTTCTTCAAGTGTACATATTAATTCAAGACATCGTAAGGATATTAGCAGTCATTTGTTTAGCTTAATGGTTAAACGTTTTGTTACAGTTGAACATACAGGTATAGTACAGTAATGTTATGTGTACGTATATAGTGGTGCAACAATGTTTTGTGGACTAAAACACTGAAGCTTAAAGGTTAGAAGTTTTGTTACAGTTGAACATACAGGTATAAATGTTATCTGGTCTTACTGTATAGTGATACAACAATGTTATGTGGACAAGAGCACTTACTGATTGATAATTGTATAAGTAATAATTGTAATAAAATGACCATGATATATTTGATTTACTGTTTGAGTATGGTGCCAATTTTATTGTTACAACCAAATATTTTACATATTCTTGAAGATATCTTTAGGTCTGGTTTTTAGACCCAACCTTAGGTTATCCAACCTCTCTGGTCTCGGTCTCGACTCGGACTCGACTCTCTCTGGTCTCGGACTCGACTCGGACTCGACTCTCTTTGGTCTTGGACTCGACTCGGACTCGACCCTCTCTGGTCTCGGTCTCGACTCGGACTCGAGTGAGCTGATCTCGACTACAACACTGCTCTGACACTTCCTAATCTAGTACCACCGACGTGGCACACCACCGCGACATCAGCAATTTGACACGCAAAAGGGTCAACCGCACCAGATGACACATAAGGCAATTTTGAGATAATCACTCGATCCGCGGCTGAATTCGTAAGCCACTTCCTTTGCGGAGGGATCCGAGGAAAACTCAATCTTGTCGTGACTTCTGACGGTTGACGCCTTAGCGTGCCACTTTTGTGTTAAAAGTCATAAGTGGTTTGAGTGGGCACGCCGGGATACAGAGAAACGAAGTTGTCCGAGGACACTGCGGTCAAGTGTCCGGAAACCGTTGGCGGGGTTGACTGCGCCACTGGTTCTCATCTGAGGGATCTCGATTCACCTACAGGCACACTAAATAAGGTAAAGCCATCCATTTAATTTAAGCCACGGAATATTGTATATTCCCCTGGCACGTAAGTGCTTGACCCACCTTCTCTCTCTTGCAAGTCCTACCATTTTCTTAGGTTTATACCCCGATAGCGCCCCCACTCTGTTGGTCCTATCATTAAAAACCCGATAGTGGTAATAGACTTAGACTTATTCTCCTTTATAACCCTTTCTGTGTTATTATCCTGTTCCATTTTCATTCCATTTTCTTTTTCGTGCTGTTCTATTCTGCTGTCCCGTTCTGTGTGTTGTGTCTCTCTTAGTGCACACCGGGACCGAGCCTATGAGAACCATCAGAGGAAACTGAATAATAGAAGTCACGACCAAGCAGCCAGCATCATCAGATGACCCACTGAGCTGCCGCCCAGTCAAATTCTTTATTCAAATTCTGCGCTGACCCACGAAAATCGGCCCACCTAACTGTCTGCACCAGTTAGTCAGAATTACGGCTCTCACAGCCACATATTATTGTAGCTTCTAACCCTTGCGTACTTGCATTGGCCTCTTTGTGTGTTGTGTGTGCTGTCTGTCTCTCACCTACAGTGAGCCAGCATGTCCCGTTCATCCAGCCCCACGAGCCATTGGGAGCACTTAGCGACCTGGCTGGAAGCGATAACGAGCAGCGTTCTACCCAAGGACACCACTGATCTACAGCACCTGACCCGAGAGCAGCTGGACGCCGACTTGGACCGGCTAATGGCTCACGACCCAACCCAGAGCTACAACAACAAAGAATTGGCCAGAATCCTGGGGAGCCTAGCTCACAACCTCGTCGCACAGGCACGGCTAAGCGAGAGGAGCAACATCGACCTGGAACAAGAAGCAGCGGAACTAAAGTCCCAAGCTGAGGAGGCCCGGAGGAACCAGGCCCACGTCCAGAGCCATCTAGATCAGCTTCTCCTCGAGATCCAGGAAAAGCACGAGAAAGAGGATACAACAGTTCCAGAACTACAAGAGGAAGTTGAAAGACTTCAAAATGCCCTGCAAGATCTTCGCCTCGACACAGACCGAAGAGAGCAGTTGGAAAGAGAAGCCCGAGAACAACTTGAGGCAAAACTGCAACAAGGCGAAGCTCTCCTGACAAGAGCAGAGATTGAACTGAAAGAAAGAGACGCCAAAGCCAGGGCTTGTGAGAATCACTTGCAAACGGCCCAAAATGAAATTCATGAGCTCCTTCAGCACAGAGACTATCTAAAAGATGAACTTGATACTGTTCACAGAGAACTGAAACACTCTTACAAACTGCAAAGTGAACGGCAAGGGGAAACACACACCACACAGTTTCCCCTGGCCAGTGGGCCCAAGCCTTGCAGCCAAAAGCCCAGAACTGAACGGGGGGGTGACAGCCTACTGCTCAAGATGTCACCGGATAGCCTCCACGAACCCCCGTCCGCAGCCAAGGGGTGGAAGCCCTTCCAGAACACCGTGGACACCGGTCACGGCGTGCCTTCAAAAGAACTCGACAAGCTGGCCCGGAACATCCCTACGTTCACCCCTAATCCCGCAGGAGGGAATGATATTCACTCGTACTTACAGGACATAGACTTTCACTTGCACAATGTCACCAACGTGACTAATTGGGACAGACTGTACCTGTTAAGAATTACCGCCAGTTGTGATGTACGCAGTTTTCTGGACCATCAACCAGAGACTGTCAAAGCAGATTACCAGCAACTTCGGCAGGCAATCATCAGAGAATTTTCTGATCCAGAAACGGATCAAGGACTCATTACAGCGATGGACGTCAAGCAAGGGCGACTTGAGACCCCACAGACTTACTACAGCCGGCTCCGGAAAGTTTACTTCGGACCAAGGAACGAGCCAGGCATGGAGGAAGATTTTAATTTCAGAACTCTTTTTCTACGCAACCTACATCCTGCTGTCAGCCATCATATCGGCGTTTTGGCGTGTCCGCGCAGCATGAATACCCAACAGCTGAGAGACCTCGCCCATAAAGCTTATGCCAAGCAAAAAATTGCTTCTGAAAAGACTGTAAAAAATCCAACAATTTATTCTGTCTCTGATCACTGTCCAGAGCTTGCTCTGGAGGGCGCCCAACAACACCAGAGTAACAGACCTTTCAACAGAGAATCAAGACCGTTCCAAGCCAGCAGAGGGCAGCACCACCGCAATGGTGCTCGCCCTAAGCACCAGAACGGACGCTCTGAAAGATTCTATGACAGCCCACGTCCACCCCACAACCCAAAGAGTGGAGTTACGTGGGAAGCCAGCCAACGGTCCAGAAACAACAGACCTCCATCGGCTAGAACACCAAGCCCAGACAGTCAGCAACAAAACCCCTTTCAGCACGCTCCAGGCAAGGCCAAGTCTAAGCCTACATCAAAGAAGAACAGTGAGGCCGCGTCTGAGACTGCAGAGCTCCTGAAAATACTGAAAGAGCTTCTTCCTAAGACAGCTTCTTCCTAAGAAACCTTCCTAAGAAAGACAAAGAGGACAAGTCAGACTCTTCCTCATGACTAAGGGTAAGGCCTCAAACCAACACCCTCTCTGACTGCCCTCCGACTGAAACAAGCACCCCGAGCACCACGCAGCAGCCACAGACTACAGATTCAGCTACCACATCACCAAGTGACGGCGCAATCCAATCGCTGCAGCTGACTACAGCACATCCTGCACCAGACAACCCAAGCCTTCACACCAGCGACCAAAACCCTAAGATACCAGAAAGTGCTGTTTTGGTTGTCTGTCTCCCCACCGAGCCACACGAAACCTACCCTGACTGCCTATCGATCAACACACAAGCCCCAACACCACGACTCCTGGGGAACCTGATCGAAAAAGGCATGGCTCGAAAACTCTACTTAACCATCACTTTAGAAAATGACGTGAGACTTGAAGCCTTGGTAGACACCGGCGCTGACCTCACTTTAATATCTGCTCAACTCTTCGAAAGACTCAAATGTGAGGCTAAGAAACAGAATCGAACTCTAAAATCTCACAATTGTGAGCTCAATGTGCAGTCATACAGCCAAAATGACATCCAGCTTAGAAACGTAGCTCCCATTCACCTGACGATTGGTCCTATGAGTTTAGTACATCCTATCTATGTCTCACCAATGAACACTTACCCTTTTCTCATTGGCAAGGACCTGCTAGATCGCTTTGAGCCTTTGCTGGACTTCAAACAGCTGAAAGTCTGGGCCCAAGTGCGAGAACCTCTTCCCCTTCAGCCCTCAAGGTCACCTGAGCCAGACTGCCAGGTCACAGAGGTCACGGGAACTCCCGCAGCCAGTCATGGGAACACAGTCTCAGCACCCAAGCCAGACTCAAGTTCACTACTCTGTACATTTCAGCTCACCAAAGACTCTGATTCCTTTTGCCCCAAGGTCACAGCTGACCTGCAGTTGCACGATGTAACAACTACTGACATTATACTCGCACTGTGGGCAGACAATTCAGCCATCAGTCTCTCACTATTCAATGCTATCATTGAAAACACACCGGACGTTCCTTCAGCCAGCAAGCGCACACGTTTTCCTTCAAACCCCTCAACCATGCTGACTGCCAAAGGTGTTTGCGCCTTGAACTTGAGATGGAACTCCAGGTGTCTGACACATTACTTCCTGGTCCTTCCGGACCCGCCCCATGATGTCTACATTGGAGCAGACATCCTGATTCGCCTCAAGGCTCATGTGGACATTATTAATGAGGTGGTGTGGGCCCCATTGACTTTACAGCCCCATGTTGTTTCAACCCACACTGAGAACCTCCTGTCAGGTCAGACCATTCCAGAGGTCTGCACTCTAATCAACGAACAGGAAACTGTGGTACCAGCTTACACAAAGGGGGTCACCGTTCGACTAAACATGCGATGTGGTCAAACCCTAAACCACACGCTGGGTTTCTTCCAACCTTCATCGGAGTGTGTCGAACTTGGGCTCACACTGGAAGCCACACCCCTAACTGAAGTGTCATCTCGTGCAGTCTACATCCTCTTTAACAACTGCACAGCTATGGACATAACAATTCCCAAGGCCCATCGGCTGGGATGGCTAATAAGTCACGACTTCCATGACTTTGAACTTTCATTACCAATCATTGGTCCCATCCCATCTTCAATGATTCCAGAAGGGAACACAGACAACACTGTGTTCAAAACACCCTTCGAAATCATCTCCATCGCCTCAGTCATGCCGGCTGACAAAGACCAGGTGTGCAGAACAGAACTGACAGAGGACCAACACCTTGCAGTATACACAGTCTCCGAACAGCCTGCCTGCGAGACTGATGAAACGGCTGCACCTCTGCCTGCCAACACGACAGACGACACACCAACAGAGGAGCCGTACCCAGGGTTCGAGTCTCAAGTTCAGCAAATTCTAAAAGACGCAGACGCAATTAAGGACGATGAAGATCTACAAAAACTCAGACAAGTCCTTTACAAATTCAAAGCGTCATTTGCTAAAGACTCTTTAGATTGTGGTCTAACCAACCTCCACACCGTGCGTATCCCTACTGCTCCTCCCACTTTTGTCAAGCAGTACAAGATTCCCGTCGCATCACACGAACCCGTGCAAGAGATCGTCGAATCTATGCTTGAAAAAGGTGTCATCCGACCCTGCAACAGTACCTATTCCGCCCCTATCTGGCCCGTCCTCAAACCTAACGGCAAGTGGCGACCCACCATTGATTACAGAAAACTGAATCAACAGGTGCCACTGTCACGTTGGCCCATGACCCAGCTGGAGCAAGAAATACCAAGAATCAGAGGAGCCACAATCTTCTCTACACTTGATGTAGCCTCTGGATTCTGGACCATACCAGTGCATCCAGAAGATCAGCACAAGCTAGCTTTCACGTTTGGCAACCGACAGTTCACTTTCACCAGGTGCCCGTTCGGCTATGCCAACTCACCTGTTGAGTTCAACATTTTCCTGAACAAGGCATGCCCCGACGCTAGAACGAGAGGTAACCTTATCTACGTTGATGATGTTCTCATGAAAAGCACAACAGTGGCTGATCACCTGAAATAAATAGACTATGTTTTGAACCAGTTATCAACTGCCGGCGCCAAGATCGCCCTCCACAAAGGACAATGGTGTCGGACCAAAGTCAACTACGTGGGTCTCCTCATCGGATCACGGGGTATCAAACCGCAGTCCAGCCGTATTCAAGCAATTCAAAACATCAAGCCACCCACCAACATCTCAAAGCTGCTAAGTTTTCTAGGGGTGTGCAATTACTCACGGCAATTCATCGAAAACTACTCAGACATTGCAAGACCTTTAACTGCTCTCCTGAAAAAGGACTGCCCGTTTGCGTGGACAGAGGTTCAAGAAAATGCCATGAATGAACTGAAACGACATTTGTGCAAAGCTCCATGTCTTGCTTACCCTGATCCACAAAAAGAGTTCTACTTAGAAGCTGGTTTCTCCAACCACTGTCTAAGTGCTGGCCTATACCAAATGCATGATCAAGACAAGAAAGTGGTTGCATATGCCAGCAAGACACTGCTTCCACCAGAGACTAAATTCTCAGACTGTGAAAAGGCCCTGTTCTGCACTGTATGGGCCATCCAGAGATTCTCCAACTACATTGGAGCACAAAAGGTGATCATAGACACTTGCCACCAGCCCGTAATGTTTCTCAACAGCCAACGCATCAGAGATGGTGTGGTCACTAATTCCCGCATAGCCACATGGTTTCTCCAACCACTGTCTAAGTGCTGGCCTATACCAAATGCATGATCAAGACAAAAAAGTGGTTGCATATGCCAGCAAGACACTGCTTCCACCAGAGACTAAATCCAGGGACGCAATGTTGAGGCACGATACGCTCAAAATCACAAGTCCGCGCTGGGCGACGGTTTGGCTGCCTGCCAAAACTGCGCTGATAACGCACCAGCTGCAACAGTGCACGTTGAAGAACCCCAACAGCAACAACTAACCTGCCACAGGTACTTTGAAGAGAACGCGTGCCAAGGTATGCCCACAGCCTACGTTGATGGATGTTCCTTCAACCACGAGAACAGTCGGCAAGCAGGTGCGGGTGTGCTCTGGGTGAATGACCTGCCCTGCCCACCACAACATTTCAAGTTGGGTCCTCAATCGTCACAATATGCTGAGGTAGCAGCCATTCTCATAACCCTGCAAGTCGCATCAGCCCATAACATCACAGAACTCCTTATCTGCACAGACTCAAACTATGTCAGGCTCAGTTTCACATGCCATCTTCCAAGCTGGAAACAAAATGGCTTTAAAACTGCAAACAACAAGCCTGTCAAACATCAACACCTGTTCCAGGAATGTGATAACATCACAAGCACACACGACATGATCGTTTATTAGAAAAAGGTGAAAGGTCACTCCAGACAACCGGGTCTTGACAAAGAACTGAACGACCAGACTGATGCCCTTGCAAGAACTGGCGCACTACATGGCACTCTATGGTCACCTCCAACCCAAGCACCCACCGTTAATGTCGCAGTGATAACCCGCAGCAAGCGAACTTCTCCTGCTACAGTGCCCACCTCGGAGCCACTAACGCTGACTCCGCAAATCTCAAACAACGACATAGCTGACATGCAAGCCTCTGACACATCCATACAGACTATTTTAAACCACCTCTCAAACCCCTCCTACCACCCTGTCACGCCGTCTGAACTCTCCGCTAACCCAAGTCTCAGACACCTGCATAATGTCAAACACATGCTGCGTGTGAAGCACAACATTCTATGGTTTGCACCTGATGACATCACAACCCCACGGCTTGTGGTGCCACACTGCCACAGGGGGGTATTGCTAAGGTACGCTCACGCTCACCCTGCGCTGGACACCACGGCATCAGAGCCACCTATGAGACATTGAAACAGGTAGCATACTGGCCAAGCATGCAACAGGACGTGGCCGAATATGTCAGAGAATGTCTGGTCTGTTGTCAGTTTCAGCCAACAAACCCAAACCACAGAGCTCCACTGCAATGCAGAGGAGTCACTTTTCCGTGGTCAGATCTCCAAATCGACTGGGTGGGACCTCTGCCCAGATCGACAAGGGGCAACAAATACTTCCTCACAGTCGTGTGCCAGTTCACCAAATGGGTAGAGTGTCTTCCAGCAGCCAATGACACTGCCCAGAACACGGCATACCTCTTAATGAACCACATCTTCTCCAGGTTCGGACTGCCGCTGAACCCTCTGAGTTGGCCGAGAAACAGCGCCGCGAAATGGGCAGAAAATGTATTAGGTGGCTTATTGTGCACTGTGTAAAATGCAAAATTCTAAAATTCATTTAAAAAAAAGTCTACAGTAAAAACTGCTCAAAATGTGGATTTCGTTAGAGGAGTAGCTCTACTCTAATGGGACAATGTCCAATTTAACGCACCCTCTGAGTTGGCCGAGAAACAGCGCCGCGAAATGGGCAGAAAATGTATTAGGTGGCTTATTGTGCACTGTGTAAAATGCAAAATTAAAAAATTAATAAAAAAAAAAATTCTACACTAAAAACTGCTCAAAATTTGGAATTCATTAGAGGAACAGCTGTCCTATAAAAGGATAATGTCCAATTTAACGCACCCTCTGAGTTGGCCGAGAAACAGCGCCGCGAAATGGGCAGAAAATGTATTAGGTGGCTTATTGTGCACTGTGTAAAATGCAAAATTAAAAAAATAATAAAAAAATAATTCTACAGTAAAAACTGCTCAAAATTTGGAATTCATTAGAGGAACAGCTGTCCTATAAAAGGATAATGTCCAATTTAACGCACCCTCTGAGTTGGCCGAGAAACAGCGCCGCGAAATGGGCAGAAAATGTATTAGGTGGCTTATTGTGCACTGTGTAAAATGCACAATTAAAAAAATAATAAAAAAATAATTCTACAGTAAAAACTGCTCAAAATTTGGATTTCATTAGAGGAACAGCTGTCCTATAAGAGGAGAATGTCCAATTTAACGCACCCTCTGAGAAACAGCGCCGCGAAATGGGCAGAAAATGTATTAGGTGGCTTATTGTGCACTGTGTAAAATGCAAAATTAAAAAAATAATAAAAAAATAATTCTACAGTAAAAACTGCTCAAAATTTGGAATTCATTAGAGGAACAGCTGTCCTATAAGAGGACAATGTCCAATTTAACGCACCCTCTGAGGCGACCGAGAAACAGCGCCGCGAAATGGACAGAAAATGCATTAGGTGGTTTATTGTGCACTGTGTAAAATGCAAAATTCAATAATTCATAAAAAAAACAATTCTACAGTAAAAACTGCTCAAAATTTGGAATTCATTAGAGGAACAGCTGTCCTATAAGAGGATAATGTCCAATTTAACGCACCCTCTGAGTTGGCCGAGAAACAGCACCTCGAAATGGGCAGAAAATGTATTAGGTGGCTTATTGTGCACTGTGTAAAATGCCAAATTCAAAAATTCATAAAAAAAAATTCTACAGTAAAAACTGCTCAAAATGTGGATTTCATTAGAGGAGTAGCTCTACTCTAATGGGACAATGTCCAATTTAACGCACCCTCTGAGGCGACCGAGAAACAGCGCCACGAAATGGGCAGAAAATGCATTAGGTGGCTTATTGTTCACTGTGTAAAATGCAAAATTCAAAAACGAATTAAAAAATAATTCTACAGTAAAAACTGCTCAAAATTTGGATTTCATTAGAGGAACAGCTGTCCTATAAGAGGAGAATGTCCAATTTAACGCACCCTCTGAGTTGGCCGAGAAACAGCACCGCGAAATGGGCAGAAAATGTATTAGGTGGCTTATTGTGCACTGTGTAAAATGCCAAATTCAAAAATTCATAAAAAAAAAATCTACAGTAAAAACTGCTCAAAATGTGGATTTCGTTAGAGGAGTAGCTCTACTCTAATGGGACAATGTCCAATTTAACGCACCCTCTGAGGCGACCGAGAAACAGCGCCGCGAAATGGGCAGAAAATGCATTAGGTGGCTTATTGTGCACTGTGTAAAATGCTAAATTCAAAAATTCATAAAAAATAAAAAAATTCTACAGTAAAAACTGCTCAAAATTTGGAATTCATTAGAGGAACAGCTGTCCTATAAGAGGACAATGTCCAATTTAACGCACCCTCTGAGTTGGCCGAGAAACAGCGCCGCGAAATGGGCAGATAATGTATTAGGTGGCTTATTGTGCACTGTGTAAAATGCAAAATTCACTAAAAAAAAAATTCTACAGTAAAAACTGCTCAAAATGTGGATTTCGTTAGAGGAGTAGCTCTACTGTAATGGGACAATGTCCAATTTAACGCACCCTCTGAGGCGACCGAGAAACAGCGCCGCGAAATGGGCAGAAAATGTATTAGGCGGCTTATTGTGCACTGTGTAAAATGCAAAATTAAAAAATTATTTAAAAAATAATTCTACAGTAAAAACTGCTCAAAATTTGGATTTCATTAGAGGAACAGCTGTCCTATAAGAGGAGAATGTCCAATTTAACGCACCCTCTGAGTTGATTATCTATTCAAAGGTGCTGGGTCATCTGAAATCTTCATAACAGGCTGGATCCATATTTAAATGCCTTCAAATTATGTTATTATATTATTTTCTGAAAATATAAACAATACAAACAGGGTCTCTAAAAAGTGTGAATAAGTGAAAACCCACATGGTCCTTAAATTGAGCTAATGACATGTACAATAATTAAAGAATACCGTAGCCTTATGTGCCTTTATATTTTTACAGTCCATTTTCGCTGATATATCAGTGTTATTTGCATTTAAACATTTTTTATTATTCTTTTATTCTGAAAATAGACACAAAAGTAACACAATTCCGTTTAAAAAACACGAAAAAGAGAAAAAACCGCATGGTCCCTAAGTTGAGCGTCAATAAAAGCCAGCAAACGCAGAAGTGCCTATAAGTTATTCTTCAATGCACAAAATTAGATCGTTTGAGCAATGCAATGCAAGAAATGCATAGCCTATGTTATTCTTCAATGCACAACGTTAGATCGTTTGTGCAATGCATTGCAACAAAACATATGTTATCTCTTTAATGAGCATGGGATTGAGTTAGTTCTGGTGTGCAATGCAATGCAAGAAATGCATGCCTATAAGTTATTCTTCAATACACAACGTTAGATCGTTTGTGCAATGCAACAAAGCATATGTTATCTCTTTAATGAACATGGGAATGAGTTATGTTCTGGTGTTTAATGCAATGCAAGAAGTGCATAGCCTATATGTTTTTCTTCAATGATGCACAACGTTAGATCGTCTGTGCAATGCCATGAAGCAAAACACATGTTATCTCTTTAAGAACATGGGAAGGAGTTAGTTCTGGTGTGCAATGCAATGAAATAAGTGCATATGTGGCAGCTTAGACTAGAGGTACACTAAAGACTTAAGAAAGTTACCGACTACGCCACCTGGGGGCCTCTTTCCGGGGAAATGCCCTTTAATTAAATAAGGCTCAAAGGTTCGTTGTATCAGAGTCAGGTATCAGACATGGAGTAGAAAATAGTACAAAACTTTATTTCTTCAATAAAACGTATCAAATTTTATTTAAGACAACACCAATAAATCAAAAATAATCGGAACACAAAATTACACAGACGCTCGCTTCAGAATGGGGCACTGGCTCTCTTTAGCAGAACGAATATAGCGATCATACGTGCACAGCACACTCACTGCACACTCACTTCACACCTCACTGTGAACACAGCATTCAGGCAAAAGAACCCACCACCACAATCGGGAAGAGACGCTTATTTCCTGCTACTGGCTGCCCCAATTCTGAAGAGAGAAAGAAAACAACAAAACACACACAATATCAAAAACGTTAAACAGAGCAGCTGGCAATTTAAGACACAATTTTAAAAGAGTTCACCACATCAGTTTGGCTCATCACATCGAGGTGCCACATCCGGTCACCCCTACAATGCTGGGTGGACAGAAATGGACACAACAGCCAACAAAGTAGAATAGAGAAACACCTCTTTTGGACTGCCCTCAAAGTATCCACACAAGAAACATACACATACATAAACTTGGTCACACACCAAATATGTCACACAGAATATATATACATATATATATATATATATATGGATAATATATCCATATATATATATATATATATATATATATATATATATATATATATATATATATATATATATGGATAATATATCCAGCAAACTCAAATCAATAGAAAAGAAAATATATATAAAGTTAATCCACAAAACAATGAACTCAAGAAAATTATATAATGCTTAAAGACAAAATGCAGAAGAGCTGGTGACAGTTAAGTGGTTGATCTGATACCTGGGCACCACTGGAGGTTTATGACTCAATTTATTTACTCACAGCACAGTTGATGAAGTACCATGCCAACGGCCCACAGTCCTCGGACCAGCTGATGAAACGCGCTGGACGTAAACAATGGATGTGGCGAGGGGTCGAGCAGCAGCGCGTTAACACGCGAACAGAGAGAGTCAATGAGGCTTGTTAGCCAGTCCAATAGAACAGACACACTCGGGACAGCCAGTCTCACTTTGAGCTAGAGTTGTAGTCACGTTAACGAGTCGGATAAAGTCGGAAAAGGCAGCAAACACAATGCAGACAGCAAAAGGGAACATCCACACAGCGGTTTAGCTGCTATAACGTTATGAACCCAGAGAAAGCCCACTGTAACGTCTTGCGCACGTTGGCCCGCACCTTAAACATAAAAAAAACAAAATATTAATTTACCCGGCTACTAGCAATCATGTGTTCATCAGCTGTTAAAACATACCTGTAATGCGATTCACACAGTACCCAAACAGCTTTATATTAAAGGCAGGGTAGGTAGGATTTATTAAAAATTAAAGATCCAAATTTGTTAAAACTTTCTATATATATCAATACATAATTAAAATGTAAGAACTCTGAAAAAAAGAGTATAAAAATCAAGTGACTCTAGACCGTTTAATCTGTATTAAACACAGCTCATTATTTCGATTCGGGACGAATCAAAGGATTGGCTTAGGCGACTGTAACTCTCTCGCAACCATGGCAACCACCCTTTTGCCACACAGCACCTGCCCACTTGCGCGCGACCGTTTGATTTGAGGAGTGCGAGAGGCACGGAACCTGATCACACCTCCGTCCAGTAGATGGCGGTAATGCAGTATGTTTGCAAGCTGCCAATAAAATCTATCGAAGAAGAAGAAGAAGGCACTGAACCTAGGAATACCAAAACAATGGCAGAGAAAGAGCAATCTAAATTTACAGTACCGGCATATGCAGTTAGTGAAGGCAAACCAGGCAAAAAAATGCCCCTTCCCCTCCGCTTGTCTCAGGTAAATAATGCGTCCTCTAGCTCAGCGGTCGGAGTCGCGCGTTCATGTGTTTTGGGGGCGTGGCTTTGGAAGAAGCACAGAAATGAGGGGGTGGAGTGAATGGAAATAATGAGATGTCTTTAAAACAGTCGTGAGAGGTCTACAGACACTCGATTTTGATACTTTCTTTTTCAGAGTACTTACATTTTAATTATGTATTGATATGTACATAAAGTTTAAACAAATTTGAAAAATAAAATTTTTAGACCATTTCTACCTACCCTGCCTTTAAGCACTCATTAAAATCACGACATCCCACAGAGTTCCTCTGTCCAACCTTTAACAGATAAAATCATGTAATCCCTGTGAGACAACCCCACAACAAGCCATGCTAGTATAGTCACTGCCAACAGTTCTTACCGTGCAACATTCACGCGTCCCGCCGGAAACACGTGTCTCGCTCAAATGACGCAGAGAGAGAAAGAGAACGCACACACGTAGCGACACCCCTATATACACAGGGAACGTAATTAAAGGGCACTCCCCCTTCATATGGAGTAACCCGACAGAAATAAACAGTACTGCTACAAATGCAAGAAGTTCATTGCCTATATGTTATTCTTCAGTGCACAACGTTAGATCGTTTGTGCAATGCATTGCAACAAAACATATGTTATCTCTTTAATGAACATGGGAATGAATTAGTTGTGGTGTGCAATGCAATGCAATGCAAGAAATGCATAGCCTATGTGTTTCTTCAATGCAACATTAGATCGTTTGTGCAATGCAATGCAATGCAAGAAATGCATAGCCTATGTTATTCTTCAATGCACAACTTTAGATCGTTTTTGCAATGCAATGCAATAACATTTGTTATCTCTTTAATGAACATGGGAAGGAGTTAGATCTGGTGTCCAATGCAAGAAGTGCATAGCCTATGCATTGCAAGTGCATTGCAACAAAACATATGTTATCTCTTTAATGAACATGGGATTGAGTTAGTTCTGGTGTGCAATGCAATGCAATGCAAGAAGTGCATAGCCTATAAGTTATTCTTCAATGCACAACGTTAGATCGTTTGTGCAATGCAATGCAACAAAGCATATGTTATATCTTTAATGAACATGAGGATGAGTTATGTTCTGGTGTTTAATGCAATGCAAGAAGTGCATAGCCTATATGTTTTTCTTCAATGATGCACAACGTTAGATCGTCTGTGCAATGCCATGAAGCAAAACACGTCATCTCTTTAATGAACATGGGAAGGAGTTAGTTCTGGTGTGCAATGCAATGTAATGAAATACGTTCATAGCCTATATGTTATTCTTAAATGCACAACGTTAGATCATTTGTGCAGTGCAATGCAACAAAACATATGGTATATTTTAATGAACATGGGATTGAGTTAGTTCAGGTGTGCAATGTTATTCCGTGTAATGCAATGCAATGCAAGAAATGCATAGCCTATGTTATTCTTCAATGCACAACGTTAAATCGTCTGTGCAATGCCATGAAGCAAAACACGTTATCTCTTTAATGAACATGGGAAGGAGTTAGTTCTGGTGTGCAATGCAATGAAGTAAGTGCATAGCCTATTCTTCAGTGCACAAAGTTAGATCGTTTGTGCAATGCAATGCAGCAAAACAAACACAAGTTATCTCTTTAATGAACATGGCAATTGATTAGTTCTGGTGTGCAATGCAAGAAGTTCATTGCCTGTATGTTATTCTTCAATGCACAACATTAGATCGTTTGTGCAGTGCAATGCAACAAAACATATGGTATCTTTTTATGAACATGGGAATGAATTAGTTCTGGTGTGCAATGCAATGCAGTGTAAGAAGTGCATAGCCTATGTTATTCTTCAATGCACAATGTTAGAACGTATGTGCAATGCAATGCAACAATACGTATTTTATCTCTTTAATGAACATGGGAAGGAGTTAGATCTGGTGTTTTTCTTCAATGCACAACGTTAGATTGTTTGTGCAATGCATTGCAACAAAACATATGTTATCCTTTAATGAACATGGGATTGAGTTAGTTCTGGTGTGCAATGCAATGCAATGCAAGAAGTGCATAGCCTATAAGTTATTCTTGAATGCAATGCAAGAAATGCATACCCTATGTTATTCTTCAATGCACAACGTTAGATCGTTTGTGCAATGCAATGAAGCAACACATACGTTATCTCTTTAATGAACATGGGAACGAGTTATGTTCTGATGTTTAATGCAATGCAATGCACGAAATGCATAGCCTATATGGTATTCTTCAATGCACAACATTAGATCGTTTGTGCATTGCAATGCAATAACATTCGTTATCTCTTTAATGAACATGGGAATGAATTAGTTCTGGTGTGCAATGCAATGCAATGCAAGAAATGCATAGCCTATGTGTTTCTTCAATGTACAACGTTAGATCGTTTGTGCAATGCAATGCAAGAAATGCATAGCCTATGTTATTTTTCAATGCACAACATTAGATCGTTTGTGCGATGCAATGCAATAGCATTCGTTATGGCTTTAATGAACATGAGAATGAATTAGTTCTGGTGTGCAATGCAATGCAATGCAAGAAATGCATAGCCTATGTGTTTCTTCAATGCAACATTAGATCGGTTGTGCAATGCAATGCAATGCAAGTTATTCTTCAATGCACAACCTCAGATCGTTTGTGCATTGCAATGCAATAACACACGTTATGTCTTTAATGAAGATGGGATTGAGTTAGTTCTGGGGTGCAATGCAATGCAATGCAAGAAGTGCATAGCCTATGTGTTTCTTCAATGCACAACCTCAGATCGTTTGTGCAATGCAATGCAATAACATTCGTTATCGCTTTAATGAACATGGGAATGAATTAATTCTGGTGTGCAATGCAATGCAAGAAATGCATAGCCTATGTTATTCTTCAATGCACAACTTTAGATCGGTTTTGCAATGCAATGCAATAACATTCGTTATCTCTTTAATGAACATGGGAAGGAGTTAGATCTGGTGTGCAATGCAATGCAATGCAAGAAGTGCATAGCCTATGTGTTTCTTAAATGCAACGTTAGAACGTTTGTGCAATGCAATGCAACAACACGTATTTTATCTCTTTAATGAACATGGGAAGGAGTTAGATCTGGTGTGCAATGCAATGCAATGCAAAAAGTGCATAGCCTATATGTTTTTCTTCAATGATGCACAACGTTAGATCGTCTGTGCAATGCCATGAAGCAAAACACTTTATCTCTTTAATGAACATGGGAAGGAGTTAGTTGTGGTGTGCAATGCAATGCAATGAAATAAGTTCATAGCCTATATGTTATTCTTAAATGCACAACGTTAGATCGTTTGTGCAGTGCAATGCAACAAAACATATGGTATATTTTAATGAACATGGGAATGAATTAGTTCTGGTGTGCAATGCAATGCAATGTACGAAGTGCATGTTATCTATGTTATTCTTCAATGCACAACGTTAGAACGTTTGTGCAATGCAATGCAACAACACGTATTTTATCTCTTTAATGAACATGGGAAGGAGTTAGTTCTGGTGTGAAATGCAATGCAATGCAAGAAGTGCATAGCCTATAAGTTATTCTTCAATGCAATGCAAGAAATGTATAGCCAATGTTATTCTTCAATGCACAACGTTAGATCGTTTGTGCATTGCAATGCAATAACATTCGTTATCTCTTTAATGAACATGGAAATTAATTAGTTCTGGTGTGCAATGCAATGCAATGCAATGCAATAAATGCATAGCCTATGTTATTTTTTCAATGCACAACGTTAGATCGTTTGTGCAATTCAATGCAATTACACACGTTATGTCTTTAATGAACATGGGATTGAGTTATTTCTGGTGTGCAATGCAATGCAATGCAAAAAGTGCATAGCCTATGTGTTTCTTCAATGCACAACCTCAGATCGTTTGTGCATTGCAATGCAATAACACACATGTTAGGTCTTTAATGAACATGGGATTGAGTTTTTTCTGGTGTGCAATGCAATGCAATGCAAAAAGTGCATAGCCTATGTTATTCTTCAATGCACAAAGTTAGATCGTTTGTGCAATGCAATGCAATGCAAGAAATGCATAGCCTATGTTATTTTTCAATGCACAACGTTATATCGTTTGTGCAATGCAATAACATTCGTTATCGCTTTAATGAACATGGGAATTAATTAGTTCTGGTGTGCAATGCAATGCAATGCAAGAAATGCATAGCCTATGTGTTTCTTCAATGCAACGTTAGATCGTTTGTGCAATGCGATGCAATGCAAGAAATGCATAGCCTATGTTATTCTTCAAACACAACTTTAGATCGTTTTTGCAATGCAATGCAATAACATTCGTTATCTCTTTAATGAACATGGGAAGGAGTTAGTTCTGGTGTGCAATGCAATGAAGTAAGTGCATGGCCCATGTTATTCTTCAATGCACAAAGTTAGATCGTTTGTGCAATGCAATGCAGCAAAACAACACAAGTTATCTCTTTAATGAACATGGCAATTGAGTTAGTTCTGGTGTGCAATGCAAGAAGTTCATTGCCTATATGTTATTCTTCAATGCACAACGTTAGATCGTTTGTGCAATGCATTGCAACAAAACATATGTTATCTCTTTAATGAACATGGGAATGCATTAGTTGTGGTGTGCAATGCAATGCAATGCAAGAAATGCATAGCCTATGTGTTTCTTCAATGCAACGTTAGATCGTTTGTGCAATGCAATGCAAGAAATGCATAGCCTATGTTATTCTTCAATACACAACTTTAGATCGTTTTTGCAATGCAATGCAATAACATTCGTTATCTCTTTAATGAACATGGGAAGGAGTTAGATCTGGTGTGCAATGCAAGAAGTGCATAGCCTATATGTTATTCTTCAATGCACAACGTTAGATCGCTTGTGCAATGCATTGCAACAAAACATATGTTATCTCTTTAATGAACATGGGATTGAGTTAGTTCTGGTGTGCAATGCAATGCAATGCAATGCAAGAAGTGCATAGCCTATAAGTTATTCTTCAATGCACAACGTTAGATCGTTTGTGCAATGCAATGCAACAAAGCATATGTTATATCTTTAATGAACATGGGAATGAGTTATGTTCTGGTGTTTAATGCAATGCAAGAAGTGCATAGCCTATATGTTTTTCTTCAATGATGCACAACGTTAGATCGTCTGTGCAATGCCATGAAGCAAAACACGTTATCTCTTTAATGAACATGGGAAGGAGTTAGTTCTGGTGTGCAATGCAATGCAATGAAATAAGTTCATAGCCTATTTGTTATTCTTAAATGCACAACGTTAGATCGTTTGTGCAGTGCAGTGCAACAAAACATATGGTATCTTTTTATGAACATGGGAATGAATTAGTTCTGGTATGCAATGCAATGCAGTGTAAGAAGTGCATAGCCTATGTGTTTCTTAAATGCAACGTTAGAACGTTTGTGCAATGCAATGCAACAACACGTATTTTATCTCTTTAATGAACATGGGAAGGAGTTAGATCTGGTGTTATTCTTCAATGCACAACGTTAGATCGTTTGTGCAATGCATTGCAACAAAACATATGTTATCTCTTTAATGAACATGGGAATGAATTAGTTCTGGTGTGCAATGCAATGCAAGTTATTCTTCAATGCACAACCTCAGATCGTTTGTGCATTGCAATGCAATAACACACGTTATGTCTTTAATGAACATAGGAATGAATTAGCTCTCGACTGCAATGCAATGCAAGTTATTCTTCAATGCACAACCTCAGATCGTTTGTGCATTGCAATGCAATAACACACGTTATGTCTTTAATGAACATGTGATTGAGTTAGTTCTGGTGTGCAATGCAATGCAATGCAAGAACTGCATAGTCTATGTTATTCTTCAATGCACAACATTAGATCGTTTGTGCAGTGCAATGCAACAAAACATATGGTATCTTTTTATGAACATGGGAATGAATTAGTTCTGGTATGCAATGCAATGCAATGTAAGAAGTGCATAGCCTATGTGTTTCTTCGATGCAACGTTAGAACGTTTGTGCAATGCAATGCAACAACACGTATTTTATCTCTTTAATGAACATGGGAAGGAGTTAGATCTGGTGTTATTCTTCAATGCACAACGTTAGATCGTTTGTGCAATGCATTGCAACAAAACATATGTTATCTCTTTAATGAACATGGGAATGAATTAGTTCTGGTGTGCAATGCAATGCAAGTTATTCTTCAATGCACAACCTCAGATCGTTTGTGCATTGCAATGCAATAACACACGTTATGTCTTTAATGAACATAGGAATGAATTAGTTCTGGACTGCAATGCAATGCAAGTTATTCTTCAATGCACAACCTCAGATCGTTTGTGCATTGCAATGCAATAACACACGTTATGTCTTTAATGAACATGTGATTGAGTTAGTTCTGGTGTGCAATGCAATGCAATGCAAGAAGTGCATAGCCTATGTGTTTCTTCAATGCACAACGTTAGATCGTTTGTGCAATGCAATGCAATGCAAGAAATGCATAGCCTATGTTTTTCTTCAGTGCACAACCTCAGATCGTTTGTGCATTGCAATGCAATAACACACATGTTAGGTCTTAAATGAACATGGGATTGAGTTATTTCTGGTGTGCAATGCAATGCAATGCAAAAAGTGCATAGCCTGTGTTATTCTTCAATGCACAACGTTAGATCGTTTGTGCAATGCAATGCAATGCCAGAAATGCATAGCCTATGTTTTTCTTCAATGCACTACTTTAGAATGTTTTTGCAATGCAATGCAATAACATTCGTTATCTCTTTAATGAACATAGGAATGAATTAGTTCTGGACTGCAATGCAATGCAAGTTATTCTTCAATGCACAACCTCAGATCGTTTGTGCATTGCAATGCAATAACACACATGTTAGGTCTTTAATGAACATGGGATTGAGTTATTTCTGGTGTGCAATGCATTGCAAAGCAAAAAGTGCATAGCCTATGTTATTCTTCAATGCACAACGTTAGATCGTTTGTGCAATGCAATGCAATGCAAGAAATGCATAGCCTATGTTATTTTTCAATGCACAACGTTAGATCGGTTGTGCAATGCAATGCAATAACATTCGTTTGTGCAATGCAATGCAATGCAAGAAAAGCATAGCCTATGTTATTCTTCAATGCACAACTTTAGATCGTTTTTGCAATGCAATGCTATAACATTCATTATCTCTTTAATGAACATGGGAAGGAGTTAGATCTGGTGTGCAATGCAAGAAGTGCATAGCCTATATGTTTTTCTTCAATGCAAAACGTTAGATTGTTTGTGCAATGCATTGCAACACAACATATGTTATCTCTTTAATGAACATAGGAATGAATTAGTTCTGGACTGCAATGCAAGTTATTCTTCAATGCACAACCTCAGATCGTTTGTGCATTGCAATGCAATAACACACATGTTATGTCTTTAATGAACATGGGATTGAGTTAGTTCTGGTGTGCAATGCAATGCAATGCAAGAAGTGCATTGCCTATGTGTTTCTTCAATGCACAACGTTATATCGTTTGTGCAATGCAATGCAATAACATTCGTTATCGCTTTAATGAACATGGGAATGAATTAGTTCTGGTGTGCAATGCAATGCAATGCAAGAACTACATAGCCTATCTGTTTCAATGCACAACGTTAGATCGTTTGTGCAATGCAATGCAAGAAATGCATAGCCTATGTTATTCTTCAATGCACAACATTAGATCGTTTGTGCAGTGCAATGCAATGCAAGAAATGCATAGCCTATGTTATTTTTCAATGCACAACGTTATATCGTTTGTGCAATGCAATAACATTCGTTATCGCTTTAATGAACATGGGAATGAATTAGTTCTGGTGTGCAATGCAATGCAATGCAAGAAATGCATAGCCTATGTGTTTCTTCAATGCAACGTTAGATCGTTTGTGCAATGCAATGAAATGCAAGAAATGCATAGCCTATGTTATTCTTCAATGCACAACTTTAGATCGTTTTTGCAATGCAATGCAATAACATTCGTTATCTCTTTAATGAACATGGGAAGGAGTTAGTTCTGGTGTGCAATGCAATGATTTAAGTGCATAGCCCATGTTATTCTTCAATGCACAAAGTTAGATCGTTTGTGCAATGCAATGCAGCAAAACAACACAAGTTATCTCTTTAATGAACATGGCAATTGAGTTAGTTCTGGTGTGCAATGCAAGAAGTTCATTGCCTATATGTTATTCTTCAGTGCACAACGTTAGATCGTTTGTGCAATGCATTGCAACAAAACATATGTTATCTCTTTAATGAACATGGGAATGAATTAGTTGTGGTGTGCAATGCAATGCAATGCAAGAAATGCATAGCCTATGTGTTTCTTCAATGCAACGTTAGATCGTTTATGCAATGCAATGCAATGCAAGAAATGCATAGCCTATGTTATTCTTCAATGCACAACTTTAGATCGTTTTTGCAATGCAATGCAACAAAACATATGTTATCTCTTTAATGAACATGGGATTGAGTTAGATCTGGTGTGCAATGCAAGAAGTGCATAGCCTATATGTTATTCTTCAATGCACAACGTTAGATCGCTTGTGCAATGCATTGCAACAAAACATATGTTATCTCTTTAATGAACATGGGATTGAATTAGTTCTGGTGTGCAATGCAATGCAATGCAATGCAAGAAGTGCATAGCCTATAAGTTATTCTTCAATGCACAACGTTAGATCGTTTGTGCAATGCAATGCAACAAAGCATATGTTATATCTTTAATGAACATGGGAATGAGTTATGTTCTGGTGTTTAATGCAATGCAAGAAGTGCATAGCCTATATGTTTTTCTTCAATGATGCACAACGTTAGATCGTCTGTGCAATGCCATGAAGCAAAACACGTTATCTCTTTAATGAACATGGGAAGGAGTTAGTTCTGGTGTGCAATGCAATGCAATGAAATAAGTTCATAGCTTATATGTTATTCTTAAATGCACAACGTTAGATCGTTTGTGCAGTGCAATGCAACAAAACATATGGTATCTTTTAATGAACATGGGATTGAGTTAGTTCAGGTGTGCAATGCAAGAAATTCATTGCCTATTTGTCATTCTTCAATGCACAAAGGATAGATCGTTTGTGCAATGCAATGCAATGCAAGAAATGCATAGCCTATGTTATTCTTCAATGCACAACTTTAGATCGTTTTTGCAATGCAATGCAATAACATTTGTTATCTCTTTAATGAACATGGGAAGGAGTTAGATCTGGTGTGCAATGCAATGCAATGCAAGAAGTGCATAGCCTATATGTTATTCTTCAATGCACAACGTTAGATCGTTTGTGCAATGCATTGCAACAAAACATATGTTATCTCTTTAATGAACATGGGATTGAGTTAGTTCAGGTGTGCAATGCAAGAAGTGCATAGCCTATAAGTTATTCTTCAATGCACAACTTTAGATCATTTTTGCAATGCAATGCAATAACATTCGTTATCTCTTTAATGAACATGGGAAGGGAGTTAGATCTGGTGTGCAATGCAAGAAGTGCATAGCCTATAAGTTATTCTTCAATGCACAACGTTAGATCGTTTGTGCAATGCAATGCAACAAAGCATATGTTATATATTTAATGAACATGGGAATGAGTTAAGTTCTGGTGTTTAATGCAATGCAAGAAGTGCATAGCCTATATGTTTTTCTTCAATGATGCACAACGTTAGATCGTCTGTGCAATGCCATGAAGCAAAACACGTCATCTCTTTAATGAACATGGGAAGGAGTTAGTTCTGGTGTGCAATGCAATGCAATGAAATACGTTCATAGCCTATATGTTATTCTTAAATGCACAACGTTAGATCGTTTGTGCAGTGCAATGCAACAAAACATATGGTATATTTTAATGAACATGGGATTGAGTTAGTTCAGGTGTGCAATGCAAGAAGTTCATTGCCTATTTGTTATTCTGTGTAATGCAATGCAATGCAAGAAATGCATAGCCTATGTTATTCTTCAATGCACAACGTTAAATCGTCTGTGCAATGCCATGAAGCAAAACACGTTATCTCTTTAATGAACATGGGAAGGAGTTAGTTCTGGTGTGCAATGCAAGAAGTTCATTGCCTATTTGTTATTCCGTGCAATGCAATGCAATGCAAGAAATGCATAGCCTATATTATTCTTCAATGCACAACGTTAAATCGCCTGTGCAATGCCATGAAGCAAAACACATGTTATCTCTTTAATGAACATGGGAAGGAGTTAGTTCTGGTGTGCAATGCAATGAAGTAAGTGCATAGCCTATCCTTCAATGCACAAAGTTAGATCGTTTGTGCAATGCAATGCAGCAAAACAACACAAGTTATCTCTTTAATGAACATGGCAATTGAGTTAGTTCTGGTGTGCAATGCAAGAAGTTAATTGCCTATATGTTATTCTTCAATGCACAACATTAGATCGTTTGTGCAGTGCAATGCAACAAAACATATGGTATCTTTTTATGAACATGGGAATGAATTAGTTCTGGTATGCAATGCAATGCAATGTAAGAAGTGCATAGCCTATGTGTTTCTTCAATGCAACGTTATAACGTTTATGCAATGCAATGCAACAACACGTATTTTATCTCTTTAATGAACATGGGAAGGAGTTAAATCTGGTGTTATTCTTCAATGCACAACGTTAGATCGTTTGTGCAATGCATTGCAACAAAACATATGTTATCTCTTTAATGAACATGGGAATGAATTAGTTCTGGTGTGCAATGCAATGCAAGTTATTCTTCAATGCACAACCTCAGATCGTTTGTGCATTGCAATAACACACGTTATGTCTTTAATGAACATGTGATTGAGTTAGTTCTGGTGTGCAATGCAATGCAAGAAGTGCATAGCCTATGTGTTTCTTCAATGCACAACGTTAGATCGTTTGTGCAATGCAATGCAATGCAAGAAATGCATAGCCTATGTTTTTCTTCAATGCACAACCTCAGATCGTTTGTGCATTGCAATGCAATAACACACATGTTAGGTCTTTAATGAACATGGGATTGAGTTATTTCTGGTGTGCAATGCAATGCAATGCAAAAAGTGCATAGCCTATGTTATTCTTCAATGCACAACGTTAGATCGTTTGTGCAATGCAATGCAATGCCAGAAATGCATAGCCTATGTGTTTCTTCAATGCAACTTTAGATCGTTTGTGCAATGCAATGCAAGAAATGCATAGCCTATGTTATTCTTCAATGCACAACTTTAGAACGTTTTTGCAATGCAATGCAATAACATTCGTTATCTCTTTAATGAACATAGGAATGAATTAGTTCTGGACTGCAATGCAATGCAAGTTATTCTTCAATGCACAACCTCAGATCGTTTCTGCATTGCAATGCAATAACACACGTTATGTCTTTAATGAACATGTGATTGAGTTAGTTCTGGTGTGCAATACAATGCAATGCAAGAAGTGCATAGCCTATGTGTTTCTTCAATGCACAACCTCAGATCGTTTGTGCATTGCAATGCAATAACACACATGTTAGGTCTTTAATGAACATGGGATTGAGTTATTTCTGGTGTGCAATGCATTGCAATGCAAAAAGTGCATAGCCTATGTTATTCTTCAATGCACAACGTTAGATCGTTTGTGCAATGCAATGCAATGCAAGAAATGCATAGCCTATGTTATTTTTTTAAATGCACAACGTTAGATCGGTTGTGCAATGCAATGGAATAACATTCGTTTGTGCAATGCAATGCAATGCAAGAAAAGCATAGCCTATGTTATTCTTCAATGCACAACTTTAGATCGTTTTTGCAATGCAATGCAATAACATTCGTTATCTCTTTAATGAACATGGGAAGGAGTTAGATCTGGTGTGCAATGCAAGAAGTGCATAGCCTATATGTTTTTCTTCAATGCAAAACGTTAGATCGTTTGTGCAATGCATTGCAACAAAACATATGTTATCTCTTTAATGAACATGGGATTGAGTTAGTTCTGGACTGCAATGCAAGTTATTCTTCAATGCACAACCTCAGATCGTTTGTGCATTGCAATGCAATAACACACATGTTATGTCTTTAATGAACATGGGATTGAGTTAGTTCTGGTGTGCAATGCAATGCAATGCAAGAAGTGCATTGCCTATGTGTTTCTTCAATGCACAACGTTATATCGTTTGTGCAATGCAATGCAATAACATTCGTTATCGCTTTAATGAACATGGGAATGAATTAGTTCTGGTGTGCAATGCAATGCAATGCAAGAAATACATAGCCTATGTGTTTCTTCAATGCAAAACGTTAGATCGTTTGTGCAATGCAATGCAAGAAATGCAAAGCCTATGTTATTCTTCAATGCACAACTTTAGATCGTTTTTGCAATGCAATGCAATAACATTCGTTATCTCTTTAATAAACATGGAAAGGAGTTAGATCTGGTGTGCAATGCAAGAAGTGCATTGCCTATATGTTTTTCTTCAATGCACAACGTTAGATCGTTTGTGCAATGCATTGCAACAAAACATATGTTATCTCTTTAATGAACATAGGAATTAATTAGTTCTGGACTGCAATGCAATGCAAGTTATTCTTCAATGCACAACCTCAGATCTTTTATGCATTGCAATGCAATAACACACATGTTATGTCTTTAATGAACATGGGATTGAGTTAGTTCTGGTGTGCAATGCAATGCAATGCAATGCAAGAAGTGCATAGCCTATATGTTATTCTTTAATTATGCACAACGTTAGATCGTTTGTGCAATGCAATACAACAACACATGTTATCTCTTTTAATGCACATGGCAATGAGTTATTTATTGTATGCTTTGCAATGCAACAGTCGCTTTGCTTGTATGTTATTGTACTATTAACATTGTTAGATCATGTGTGCAATGAATTACACCAGCACTCTTGTTATTTCCTTAACGCACAAAGAAATGAGTTATTTCTGGCATGCATTGAAATGCAAAATGCAATGCAACACGTTTATCTCTTCTTTGCACACGAGGTTACTCTATTGCATTGTAAAGCAATAGCTAATGCAATAATTTCCCTTCAATGCACAAATGAATAAGTTTGTTGTAGTATGCAGTGCAGTGCGAAAGCACATATGTATGTTTCATTGCATAGATTAAATAGTTATATATTGTGTGTATTCGAATGCATTACTTCAGTCAACTGATGTTAACTTTCTATACATACCCGTCGACTCCTGATGTTACGTCAGCCATACAGAAGTCCATATTTCACCCAAGGAACATATTTCTGGCCAAAGAGTCCTCGATCTTGGACTTTCTATGCATACTCATAGATATAGGTCAAAATATGACCTTTTGAACTTATTTCTGGTCAAAAGGTCCTCAAAGGTTTTTAAACTATATAGTTATAGACTCCTTCTGATGATAAATAGGCTATACAGAGGTCCCCTTTTGACATACTGAATATATTTCTGGCCAGAGTCCGTGAACATTAACTCACTATACACATAGACTGACTTCTCGTAATGTTAAATCAGGCGGTCCATATTTGACCGATTGAAAAACAATTTGACCAAAGAGTTCTCAAAAGGATTTTGTCTATCATAAACATATAGACTCCTGATGTTAAATCAGCCATACAGAAGTCCATATTTGACCTTCTGAACATATTTCTGGCCAGAGACCTTGAACATTTACCTTACTATACATATTTCTCCTACTTATACAGACTTGTTGTGATGTTATATCAGCTAGACTGTAGTCCATATTTGACAGATTTAACATATTTTTTGCCAAAGAATCATCAAAATGTTTTTTTTTGCTCTTAGAAACTCATAGACTCCTGATGTTAAATCAGCCTTACAGAAGTCCATATTTGACCCAAGGAATATATTTATGGCCAGAGAGTACATACTCATAGACTCCTTCTAATGCTTACATAAGCCATATAGATATCCATATCTGACCTTTTGAACTTATTTCTGGTCAAAGGGTCCTCAAAAGTTTTTAAACTAAATAAAGTTATAGACTCTTTCTGATGATAAATCAGCTATTCAGAGGTCCCCTTTTGACCTACTGAACATATTTCTGGCCAAAGAGTTCTTGAACATTATCTTGCTATACTACAGATTGACTTCTTGTGATGTTATATTAACAGCCAGTAGTAAATTTTTCACCCACTGAACATATTTCTGTCCAGAGTCCGTGAACATTAACTCACTATACAGATAGACTGACTTCTCGTAATGTTAAATCAGGCAGAGAGTAGTCCATATTTGACCGATTGAAAAACAATTTGACCAAAGAGTTCTCAAAAGGATTTTGTCTATCATAAATTTATAGACTCCTGATGTTAAATCAGCCATACAGAAGTCCATATTTGACCTTCTCAACATATTTCTGGCCAGAGACCTTGAACATTAACCTTACTATACATATTTCTCCTACTTATACAGACTTCTTGTGATGTTTTCTGATGATAAATCAGCTATTTAGAGGTCCCCTTTTGACATACTGAACATATTTCTGGCCAAAGAGTCCTAAAAGATTAACACTATACATTCACATACCTTCGGATGTTATATCATCCTGACAAAAGTCCATATTTGACATACTGAATTTTTTTCTGGCCAAGGAGTACTCGAAACTTGACCTTTCGATAATACTCGTTGACTCTTTCTGATGACACGTCAGCCATACAGCAGTCCATATTTGACCCAAGGAACATATTTCTGGCCAAAGAGTCCTCAATCTTGGGCTTTCTATACATATAGACTCCTTCTGATGATTCATAAGCCATATAGATGTCCATATCTGACCTTTGAACTTATTTCTGGTCAAAGTGTCCTCAAAATATTTCAAACTATATTAAGTTATAGACTCATTCTGATGTTAAATCAGCTACACAGAGGTCCCCTTTTGACCTACTGAACATATTTCTTGCCACGAGTTCTTGAACGTTATCTTGTTATACTACAGATTGACTTCTTGTGATGTTATATTTTCAGCCAGTAGTCAATTTTTCACCCACTGAACATATTTCTGGCAGAGAGGCAGTCCATGAACATTAACTCACTATACATATAGACTGACTTCTCGTAATGTTAAATCAGGCAGACTGTAGTCCATATTTGACTGATTGAAAAAAAAAAAATGACCAAAGAGTTCTCAAAAAGATTTTGTCTTATCATAAACATTGTTGTGTAAAACATGCAATTTGTTCCTTTATGAGTACTAGATTCCTTATAAAGGGGAATCTTTATATAAAGAAAAACACTGTACTAGATTCCTTATAAAGGGAATCTTTATATAAAGAAAAACACTGTACTAGATTCCTTATAAGGGGAATCTTTATATAAAGGAAAACACTGTACTAGATTCCTTATAAGGGAAATCTTTATATAAAGGAAAACCATTGTTATTGGTTTATATGAAAGACACGGAGACATGTTTTTATTTGAAAATGTTTTATTGGTTTATATGAAAGACACGGAGACATGTTTTTATTTGAAAATGTTTTATTGGTTTATATGAAAGACACGGAGACATGGTTTTATTTGAAAATGTTTATTGAAGTATTACAGTACTGAAATGACTAATAGGTGTCTTGTGTTTTGATCATTTATTAAAGGAAGTAATAAGCTAGGTAGAGATGATGCTATGTATTAGAAAGCATATATAGAGAGAAGTAAAAGAAAAAGTATTACCTGGTTGTTGTATTCTAGACCAAGAAGAGAAGACGGTGGAGAGCCCGAGCTCGTAAGAGGAAAGCAAGGCAAAGGAAGGTGTCTTTTATGGAAGTTACAAAGAGACTGAAGGAGTTGACAATTGTTCCAGACCTGGGATTGGATAAATTGTCCATATGTAATTGAATATGTAATGAAGGGGTGTGATGTAATGAATTATAAAAAGTACAGTGAGACATATGAGAAGCAGACGCTGTGAAGGAAGACGGCCTCTCCCTTGTTTGATGATCCAAGCCTGACACCTGCTGGCGAAGCTTGTGAACTGACAACTCTTGAACTTTACTTTGATTATTCTTATTATATGTAAAACAATTATTATTGTAAAAATAAACTACAAATAATTGATATAAAAAGAACCAACTTGCCACAAGTCTCTGCTTTATGAAAGAGTCGAACTGAACTAAACCACGGAGAAGTCTTTCTTCTAAGTTGTGAGTATGGACATTCAAATACTTATTATTTAGAACGAATTTGACTTACTTTACCTTAACCTGAGAATAAATAAAATAAGGTAGAAGGTGTTTACACCATAAAACAACATATAGACTCCTGATGTTAAATCAGCCATACAGAAGTCCATATTTGACCTTTTGAACCTATTTCTGGACAGAGACCTTGAACTTTAACCGTACTATACAAATTTCTCATACTATACAGACTTCTCGTGATGTTTTATCAGCCAGACTGTAGTAAACATTTGACCAATTGAACATATTTTTGGCCAAAGAATCCTCAAAATGTTTTTTACTATTATAAACTTATCGACTCCTTCTGATGTCAAATCAGTCTTACAGAAGTCCATATTTGACCCAAGGAATATACACTGCTCAAAAAAAATTAAGGGAACACTTAAACAACACAATGTAACTCCAAGTCAATCACACTTCTGTGAAATTAAACTGTCCACTTAGGAAGCAACACTGATTGACAATCAATTTCACATGCTGTTGTGCGAATGGAATAGACGACCGGTGGAAATTATAGGCAATTAGCAAGACACCCCCAATAAAGGAGTGGTTCTGCAGGTGGTGACCACAGACCACTTCTCAGTTCCTATGCTTTCTGGCTGATGTTTTGGTCACTTTTGAATGCTGGCGGTGCTTTCACTCTAGTGGTAGCATGAGACGGAGTCTACAACCCACACAAGTGGCTCAGGTAGTGCAGCTCATCCAGGATGGCACATCAATGCGAGCTGTGGCAAGAAGGTTTGCTGTGTCTGTCAGCATAGTGTCCAGAGCATGGAGGCGCTACCAGGAGACAGGCCAGTACATCAGGAGACGTGGAGGAGGCCGTAGGAGGGCAACAACCCAGCAGCAGGACCGCTACCTCCGCCTTTTTGGAAGGAGGAGCAGGAGGAACACTGCCAGAGCCCTGCAAAATGACCTCCAGTAGGCCACAAATGTGCATGTGTCTGCTCAAACGGTCAGAAACAGACTCCATGAGGGTGGTATGAGGGCCCAACGTCCACAGGTGGGGGTTGTGCTTACAGCCCAATACCGTGCAGGACGTTTGGCATTTGCCAGAGAACACCAAGATTGGCAAATTCGCCACTGGCGCCCTGTGCTCTTCACAGATGAAAGCAGGCAGCAGAACGTTGTCCATGGCGTCTCCAGATTCTGTCACGTCTGTCACATGTGCTCAGTGTGAACCTGCTTTCATCTGTGAAGAGCACAGGGCGCCAGTGGCGGAGTTCCTCCTGCTCCTCCTTGCACAAAGGCGGAGGTAGCGGTCCTGCTGCTGGGTTGTTGCCCTCCTACGGCTTCCTCCACGTCTCCTGATGTACTGGCCTGTCTCCTGGTAGCGCCTCCATGCTCTGGACACTATCCTGACAGACACAGCAAACCTTCTTGCCACAGCTCGCATTGATGTGCCATTCTGGATGAGCTGCACTACCTGAGCCACTTGTGTGGGTTGTAGACTCCGTCTCATGCTACCACTAGAGTGAAAGCACCGCCAGCATTCAAAAGTGACCAAAACATCAGCCAGAAAGCATAGGAACTGAGAAGTGGTCTGTGGTCACCACCTGCAGAACCACTCCTTTATTGGGGGTGTCTTGCTAATTGCCTATAATTTCCACCGGTCGTCTATTCCATTCGCACAACAGCATGTGAAATTGATTGTCAATCAGTGTTGCTTCCTAAGTGGGCAGTTTGATTTCACAGAAGTGTGATTGACTTGGAGTTACATTGTGTTGTTTAAGTGTTCCCTTAATTTTTTTGAGCAGTGTATTTATGGCCAAAGAGTCCTTGATCTTGGACTTTCTATACATACTCATAGACTCCTTCTAATGCTACATAAGCCATATAGATATCCATATCTGACCTTTTGAACTTATTTCTGATCAAAGGGTCCTCAAAAGTTTTTAAACTATATAAAGTTATAGACTCTTTCTGATGATAAATCAGCTATTCAGATGTCCCCTTTTGATGTACTGAACATATTTCTGGCCAAATAGTCCTAAAAGATTAACACTATACATTCAGATTGATATCTTCAGATGTTATATCATCCTGACAAAAGTCCATATTTGACATACTGAATTTTTTTCTAGCCAAGGAGTACTCGAAACTTGACCTTTCCATATATACTCGTTGACTCTTTCTGATGTTACGTCAGCCATACAGAAGTCCCTTTTTGACCCAAGGAACATATTTCTGGCAAAAGAGTCCTTTCTATACATACTCATAGACTCCTTCTGATTCTTCATAAGCTATATGGATGTCCATATCTGGTGAATTGAAAATATTTTTGGCAAAAAGGTCCTCACAAGTTAACTTACTAAATGCTCATACGATGATAAGTCACTTTAACAGGTGTCCATATGTGACCCTCTGAAAATATTTTTGGCCATAGATTCATTGAACATTAACTCTCTATACATATTGACTCCAGAGTCAAAGTTTTACCTTTTTTGGTCTGATTTATCATCAGAAGGAGTCTATAATTGTACACAGTTTAAAAACTTTTGAGGAGAAAACTTTTGAGGTTTGAAAACTTTTGACCAGAAATAAAAATAGGTCATATATGGACATATATATGGCTTATGAAGAATCAGAAGGAGACTATGAGTATGTATAGAAAGTTTAAGATTCTTTGGCCAGAAATATGTTCCTTGGGTCAATTATGGACTTCTGTATGGTTGATGTAACATCAGATGGAGTCAACGAGTATGTATAGAAAAGTCAAGTTTCGAGTACTCTTAGGCATGAAATATGTTCAGTAGTTCAAAAAGGGGCTTCTGTCTGGCTGATTTAACATCAGAAGAAGTCTATAGATTAAAACCTTTTGAGGACCCATTGACAAGAAAAAAGTTCAATAGGTCAGATTTGGACTTTTATATGGCTTATGAAGCATCAGAAGGAATCTATAAATATTTATAGAAAGTTCAAGATTGAGGAGTCTTTGGCCATTAATATGTTCAGTAGATCAATTCTGTCTCTCTGGCTGATGAAACATCAGGAGTCAATAAGCATGAATAGAAAGTTCAAGATCAATTACTCTTCGGTCAGAAATATGTTCAATATTTCAAATCTGAAATGCTGTATGGCTGAAGAAACATCAGAAAGAGTCTGAGTGTGTTTAGAAAGTTAACGATCGAGGAGTCTTTTGCCAGAAAAAAAGTTCAGTAGGTCATATATGCTGTCTAGCTGATTAAACATCAGAAGAAGTTAATGATTTTATATAAAAAGTTATATTTTCATCGGGTCAATTATGGACTACTGTCTGGCTGATGAAACTTCAATGAGCATGTATAGAAAGTTCAAGTTCATAGACTCGTTGGCCAGAAATATGTTCAAAAGTCAGTATGGACAATTGTCTGGCCGATGTATTATCTGAAAGAGTCTGTAAGTATGAATAGAAAGTTCAAGATCAAGGACTCTTCAGTCAGAAATATGTTCAATATGTCAAATCTGAACTGAAATGGCTGAAGAAACAGGAGTCAATGAGCATGTATAGAAAGTTCAAGATCGAGGACTCTTTTATCAGAAATATTTTCAGCAGGTCAAATATGGACTGCTGTCTGACTGATGAAACACTACAAGGAGTCAATATGCACAATTGTCTGGCCGATTTACTATCTGAAAGAGTCAGTATGAATAGAAAGTTGAAGATCAAGGACTCTTCGGTCAGAAATATGTTCAATATGTCAAATCTGAACTACTTTCAGATATGTATGGCTGAAGAAACAGCATTAGGAGTCAATGAGTATGTATAGAATGTTCAAGATCGAGGACTCTTTTTTCTAGAAATATGTTCAGGAGGTCAATTATTGACTATTGTCTGCTTGATGAAACATCGGAATGAGTCAATGAGCATGTATAGAAAGTTCAATTTCACAGACTTTTTGGCCAGAAATGTGTTCAATAGTGAATATCTACAATTGTCTGGCCGATGTACTATCTGAAAGAGTTTATAAGTATGAATAGAAAGTTCAAGATCGAGGACTCTTCGGTCAGAAATATGTTCATGTCGTCAAATCAGAACTACTGCATGGCTGATGAAACACCAGAAAGAGTCTATGAGTATGTTTAAAAAGTTCAAGATCGAGGACTCTTTTGCCAGAAATGTGTTCAGTAGGTAAAATGTGGACTGCTGTCTGGCTGATGAAACATCAGAAGTCAACATATATGAATAGAAAGTTCAAATTTAAAGACTCTTCGGGTAGAAATATATGTTCAGTGGGTCAATTATGGACAATTGCATAGAAAGTTCAAGTACATAGATTCGTTGGCCTGAAAAAAAATTCAATAGTCACTATGGACAATTGTCTGGCCAATGTACTATCCTGAAAGAGTCTATAATAAGTATAAATTAAAGTTCAAGATCAAGGATTCTTCGGTCAGAAATATGTTCAATATGTCAAACCTGAAGTACTGTATGGCTGAAGTCACTGAGAATCTATAGAAAGTTCAAGACAGAGGACTCCTTTACTAGAAATATGTTCAGAGCGTCAATTATGGACTATTGTCTGCTTGTGAAACATCAGAAGGAGTCAATGAGCATGTATAGAAAGTTAAAGATCGAGGACTCTTTTGCCAGAAATATATTCAGTAGGTCAAATATGGACTGCAGTCTGGCTGATGAAACATCAGAAGAAGTCAATGATTATGAATAGAAAGTTCAAGGTCATAGACTCTTCAGGCAGCAATATGTTCAGTAGGTCAGTTATGGACAATTGTCTAACTGATGAATCATCATAAGGAGTCAATGAACATGTATAGAAAGTTCAAAATCGAGGGCTCTTTTACCAGAAATATTTTCAGTGGGTCAATTATGGACTACTTTCTGGCTAATGAAACACTAAAAGGAGTCAATGAGCATGTACAGAATGTTCAAGTTCATGGACTTGTTGACCAGAAATATGTTCAATAATTAATATGGACAATTGTCTGTCCGATGTACTGTCTGAAAGAGTCTATAATTATGAATAGAAAGTTCAAGATCCAAGGACTCAAGGACAACAGAAATATGTTCAACATGTCAAATCTGGACTTCTGTATGGCTAATGTATTATTAAGAGAAGTCAATAAGCAGAGAAAGTTCATGTTTAAAGACTCTTTGGCCAAAAATGTGTTCAGTAGTTTAAATAGGAACCTCTCTATGGCTGAATTAACATAATAAGAAACCCTTTGAGGACCCTTTGACCAGAAATAAGTTCAATAGGTCAGATATGGACTTCTAAATTGCTTATGAAACATCAAAAGGAGTCTATGAGTATGTATGGGAAATTCAAGATCGAGTATATGTTCAGTAGGTCAAATATGCACCTCTATATGGCTGATTTAACACCAGAAGGAGTCAGTCTTATATGTTTAGTAAGTTAATGTTCAAGGACTCTTTGTCCAGAAATGTGTTCAGTTGGTCAAAAATGGACTTTTGTATGGCTGATGTAACATCAGAAAGATTGTACGAGAATTTATAGAAACTTCAAGATCGATTACTCTTGGGTCAGAAATATGTGCAGCAGGTCAAAAATGGACTATACTGTCTGGCCAATACAATATCACAAGAAGTCAGTCTGTATGTATAGTAAGAACTCTTTGGACAGAAAATATGTTCCGTAGGTCAAAGAGGGACCTCTGTATGCCTGATTTGACACATAACATATGTGCTTTTGCATTGCTTTGAAGGGAAATTATTGCATTTTCTCTTGCATTACAATGCATAGAATAAACTACTTCATACCTCATGTGCAATGAAAAGATAACATGAATTATGAACATATAACTCATTGCACAAACGATCTAAGAATTAGCGTTAAATAATAATGTATTATTCTATCTAACTATAACAGTTCGATCTTTTATGCAGTGGAGTTTGATCGTGTGTGACATGCAATAAAACAGCACAAATTGTATTTCCTCAAAGCACAACGCAATGAGTTTGGGCATGAGTTAGTTCTGGGTGTGCAATGCAATGCAAGAAGTGCAAAGGCTTATGTTATTTTTCAATGCACAACGTCAGATCGTTTGTGCAATGCAATGCAATGCAGCAAAACATATGTTATCTCTTTAATGAACATGGGAAGGAGTTAATTATGGTGTGCAATGCAATGCAAAAAGTGCATAGCCTATGTTATTCTTCAATGCACAACGTTAGATCGTTTGTGCAATGCAATGCAACAACGCATATGTTATCTCTTTAATAACAATGGGAATGAGTTATGTTCTGGTGTTTAATGCAATGCAGTGCAACAAGTGCATAGCCTATATGTTTTTCTTCAATGATGCACAACGTAAGATCGTTTGTGCAATGCCATGCAGCAAAACACGTTATCTCTTTTATGAACATGGGAATTGAGTTAGTTCTGGTGTGCAATGCAATGCAAAGCAAGAAGTTCTTAGCCTATATGTTATTCTTCAATGCACAAGGTTAGATCGTTTGTGCAATGCAATGCAGCAAAACATGTGTTATCTCTTTAATGAATATGGGAAGGAGTTAGTTCTGGTGTGCAATGCAATGCAATGAAAAAAGTGCATAGCCTATTTTATTTTTCAATGTACAACATTAGATCGTTTCTGCAATGCAATGCAACAACACAGAAGTTATCTCTTTAATGAACATGGGACTTGAGTTAGTTCTGGTGTGCAATGCAATGCAAAGCAAGAAGTTCTTAGCCTATATGTTATTCTTCAATGCACAAGGTTAGATCGTTTGTGCAATGCAATGCAGGAAAACATATGTTTTCTCTTTAATGAACATGGGAAGGAGTTAGTTCTGGTGTGCAATGCAATGCAATGCAATGCAAGAAGTGCATAGCCTACAAGTCATTCTTCAATGCACAACGTTAGATCGTTTGTGCAATGCAATGCAATAACATTCGTTATCTCTTTAATGAACATGGGAAGGAGTTAGATCTGGTGTCCAATGCAAGAAGTGCATAGCCTATATGTTATTCTTCAATGTACAAGGTTAGATCGTTTGTGTAATGCATTGCAACAAAACATATGTTATCTCTTTAATGAACATGGGATTGAGATAGTTCTGGTGTGCAATGCAATGCAATGCAATGCAAGAAGTGCATAGCCTATAAGTTATTCTTCAATGCACAACGTTAGATCGTTTGAGCAATGCAATGCAAGAAGTGAATAGGCTTCATCAGTGAATATACTGATTGGCTTCATCACTGTCTCCTCTCCACCAGTAAGCTGGTGTGTGGTGGGCGTTCTGGCGCAATATGGCTGCTGTCTCATCATCCAAGTGGATGCTGCACATCGGTGGTGGTTGAGGAGATTCCCCCATCTATGTAAAGTGCTTTGAGGTCTCAGAAAAAGCGCTATATAAATGTAACAAATTATTATTAGGGGTTCAAGCACGAAGTGCTGAACACCTATTGTAATTGCCCTGATTTTTATTATTATTCTTCCGCCGTAAAACGCATCGTGCAGCCCAAACCGTAAGTGCTGGAGACTTGAAACTTTGCCAGATGGTAGTACAAAAATCAAGGAGAGGTTATCAAATTATGACCCCGATTGGCCAATAGGTGGCGCTATAGTAAGCAAAAGTATGAAATTGCTAATAACTCCTAGACGGTTTGTCGTAGACTCAAGTGTCTTATATCACTGTAATCATTGGCTCAAGACGAACAAAACGTATATCTCCGATTTCATTTCCGGTATGCAAATTTTTCCGCCATTTTGAATTTTGTCAAAAACCTACTTTTGCGAACTAGTCCGTGGTTTTTCGTCCGATCGGAACCAAACCAGTGCAGAAATGTTCTTTGGAGTCTGAACATCAATAATTATCGAAAAAATGTTGAAATTTTGATTCATGGTCGCTAGGGGGTGCAAAATAAACGTTGTGGGAGGAGCCTATTTTACTAAAATGGCTATAACTCGAGAAGTAAATGAGATATCTTCACCAAACTCGGTACACATGTGTATGGGTTCAGTCTGGGGTCACAGTAAGAAAATTGCGACGATTGAACACTAGGTGGCGCTATAACATGAAAAAAACATGAAAAGGGCTATAACCACCTGACGTCGTTAGTCCGATTGACTTGAAAATTGGTATGCAGTGTCTTGGTCCAAGGTGACATATATGTCTATGAGGATATTGGTGTATCTCAAAAAACATGGCCGCCATTGGCCAATGAAGTTGAGCACCTATTAGACAAGGTTAACGGAGGCCGATCGGAACGAAACTCGATGGGCATGTTCATCTCATGGCCCTAGAGGTCTGTAAGAATTTTGAAAGAAATCGGCCACTAGTTGGCGCTAACGAGTTTTATGGCTCTGTAAACACGTGGTGTTACACTCATCCACACAAAATGCATATCATTTGATAGATCTGCTCATGCTGAACAACTTTGCCTCAAGAACCATTGCTGTCAATCAACCCGTTCATTAAATATTCGCGAATATGTTCAAAACCTACTTTTGCGAACCAGACAAGTCTAGGACAATTCTCTGGACTCTCTAGATCAATAATTTTCAAAAAAAAGTTGAACTTTTGCATTTGGATGGCTGTAATAGGGTCATTTATAAAATGGGCGTGGCAAGATACACTAAAAAGCCTATAAATCCTAAATGAAAACTCAGACCTTCACAAAAATTGGTGAGCATATGTGACATAACATCATTAACAAGCATGCCAAATTTTATGGAGATCGGACCAAAGGTGGCGCTATAACTGTTAAAAAGCTTTAAAACCATATATTTCCTATGGTACATTGCCTGTATTGGCCGTAAATTCTTCAATGCACAACGTTAGATCGTTTGTGCAATGCAATGCAATAACATTCGTTATCTCTTTAAAGAACATGGGAAGGAGTTAGTTCTGGTGTTTAATGCAATGCAATGCAAGAAGTGCATAGCCTATGTTATTCTTCAATGCACAACGTTAGATCGTTTGTGCAATGCAACAACACATATATTATCTCTTTAATGAACATGGGATTGAGTTAGTTCTGGTGTGCAATGCAATGCAATGCAAGAAGTGCATAGCCTATAAGTTATTGTTCAATGCGCAACGTTAGATTGTTTGTGCAATGCAATGCAATGCAACAATACATATGTTATCTCTTTAATGAACATGGGAATAGTTAGATCTGGTGTGCAATGCAATGCAAGAAGTGCATATGATATTTTTCAATGCACAACGTTAGATCGTTTGTGCTATGCAAAGCAATGCAACAACACATATGTTATCTCTTTAATGAACATGGGATTGAGTTAGTTCTGGTGTGCAAATGCAATGCAATGCAAGAAGTGCATAGCCTATGTTATTCTTCAATGCACAACGTTAGATCGTTTGTGCAATGCAATGCAAGAAGTGCATAGCCTATATGTTATTCTTTAATGCACAACGTTAGGTCGTTTGTGCAATGCAATGCAACTACACATCTGTTATCTCTTTAATGAACATGGGAATGAATTAGATCTGGTGTGCAATGCAAGTAGTGCAAAGCCTATGTTATTCTTCAATGCACAACGTTAGATCGTTTGTGCAATGCAATGCAATTCAACAATACATATGTTATCTCTTTAATGAACATGGGAATGAGTTAGATCTGGTGTGCAATGCAAGAAGTGCATAGCCTATGTGTAATTCTTCAATGCACATCGTTAGATCGTTTGTGCAATGCAATGCTATGCAATGCAACAACACATATGGTATCTCTTTAATAAACATGGGAAGGAGTTAGTTCTCGTGTGCAATGCAAGAAGTGCATAGCCTATATGTTATTCTTCAATGCACAGCGTTAGAATGTTTGTGCAATGCAATGCAATAACACATGTTATCTCTTTAATGAACATGGGCATGACTTAGGTCTGGTGTGCAATGCAATGCAAGAAGTGCATAGCCTATATGTTATTCTTCAATGCACAACGTTATGTGTTGTTGCAGTGCATTGCATAAACGATCTATGTTATCTCTTTAATGAACATGGGAATGAATAAGTTCTGGTGTGCAATGCAATGCAAATTTGCCTAGTAAAAACAGAGTTTGTGTTGTTGAATCATATTTTTTTTCTAGTAGGCTACATCTTAAAATATAGAGCTCATGACAAATAAAAGTTCCAGATGGACAAACATTAACTGCAAAAACCAGTGTGAAAAACAATATCTTAAAATAAACTAGAAGAGTGAATACACAGATTTTTGAATGAATGAATTACATTTATGAATGAAATTCATGCATTTATTTGTCATTTAAACTGACGCAAACAGGGAAAGAGTAGAAAACACTTAATATCCTGTCGCCCCCTCTAGTGGACAGCATGAAGTAGTACGGCCTTCATTGCTCAGATAACGCAAGTCAAAGGATTTTTTGGGAAAGTAAGTCTGACCAGTTAGAAAATATATAAGCGAGTCAGACCAGTCTGAATATCTGAGCTGAATTTGGTGAAGCATTAAAGTTCTAGGCGGAGTCAATTTCTCATCATAATAATAATAATAATAAATAATAATAATAATGTTTAAATATATGCTGGCTTTCTTAAGCCAACATAATAAAGAAAACTCAGAGAAACATCGACCAATTCAGTATGTAATACAATTGTATTCGTTTTATAATAAAACTAATAACATTTTAAAGGTATGCCGTGCTCTTCAACCGACATGATTTTAATTAATCCCAAACCAGGAAATTTTGTCAGTATTAATGTACGTTCACTGATTCTAACTTCTCTCTTTTCTGTCTCTTTCTATTCATGTGACCTGAGTAAGCTACACATGCTTACATTCATAAATATACATTTTGTTTCTATTACATTTTCAAAATTATTTATAGCCTACATATGTCACACCTACCTGCCTTTTGATGTAAATAAAAGACGAGAGTGGTAGCCTAACTGTTACGGACATATTATCATGGAACAGTTCAGCCAACAGCCAGTCAATAACTATTTGCACTGTATTTATCAATGGGAAATACATCATGCTAAAATAATCTGTCATATACTGTGGCTCACAATGGGGTTGCTTGCAAGTAGCAGCAGCACGAATTACGTGAACCAGCAACATATTTCTGTTTCAAATATTGTGCGTAGTTAACAGTGAGTGGTGGTTTCAGGCATAATTTTATTAAAGTGCATTTGTCAGTGCCACACTCTTATTCTGCCTGACAGAAAGAAAAGCTCGTAGCTTACTGAAGGCAGAGCGGTTTGACCAATCAGATGAAAGGGGCGTTACAGCGCCACCCACATGTGCAAATGAAATATCGAACCCATAAACCAGTTTGTAAACCACAATCGAAAAATACTAGAAACTAGAAAATGAATAAATGAGCTGGGTCCGTGTACTTTTTGATCATTTCATTTCCTGTTTGGAATGGAATAACGAGAAATGAAAACCAGCTCGTTTATTCGTTTTTTAGTTTAGTTTAAAAAACGAAAAATGAGATTTTGGCTCCATTTTTCATTTTTCGTTTGTGGTTTACAAATCGGTTTATGGGTTCGATATTTCATTTGCACACGTGGGCGGCGCTGAAACGCCCCTTTCATCTAAATGGTCAAAACGCTCCGCCTTCAGTACGCTACGAGCTTTTCTTTCTGTCAGGCAGAATAAGAGTCAGTACAAGTGCGGCACTGACAAATGCACTTTAATGCACTATAAAATAATGTCTGAAACCACCACTCACTGTTAACTACGCACAATATTTGAAGCAGAAATATGTTGCTGGTCACGTAATTTAGCATGATGTATTTCCCATTGATAAATACAGTGCAAATAGTTCCGTCTCTTTGGATAAAAGGGAAGTGGAAATAAAAATAATAGGCTGAACTGTACCATGATAATATGTCCGTAACATGTACCACTCTCGTCTTTTTATTTACATCAAAAGGCAGGTTTCTATTTTCAAAATTATTTATAGCCTACATATGTCACACACGCCTAGTGTGTGACATATGTAGGCTATAAATAATTTTGAAAATTTAATAGAAATAAAGTTTATATTTAAGAATGTAAGCATGTGTAGCCTCACATGAAAAGAAAGAGACAGAAAAGAGAGAAGCTAGAATCAGTGAACGTAGGCCTACATTAATACTGACAAAATTACCAGGTTTGGGATTAATTAAAATCATGTCGGTTGAAGAGCACGGCATACCTTTAAAATGTTATTAGTTTTATTATAAAACTAATACAATTTTATTACATACTGAATTGGTCGATGTTTCTCTGAGTTTTCTTTATTATGTTGGCTTAAGAAAGCCATCATATTTGAACATTATTATTATTATTATTTATTATTATTATGAGAAATTGACTCGCCTAGAACTTTAATGCTTCACCAAACTCAGCTCAGACCTTAAGACTGGTCTGACTCGCTTATATTTTTTCTAACTGGTCAGACTTTCCCAAAAAATCCATTGACTTTAACTGAGCAATGAAGGCCGTAATACTTAATGCTGTCCACTAGAGGGAGCGACAGGATAATAAGTCTTTTCTACTCTCTTTCCCTGTTTGCATCAGCTTAAATGACAAATAAATGCATGAATTTCATTCATAAATAGACCATATCTGTGTATCCACTCTCTAGTTTATTTTAAGATATTGTTATTCACACTGGTTTTTGCATTTAATGTTTGTCCAACTGGAATTTTTATTTGTCATTATTTGTCATTTATTTGTTTATTAAAGTGCACTCAATAACGTACGTCCACAATGGTTTCTTTCACCCAAGTGTCTGTTCCCTCAAATAGTGCCATATTTAACGTTTTTTGTCTTTTAGTATGAATATGTTAGCCTTACTGTTATCTATAAGCTAGTGTGCACCAAAACAATTACAAAATTCGCATTTAGAAGACCAAACCCAAAATCAGTTTCAAGTACAGTAAAATCAAGCAAAGATTACAGATTCTCAAAAAGTGTACAGTACTCAAGTAAATGTACTTTGTTACTGTCCACCTCTGGATGTTTTACACAACAAGCATATATTCCCATTGGGTTGTTGGGTTTTCATGTTTAATGGGAACTTTAGACATAATGATTTTTATACTGTACAAACTGTGTTATCCCCTAACTCTATGTAACAGTTATGGGTAGGTCATCTACGGACATCTAATGTTACGGACATATTATCATGGTACAGTTCAGCCTATTATTGACTTTTATCCAAAGAGATATTTGAACTATTTGCACTGTATTTATCAATGGGAAATACATCATGCTACACTAATCTGTCTGTCATATACTGTGGCTCACATCAAGCGAAAGCTTGCAAGAAGCAGCAGCACGAATTACGTGACCAGCAACATATTTTTGCTTCAAATATTGTGCCTAGTTAACAGTGAGTGGTGGTTTCAGACATTATTTTATTAAAGTGCATTTGTCAGTGCCGCACTCGTACTGACTTATTCTGCCTGACAGAAAGAAAAGCTCGTAGCTTACTGAAGGCGGAGCGTTTTGACCAATCAGATGAAAGGGGCATTTCAGCGCCGCCCACGTATGCAAATGAAAGATCGAACCCATACACCGATTTGTAAACCACAAACGAAAAATAAAAAATCGGGCCAAAATCTCATTTTTCGTTTTTTAAACTAAACTAAAAAACGAATAAACGAGCTGGTTTTCATTTCTCGTTATTCCATTCCAAACAGGAAATGAAATGATCAAAAAGTACACGGACCCAGCTCGTTTTTTCGTTTTTTATTGTAGTTTAAAAAACGAAAAATTTGATTTTGGCTCGATTTTTCATTTTTCGTTTGTGGTTTACAAATCGGTTTATGGGTTCGATATTTCATTTGCACACGTGGGCGGTGCTGAAACGCCCCTTTCATCTGATTGGTCAAAACGCTCCGCCTTCTGTAAACTACGAGCTTTTCTTTCTGTCAGGCAGAATAAGAGTCAGTACGAGTGTGGCACGGACAAATGCACTTTAATAAAATAATGTCTGAAACCACCACTCACTGTTAACTACGCACAATATTTGAAGCAGAAATATGTTGCTGGTCACCTAATTCGTACTCCTGCGACTTGCAAGCGACCCCAATAATGTGAGCCACAGTATATGACAGATTATTTTAGCATGATGTATTTCCCATTGATAAATACAGTGCAAATAGTTCAAATATCTCTTTGGATAAAAGTCAATTATAGGCTGAACTGTACCATGATAATATATCCGTACATGTCCGTAGTTTTACTGTAATGCAAAACTGCTGATGGTGGTGGGTACCGCGATGATGGTAAATAAAATTGTACTGTAACTGTAGCTAATCATAGCTGCAAGAGTGAGACAGCGAGATGATTGACAGGACGATTGCGGAGGAAAAAGCGCAAGATTTTGTTAGTAAAGAAATATTTATTTGTTTAATATAAAAGTGAGTTTGTCTTTGAAAACAACAACAACAACAAAAAGGTTTAATAACAGTGTGATCACAAAACTGAGCGTTCATTTTAAAGGGACATTTCCAAATATATTTTATTTATTTGTTAGCCTATGCTGTTGTTATTCTGTCTTAATCGTTTTGTTAATTCAAGTTTAATACTATGCAGGAGTTTTTTATTTTTATTGTAGCCTACTATTTTATTGTTGTTGTGTTTTTATTAAAAAATAACAATGAACCGCATTCGTTTGAAAGGTTAATCCATAGGTCTTTCATTTACTTGTGTTATCTCATCCGTCTTATTCGCTTTGTTAATAACGAATAGGCTAATGTTAATTAAAATTGTTCAAAGAGTAGAGGAAGATGTTCTCAAACATAAAAAAAATCTAAAATAAGCGCTATATGCTGAACGTACCCTCGTGCACTGTTCGATTTCCGTGTAGGCTACTTACTCATAATTATTTTTTTTTACGTTTTCATTTTTTCTTATACATGATTTCTTTTTTTCTTATAACATCATAACTGAACAATTCAATGTAGCTGTATGAAAATAATGTTTACTTTTCCTAAGTTAACTTTCCCTTTAGTTTCCTATAGACATAGTTCCCTAGTTTCCCTAGTTTCATTCATTTTCTGTATCTTCAACAACATTTTCCTCAATCTCTGAAGCATCCTCTAACTCGGAAACATCTTCATCTGTATCAGTATCATCAAAAACCTGTGAAATTACTTATTTAAATGTCAATTTTTGGGTGCTCATTTTTCCTGCTGTCTATGTCAAAGTCTTGTGCCACACTAAGCAAAATTGTGGGAAAGCTCATTATTCACTCACATGGGAGTGAGAAACAAAACATAACAAAAACGTACTCGGTTACTAACGTAACCTCGGTTCTCTCTAGAGAAGGAACGAGTACTGCGTAAGTCTTACGCTAGGGGAAAATCTCTTTTCCGCGAGATACTGAAGCCAAAAATTATCCTTCATTTTGAAATAATGTAAAACGCGTTGCGGCAGCATGCAGACACAGGCGAGACGGCTCGCGCGCCTATTGGCTGCCCTGCGGCAACTGCAGCAGCCTATCGATAAGGCCTTTTCGTGACGTCAGCTCCAATGGGGGCGCTTCGCGCCCAATACGTCACGTCCCGCCAGAATGGGCGTGGCCTAGGGCTATAAATATAGCTTCGAGAGGCTAGCTCACTGGTTTTTCATCGCCGAAGCGAACCAGAGCGTGTGCAGGCACGGCAAGATACTCGTACTCGTTCCCTCTCTAGAGAGAACCGAGGTTACGTTAGTAACCGAGTACGTTCTCTTACGAGAGGTTCTCTCGTACTGCGTAAGTCTTACGCTAGGGGAACACAGTGTAAAACGCCGTGCATGCTAAGATCCAGCACCAAAGTCCCAAGGGCAAGTGCCCGGGCTCATATAGTACATGATCATAAGGGACTCACAGAGAGCCCAGGAAAGAGTGGCTAGAATAGCATCATTCCTGTAATAATATAACATCCTATAAGGAGCGGTTATACTGATGATGTGTCGTACAGTCAGGGCGACCCCCGGCCTGGACTGACGAATATAGTGGGTCTTACACACTGCCCATAGAGCTGCGCGATCAAACAGCGAGCATTTGCTCAAGCAGTTTCAGTATTCTGGCCCGAACACATCAGGGCAGACAGTACCGATTTTAGACCGAAAGCAGCTTAGCCTGCAAGGCGGGAACCTCTAGGTTATAAAACCTTATAAATGTAGACGGGGAGGCCCAGCCTGCCGCCATACAGATATCTTGCAAGGCAATCCCACTAGACCAAGCCCACGACGAGGCCACGCCTCTCGTGGAGTGTGCTCTGACACCTAATGGGCACTGTAAGCCCTTAGAGGTATAAGCCAGCGCTATAGCATCAACTATCCAACTGGAAAGGCTCTGTTTCGACACGGCAAGTCCCTTAGAACGTCCGTAGAGTGAAAACAAAGAGCTGCTCTGTCTGTCTGAAAACAGACGTGCGAGACACATAAGCTCTTAATGCCCTGACTGGGCAAAGGAAGCTTGCGTCTCCTTCCTCGTCAGAGACCGGTAGGGCTGACAGGGAAATGACCTGCGCCCTAAACGGTGTGTTGAGGGATTTTGGAACATAATCGTGCTTAGGTTTGAGTATAACTCTTGAGTTATTAGGCCCAAACTCCATGCACGTCGCGCTAACTGAGAGCGCATGTAAGTCCCCTATGCGCTTCACTGAAGCGAGAGCCAGAAGAAACACTGCCTTGAAAGACAGGTGTTTAAGATCAATTGTCTGTAAAGGCTCGAATGGGTCATCTTTCATGGCTTCCAGCACTGTAGAAAGGTCCCATACAGGGACTGAGGGAGGTCTGGGAGGATTCAGTCTCTTAGCTCCTCTAAGGAAGCGGATGACTAAATCGTTCCTTCCTACTGACTGACCCAGCGTTGTTTTTGAGAACGCTGCTATGGCCGCCACATACACTTTGAGCGTGGAAGGGGTCCTGCCATTGTCCAACAGCTCTTGTAGGAAGGAGAGAACCTCCGTCACCCCACAGTCTAGGGGCGACATGCCACGAGCTGTGCACCAGCTGGAGAACACTGACCATTTTGAGGAATAGAGACGTCGCGTAGACGGAGCTCTAGCCTGCGTGATCGTGTTTAACACTCCGCTTGGGAGGTTAGCGGGTACCCGTTGATGGCCCAAACATGAAGGGACCACAGCTCTGGGCGCGGATGCCAAAACGAGCCCTTGGCCTGAGAGAGGAGGTCCCTCCTCACTGGCACTGGCCATGGGGCAGTGCTTGCTATCTGCATCAGAACTGGGAACCAGGGTTGGTTTTTCCAGAACGGCGCTACGAGTAGCACTGAGCATCCTTCTCTGATCCGTTCTATCACCTGAGGCAGGAGAGAGACGGGAGGAAAGGCATAGAGCGGGCGGCGGGGCCATACATGAGCCAGCGCGTCCCTGCTCTTGGAGAAAAATTCCAGACAGTGAGCGTTTTCTTGAGACGCGAACAGGTCTACTTCCGCTCTGCCGAATTTCTTCCACAGCAGCTGGACTGTCTGTGGGTGTAGAGGCCACTCGCCTGTCGGAACATTGTTCCTGAACAGTCTGTCCGGTCCTACGTTTAGGAGCCCTGGCACATGCGCTGCTCTCAGCGAGAGCAGGTTGCGCTGAGCCCACACCAGGAGGCGTTCTGTCAGCCTGTGCAGGTTTCGGGACCTGAGGCCGCCCTGGCGATTTATGTAGGACACCACTGACATGTTGTCCGAGCGGACCAGGACGTGGTGTCCTTGTATTTGGGGACAAAAACGCGTCAGCGCGTTGTCCACTGCCAACATTTCGAGGCAGTTTATGTGTAGAAGCTTCTCCCGTTCTGACCATTGGCCAAAGAACGGTCTGCCCTTGAGCAGTGCTCCCCATTCCAAGGTGGATGCGTCCGTAGACACTACCTTCACACTCGAGGAAGTCCCCAGGCTTACACCTGATTAGTACAAGTCATTTGCTTTCCAAGGTTTCAGAGCTGCGATGCATTTCTGATTGACCTTGAGACGAAGCAGACCGGAAGCCCACGCTCGGCGCGGTACTCGCGCTTTCAGCCAGAACTGTAGCGGGCGCATGCGAAGCAAGCCCAGCTGAAGTACTGATGATGCTGAGGCCATGAGACCTAGCATCCTCTGAAATTTCTTGAGCGGGACAGATGCGCCGCAGCGGAAAGAGCTCACTGCGCGCTGAATGTCTAGTACGCGCTGTGGTGACAGTCGCGCTATCATAGACAGCGAGTCCAGTTCTGTGCCCAGAAAAGATATTATCTGTCTGGGAGACAGAGAACTCTTCGACCAATTGACTCTGAGACCCAGATTCTCGAGGTGATCGAGCAAAATGGTCTTGTGCTCTATGAGCACCGAGTGAGATTGAGCTAGAATCAGCCAATCGTCCAAGTAGTTCAATACTCGCATGCCCTGTAGTCTGAGGGGTGCGAGCGCTGCGTCCATGCACATCGTACATGTACGGGGTGCTAGAGACAAGCCGAACGGTAGGACTGAGCACTGATATGCCTGGCCCTCGAAGGCGAATCTCAAATGTCGCCTGTGACGTGACGCTATTTGTATTTGAAAATATGCGTCTTTCAGATCTATTGACACAAACCAATCTCCTCGGCGAATCTGCATGAGGATTTTTCTGGTCGTGAGCATTCTGAACTGTCGCTTCGCAAGCACTCTGTTCAGTTGCCTTAGATCTAGTATGGGTCTGAGACCCCCGTCTTTTTTCAGTACCAGGAAGTATCTGCTGTATAGCCCTCCTTCGCTCTGAGCTTGAGATGCACCAATCTGCTCTATGGCCCCTTTGCTCAACAGTTTCAAAAATTCGGCTCGAAGTAGGTGGTGCTACTTCTGTTTTTACCGTAGTTTCGACGCGCGTCACATAGCGGCGAGGGCGTCGGCGAAACTGTAGCGAATAGCCTCTTTCTATAATGTCTAGCACCCACTTCAAAACCCCCGGGTAGCCTTGCCCATGCATCTGCACGAATGGCTAGGGGCTGAATGCGGAGCGCGCTCCGGTCGCTCAGCGACAGAGGGGCTTCGGTGTGCTGCAACATAAGCGTCGCGCTTTGAGGCAGGGGGCGCGCTGATAACAGCGGGCAGAGTGCCCGCGCTCGACTCCTTTGCGGTGGTCAACCGAGAGGTTAGGGCTGGGCGAGTCCCGTAGGACCTGTCATGTCTATGTGTGAATGTGGGCGCGGGATAGCGGGCACATTTACAACACTGAGAGCATTGTCCGTCTGAGCAGAGCAGAATGCACGTTGGTTTTGTTTTTACAGAAACCTTGAGATATGCGGAACGTAGTGTTTGTGGGCACTGGGCAGTGGGCACATTTACCACGTTTAATGCGCAATCGATCTGGGTCGATTTCATGTGCGCGAGCCCTGTGACGGGCTGTGTTTGTGTGTAGGAATGAGCACTGGGCAGTGGGCATTTTGTCTACACTCGTAACACCATCGGCCGTGGCCGGGACACCAGAAAATACACTCTTATGGGATTTATCTGGGTAGCCGTAAAAGCGCCGTTTGTGTGCAGGCAAGCGGGCTGCTTCGCTGACTTGTTTACTGCAGAATACACTGGAACAGTCGCATTTACTGGAACTGAACGAGCGAGAAGTTGCCATAGAAACAGAGAGCGTCAACATGCTGGCGTTTGTTTGCAGGCGTGCGTGTATCACAGCAGGCTTGTTCACTGCAATATTGACATTTCCAGTCGTCTGAACTTCAGAGGCGGAAACCATAGAAACAGTGTTTGGGTGCAGGCGAGCGGGTTGTACCACGCGCTCGTTGGCTGCAAAATACACATCTGCAGTCGCCTTTTCAGGGAACTGCCAGAGCGAGCATTGACGGGAAAAAAAATATTTCTGCCGGTAGACCCGGAATTCGATCACAGGTCTCTCGCGCGAACGGCTGATGATCTACCACTGGACCACAGAGGAAGACACATAGGCATTCAGTTAGCGCGAGTATTATCAGAGAGCGTCAACATGCTGGCGTTTGTTTGCAGGCGTGCGTGCAAAACAACAGGCTCGCTCACTGCAATATTGACATTTCCAGTCACCTGAACTTCAGAGGGGAATGAGAAATGTGTGATGAGTGGATGTCGGCCCGGCCGCAGCGGGGCTAAAAACACCCTTTTCTCCTTTCGCCAGTGGGCGAACCATAGAAACGGTGTTTGGGTGCAGGCGAGCGGGTTGTACAACGCGCTCGTTGGCTGCAAAATGCACATCTGCAGTCGCCTTTCAGGGAACTGACAGACCGAAGCATTGGCGGCATAATATATCTGCCGTTAGACTGGGATTCGAACACTGGTCTCTCGTGCGAAAAACCTATGATTCCGCCACTGAGCCACAGGGGGAACACAAAGGCTTATAGATGCATGAGCATATAAGAGAGCGTCAACATGTTTTCTTCGGCGTTTGCTTGCAAGCGTGCGTATTCACAACAGGCTCGTTTGCTGCAATATTGATATTTCCAGTCGCCTAATCAGGGAACTGAGTTCTCTTTTCGCCGGTGAGTGACGCGTGAATGGGGCGCAAGGGCAGGGTAGCTTTCTTGTAACGTAAAGAAAAACTAATCCCGACCGTCCGCTTCCAGCCTCCCCTGTGAACGGCGCAGTTTGCGCGGCTCGAACAGAGGGAGAGAGAAAGCTAGCCCCGTGACCGTCCGCTCCTGACATCCCCTGTGAACGGCGCGATTTGCGCGGCTCGAACAGAGGGAGAGCAGATATCATCCCCCAAGCAGGCAAGGCAAGCGGGCGAACCGGCGAGCTTTGCGGGTTGGGGGGGGGGGGGCGGAGGAGCAGTCTCGGAGAAGGATGCCAGGTGAGTCCTCAGAGTCACCATATGCAGTAACTGGCTCGCAGTGAGGGCAGTCGCCGTCAGCGAGCGCGAGAGCTGCGTGATCCCCAGAAAAGGGGCGTCTTGAAAAAGACGCCCGGCTCTTTTAGTGCAATGAGAGTGTGTGTCGCGGCGGCGAGCACACACACATACACAAAACACAGTAGCAGAGAAAGGATATAACGCCGGATAGCGCAGCAGGAAGGCGACTGAAGGCGGCGCGGCCAGCGGCTTCAGAGTGTCGACTCGTCCCGCTGAAAGGCTTCTTCAGACGGCGCGGCTTCTCTCCGGATCCAGCGATGCGAGAGCTTTGCTGAAGAGATGAAAAATCAGTGAGCTAGCCTCTCGAAGCTATATTTATAGCCCTAGGCCACGCCCATTCTGGCGGGACGTGACGTATTGGGCGCGAAACGCCCCCATTGGAGCTGACGTCACGAAAAGGCCTTATCGATAGGCTGCTGCAGTTGCCGCAGGGCAGCCAATAGGCGCGCGAGCCGTCTCGCCTGTGTCTGCATGCTGCCGCAACGCGTTTTACATTATTTCAAAATTAAGGATAATTTTTGGCTTCAGTATCTCGCGGAAAAGAGATTTTCCCCTAGCGTAAGACTTACGCTGTACGAGAGAACCTCTCGTAAGAGAACATACATCAAATAAATGTTTTTTATTCATTTATTGGCTCTGTAAAGCTGCCTTTGAAAATCATAAAAGGTTAAAAGCTAGGTATTTCAGATATCTTGAATATAGAAATGAGAGCTTATTTGTCTGACAAAGATTTTCATCTGTAATTTGCAATTCATTCTGAACAACGTGATTTAGCTTTTTCAAGTGTGTTTGGATAGGGTTAGATCACTTTTAGACACTTGCACTTTAGAACTGGAGTTGAAGTGCCCTGTCATACAAACACATGTGTCCGTACAGTTCCATTTGAATAGCTGAGGGACAAATTGACTCGGGCGGGAACATCACAAATGTAATAGTAATTTTGTTTGTATATGTCAACACACATCAGCATGTTGAAACTTTGCATGCATGATCATGATGATAAATGAAAAAAAGTCACAAAATACCAACAAACAAAGGTTTAATATTATTTCAGGTAGATTGAAAAAATAAATGATGGCTCATTTTTACCATCTGTGGCTGACAAAATATTTTTCTGTATTAAAATAAGTGTGGAAAAGCTCATTTTAGCTTCATAAGGTTGTAAAAAAAAATATATATATGTATATATAAGTAATTTTATTTTTTTGGGCCAGTAGCCTACAGTTGCATTAGAGTGTTAAAATGTTTGGGTCAAATTGGCCTCGAACCTCGAACAGAACCAACTGCCAAAGAACAGGCTATGATTAGCTACAGTTACAGTACAATTTTATTTACCATCATCGCGGTACCCACCACCATCAGCAGTTTTGCATTACAGTATTTGCAATAACCACCCCTTGTCCAAAACTGAGCGTATTGTCTAAAAGAAGAGTTATGACTGCTGCGTATATGCTTGACTGAACATTGTGCTTCACCACACAGATTTAACTCCGCACAGCTAATAAAACCGTCTGGGTGCAGATTAATATTTAATATTTCTGATATATAAATATTTCTCTGAAACGCGTTAAGTTGCACATAAGTAAGCCCAGGACCTGCCCTGAACAGTTTAATATGCGGTACGCAGAGCCATAGGACTATTATTTTGTTGAATAAACCTGGGGAACTACCGATGACGTCACATGCTCAGATTTTCTTGAGCAATCGGCTGACAGGGGCGCCTCATGACCGTCCACATGTGCAAAACGAATTTTGAAGTCATTTATTCGTTTTTTGCCCGTGAACTAAAAAACGAAAAATCAAGCCGAAATCTCGTTTTTTCGTTTTTTTCGTTTTTCGCCATTTCTCGTTTCTGCTTATTTCATTTCAAATAGGAAATGAAATGGACGGAAGATACCCTGGACCCGAATGAATGGGAGTCAATGGAATGCTAACAGCAGGTGATGGTCCGCTAATCAATGGCGGCGCCCGGGGATGCTTCCATATTTTATGAAACCCTGCCCCCCTGCCTTGAAGTGCTGGGTGAGTGACGTAAACCAGATCATAGACATAATAAATACATAAGCTGTGTCCCAAAGTGAAGGCTGCGTCCTTCGAAGGCCGTATTTGAAGGCCGGATGGTCGTATTTGAAGGCCGATTGCGTCACCACGGCGCGACGAAACGTCACAGCGGCGCGACGAAGGACGTCCCAATTCAAAGGCTGCATCCTTGGAAGGTCGCATTTGAAGGCCGATTGCGTCACCGCGGCGCGATGAAGGCTGTCCCAATTCAGTTCTGCATCCTCCGAAGGCCGTATTCGAAGGCCGGTTGCGTCATCGCGACGCGACGAAGGCTACCCTGATTCAAAAGCGACGCCAAATGCGCCCTTCGTTTCCTCGTGAAAGGAAGGATACATAAATGGACACTTAGCGGCCTATCCTACCCTATTCTACCCCATAAGTCATTGCGCGCCATTGACGACAGCATTTATTTATTTATTTTTAAAGGCGGCCGAGACTGGAGAGTTTTATGTTTTATGTATTATGTTTTCATTTACTCAAATAACTAGCGAAACCAGAGTTAAAGTTTCTTATAAACTTCATCTTAACTCCTTTGTCATCATTGCGTGGCTTCATTTGTCAGGTAGTTTGAGGCAAAACTTGTGCTAATATTAGTTTAACGACCTATTTGTAATATTTGCACTAGTCTATCTCACTTGTGTATTATAAGAAATATCACTCACCCTATAAAGCCCACAACAATAAGAAAAGCAGTTGATAAGGGAATGGGGTTTCACTTTTGTGTTTTTGTAGTGCTGTCATGCAAGCTGTGTTTACAAAGGTTTTAACCAAATTTGAGTATATAAAAATATGATTTCTTATATATATATATATATTGTATGCATGTCTTAATGTGTCATATTCTGCAGTGTTAACAATGCACTTAAGATTGCACCAATGCACCCCTGTGTTAAGCTTTTTTAGAGCAATTCAGGAGAAAAAAAAATACAAAGTAAGAAAGTTAATACACACGTCTTTGCTGAAATGTATTGTGCTGTTGTTGTTGTTAACAAGCCATGGTTCATTTGCTCTGCCCTTAGGATTGCAAGTGTCCTGGGACAGGTGAGGGTGTGAGTGGGAAACCCACTGCTGAAACCCTGGTTTGTCCCATAGAGGTTTGTCCTCAGGGCCGAGTTCAGCAGTGGGTGCCCACGGTGAGGAGGAGCCAGCACCAGCAGCACCAGCACGAAGGCAGAGGCGAGGAGAGTAGGGAGAGGATGGACAGGCTGTTTTCTCTTCTTGAGAGAATGATTGAAAAATAGATTTTTTTTCCTACATATTCTTGTTTAACTTTTTTCACTTTTATTTTTTAAAAGGAAAGAAGAAATTTGTACATTATTTTTATGCAACTTTAAATGTGTAAATAAAAGAGAATGAATTGTTCTGGACATTGGTTTTTTTTTTTGACAGTCATAATTTCTACTTGAAACAAACTATTGTATACCTTTTTTTTTTTTTTTTTTATAAAATTGGTATAGACTTTTATTGAGCTGAGCAGGGAGACCCTGGTGGAGCTGCTGGACCGGGATGGGCTGCCCCTGGTAAGGCCTCTCTGCTGGTGGGACATCATCTGGGGTGGTCTCCAGAGTGTTTGACTGCATATTTCCACTATCCACTAAGTTGTCTACCAACAGGTTTGCAGGGCTGACTCAATCGATGGCTGCCATGTCACTGAGGTTTTTTTTATTTTTCAAAAAGAGTAATTTCTGAAAAAAGTACTTTTAATAACAAGTTTTTAGTATCAAGAGTAAAACTAGAGGTATGTATTCTGCAGGGGAAAAACTCCTTGTCAGGGTTTTTATTATAGTTTTGTATTTATATTATGCTACTACTGCATTTTACTTCTGTATATTAAGGTTGTTATGTCACGGGTGACAGAATGCTTGGAAAAGCGGAACCTTTTTCTATGTTCCCCGAGGGGATTATTTTGGTGTGACACCTTACTCCGGTTCCGGGTGTAGCTGAGGCATTGCCCGACCTGATTACCGCTGATGCACGGCAGGTGTGAGAGAGAGGGGAGCGGCGTTTGTATAGGCTTTTCGCTTCACAAGAGGAGGATTCATACCCCTTTTCCACCAAGGCAGAGCTGGTGCTGGTTCGGAGCCAGAGCCTAGTTTCAAATCGGTTCTTTGTTTTTCCACCGCCAAAGCACCAGCTCCGAACCAGTAAAACTGGTTCTTAAGTAGCACCAAATCATTGCAGGGTCTAGAACGGAGCCAAGAAAGAACCGCTTGCGTCAGAGGCTGGGGGCGGGGTTACCGTGGCCAACAAGACTGAAGAGAAACTTGTGACCGCCATTTTCAAATAGCAGCTAATCGAGCTAACAGCAGCTAAACACGATGGACGCGATCTAAAATATAAATCTAAGGCTAAAGTCGGCATCTTATTGTTAAAAATAAATGTTATGTACATGCCGTTACTCTCGCTTGTAATCTCCGTCTGTACAAATAATGGTGAGCCCCGCGAACACGTTGGATCCGCCGTGTTTGGATGCCGATGTAGGTCCGCAAAGCCATGAACATCATTAGCAAAGCAACGTGCGCCATTGTTGATGATGTGTTTGTGTTTGGCGCCGCCGCGCTAACGTTGCTGAGAAAGATGAGACGTAGCTGTGACGTAAGACCTGGCTCTGCGTTGGCTCTTTTAGCCTGTGGAAAAGCAAACCGGTTCTTTGGAGGCTCGTCAGTCGAACCAACTCCGAACCGGCACTAGCTCTAGCTCCGAACCAGCACCTGGTTCTTGTTGGTGGAAAAGGGGTAAAAGGAGCCGTTCAGGACAGAAGGAAGTTGTCGTTTTTGGGTTCAGTCGGTCAAGACGGTTGCTTGTGGTGTAGTTGCTGGTCGGTGTTCCTTGGACTAGTGTTCGGCTGGGTCTCTGTCGTCGCGTCTGGGGGTAGAAGATCTCCTGTTTGGGCGCTTACATTGAACGCGGCAACCCTGGAAATCCGTGTAAGTGAAGAACTGCCGCTGGAGTCTGTTGTTTAGAGCTGTGTGTGGAATACTACTGGATTGAACTGCTGCTTGGATCTGTGCTGAAAGAGGAAGAGAGAAAGATAAGTGAATTAATTACATCATTGAATCAAATGTAAAGCTTGAAGAAAAGACTGTGAATGTGAAACTTACTACTGAGGAGGACGTCTGTTTCAGATACACTGGAGAAGAACTGAGAGTTGAATATTCCCAATGAAATGCATGGATGAAGCGAGGCTTTTGATCAGCCCTACTGTGTGAGTGATTTGCAGTTGTTTGCCTTACCTGATGCACGCTAAATTAATGCTGTGGATTTGTAGTGAACACGAGTGCTGTGTGCTATGCTGAGAAAAGTCTCCTAATGCCTGCTTTCATTCTTGTGAAATGATCCACTTGTCTCCATCCAAATTCCAGAACGAAACAACTGAACTGGTGAAGTAATGCTTTGTAGTATCTTCTCTTCCATTGAGTACTGTTGTGGAGTATTCCTCATTGAAGGCTTTTGTTAATCCTCTCTTTTTCTCTGAAATTACAAGTCTCGGGAAAAACCGTATGGCTGTGGAAAAGTCCGAACTATTATACTTACCGACTGAGCTCTGAAGAGGTACAGCCTCGCTGGTAAAGCCGCCCATTGAGTCTCTCGCGAATGTCTGGTGAAAGTGTTTGATGCTGGGAGAAGAGTCCTGTAGATGTGCAGCAACGCTGTAAAGTGAGTTTTAAAGTCACAATTCTCCTTTTATGTCCTGATAAGAGAATCTGCTGTCGAGAGAAGGAACATTACCTGTTATTTACCGTCTGAGCCCTGCAGATGTGCAGCAACGCTGTGAAGTAAGTTTCAAAGTTACAATTTCCCCTTCATGTTGTGATAAGAGAATCTGCTGTTGAGAGAAGAAATATTACCTGTTACTTACCGTCTGAGTCTTGCAGATGTGCAGCAACGCTGTGAAGTAAGCCTGTAGAGTCACTGTTCCACCATTGTGCCCGGCGACGTATCTGATACTGAGAAGCATACATTACCTGTTACTTACTGTCCAAGTCCTGCAGATGTGCAGCCACGCTGTGAAGTAAGCTTTTAGAGTTACTATTGCACTATTGTGCCCTGAAGACCGTGAAGAATCGATCCAGCGGCCACCCCGGTCGAATAGCCCTAGAAGAAAAGGGTTGCTTATCCTTCTCCCAAGTTGATTGTTTTTCAATAAAGATTGTTACTTTGAACTCAATTACTTGCCTCCTCTTTTGTCCATCTGTTGCGTGCCTGTGGTGTTGGCTCCTCACGGTGGTGCCTGGAGTCAGGGGCGGCTGGTCATCCGAGTCCGCCCCGGCCTGCACCGGTGACAGTTACATTATACTTTTGTGTAGTTTAATGTAAAATCATATGTGAGGGGGAAAAAAAGTACTTCAGTAGGTTACTTCACATTTGTACGTGAATATTTAACGAAATATGCAGTTCCGAAAATTAAAGTAACAAAATGCGTCCCATATCAAAGGGCGCATCTGAAGCGCTCAGACCGGTCTAGCCTACAGAGGATTGTTCTTGTCGCCTGGCAACTGTGACAGCTGCGATGACGAGCGCGAGAAATACTGGACTTTTTTATATTCAGTTGGGTTTTATTAGGGTGACCAACCGTCCTGTTTTCCCAGGACATGTCCTGTTTTCACGTCCTGTCCTGGCCGTCCTGTCTGTTTTTTGTAAAGTGGTGAAAATGTCCTGGTTTTCATTATTTTTCATTGGGCCATTAAGCGTGTACTTTAAATACATGCTTGCCATTGCACACAAAACATATGAAACCGACTTCGGCTTTGCCCCGTCTTATAATCAGCGCGTTCCTCAAATTCAATCCGCACGCAGCGGCAAGCAGAGCGCACGTCAGAATACAGAGGCCTGTGTGTGTGCACTGTTTATCTCAGCCTCATTGGTCTGTCACACTGCTCTTCAATGTCAGAATATTTGAAATGACCAATCAAATCAAAGTAGGCGGACTTTACGTTCACAGACACGGAATTTCAATTTTAGCAGCGTGACTTGACCAGGACTCGACGGTCGACGCTTCAGTTTATATGTAAGTAGCTAACAGCGTAAAAAAAAAGCCCAAATGTAAATTCACAGATGATTTACAGAGAAAATTCCCCTGTTTTCGTTTCGGTCGGGATCCGTGTAAAGCAGACTGCTTGAACTGCAAAGCTGGCACGTACGTGTCAGTGTCAAATAAAGGTGCTAGCGATCTAGAAGCCCACATAAAGAAATTATAGGCTACAAGAGAACATCAGAAGGATTGAAATATATATATATTTTTTTTTTATACTGAAATAGTGTAGTAGATTTTTTATTTTAGTGGTAGATTTTTAACCTATGACCATGAAAAGAAATAGTGTCATGTAAAAGGTGTTAAAAGCTAAACTTTTTTTTTAATAGTAGGCCTATTCTATTGTTTCGGTCCAAACATTGAATGGAAAGGATGTATTACTTTATGTATTAAAGTACAATAACATAGTTGCAAGGTTGTGAATGCATTTGTCAAGTATTTTTTTATGCATTCACCCCAACCACGCCCCCAACCACTTAACCACGCCTCCCAGACCACGCCCCCGTCCTGTTTTCTGAAAACTAAAATATGGTCACCCTAGTTTTATATTCAAACCGGGCTAAACCGAAAATACATGATCCGGCAGCGCCGGCCGCCGGGGCTTAAACATCCGGACCTCAACATGTCATGTTATGTCATGTCATGACAATAGCCAATTCTGGCTCCATAGCTGTTTACTCAATTAGGCTATATCAAATGAATTGTCAGGATGGCAGCTGTCCTCTCGCACCGTTGAGGAGCGGTGATCAGAAACACCTGGTTGCGCAATTAGGAAATCCTATGAAGGGCTGCGTCCTTCGAAGGCCGGATGGCCGTATTTGAAGGCCGATTGCGTCACCGCGGCGCGACGAAGGACGTCCCAATTCAAAGGCTGCATCCTTGGAAGGTCGCATTTGAAGGCCGATTGCGTCACCGCGGCGCGATGAAGGCTGTCCCAATTCAATTCTCCATCCTTCCAAGGCCGTATTCGAAGGCCGGTTGCGTCATCGCACCGCGACGAAGGCTTCCCTGATTCAAAAGCGACGCCAAATGCACCCTTCGTTTCCCCGTGAAAAGAAGGATACATAAATGGACACTTAGCGGCCTATTCTACCCCATAAGTCATTGCGCGCCGTTGACGACAGCATTTATTTATTTATTTATTTTTAAAGGCGGCCGAGACTAGAGATCGGTGGTGGACAGCAAATTCACATTTAAATGTAAGTATTATGTTTTCATTTACTTAAATAGCTAGCGAAACCAGAGTTAAATTTTCTTATAAACTTCTTAACTCCTTCGTCACCATTGCATGGCTTCATTTATCAGGTAGTTTTAGGCAAAACTTGTGGTAATAACGTTATTAGTTTAACGACCTATTTGTAATATTTGCACTTGTGTATTATAAGAAATATCACTCACCCAATAAAGAAAAGCAGTAGATAAGGCAATGGGGTTTCACTTTTATGTGTTTTTGTAGTGCTGTCATGCAAGCTATGTGGTTTTAACCAAATTTTAGTATACAGAAATATGATTTCTTAAGTATTTTGTATGCATGTCTTGATGTGTCATATTTTGCACTGTTAACAATACACTTAAGATTGCTCCTCTGTGTTAAGTACCCTTTTCTGCTTTTTTAGAACAATTCAGGAAAAAATGGGTCTATATATATATATATATATATATATAAAGAACAGTAATACACACATCTTTGCTGAAATGTATTGTCCTGTTGTTGTTAACAAGCCATGGTTCATTTGCTCTGCCTTTAGGATTGCAAGTGTCCTGGGACAGGAGAGGGTGTGAGTGGGAAACCCACTGCTGCAACTTGGCCCTGGTTTGTCCTTATGAATGAGGTGTTGGGACAGATGCATTGCACCAACCCCCCTGTCCTCATCGCCTCAATCCCTGAGGACACACCAGGGCCGAGTTCAGTAGTGGGTGCCCACGGTGAGGAGGAGCCAGGGGCAGCAGCAGCACAAAGGCGGCGAGACAGGACGAGTTTTTGGACTTGATCAGAGAAGAAATGCAACTACAGAGGGAGGCAGAGGCGAGGAGTGCACAGGAAAGAAGGAAGAGGATGGACAGGCTGTTTTCTCTTCTTGAGAGAATGATTGAAAAATATATATATTTTCTACATATTCTTGTTTAACTTTTTTCACTTTTATTTTTTAAAAGAAAAATTATGTACATTTATTTTTATGCAACTTTAATTGTGTAAATAAAAGAGAATGAATTGTTCTGGACATTATTTATTTTTGTAATGACAGTAATACTTTCTGCATGAAACAAATTCTATACCTTTTTATTTTTTCAAATAAAATTGGTAAATGAAAATCATTTGTTCTTTAGGCTACATTAAAGTACTTTTTCCAACTATTTACAAAATACGTTAAACATATCAAAATCAACATAAACATTTAATTTTACAATACATAAAATAAGAAAAAATTGATGTAGACTCTATTGAGCTGAGCTGCTGGACTGGGATGGGCTGCCCCTAAGGCCTCCTGCTGGTGGGACATCATCTGGGATGGTCTCCAGAGCGTTTGAGTGCATATTTCCACTATCCACTAAGTTGTCCAACAGGTTTGCAGGGCTGATTCAATCGACGGCTTTCTGAAAAAAGTACTTTTAATAACTACTGCATTTATATTAGGCTACTACTGCATTAATGCGTAGGCTATGTTGCATTTTACTTCTGTATATTTTCAATATATTGGTAATCTGGTTGTTACATTATATACTTTTGTGTAGTGTAATGTAATCACATTGTGATGTGAGGGAAAAAAGTACTTCAGGTTACTTCACATTTGTAAGTGAATACGAAAACGAAATATGCAGTTCCGAAAATTAAAGTAACAAAATGTAGGCTTATTGTCACAATATTGACAAATTGTTGCTAACTACAGCAGCGTCCCATATCAAAGGGCGCATCTGAAGCGTTCGGACCGGTCTAGCCTACGAAGGATTGTTCTTGTCGCCTGGCAACCGTGACAGCTGCAGATGATGAGCGCGAGAAATACTGGACTTTTTATATTAAATTGTGTTTTGTATTCAAACAGGGCTAAACCGAAAATACATGATCCGGCAGCGCCGTCATATTACACTAATGACCTCCAGTAAAATATAAAACATAAAAATGACAATAGCCAATTCTGGCTCCATAGCTGTTTACTCAGTTATCAAAATGAATGATCAGGATGGCGCCAGGAGCGGTGATATATTATTTACACCTGGTTGCACAATTAGGAAATCCTAGGAAGGCTACATGGTGCGTCCTTCAGAGGACGCATAGGCAGCATCCTTGAAGTCTGCGTCCTTCGAAGGATGCAGCCTTCAACATTGGGACACAGCTATAGGCTGCATCCTTGAAGTCTTCAGGTGTGTTCGACATCGGCTGCGGCTGGATGCACCCGATCGGCGAGAGTAGCCGCGTGCAGGCGGGGAGGAGCTGCAAACGGAGACGTGAAGTCGGACACATTAGGCTTGTTTGAGATGCGCCTTGCCTCGCCTGAAATGTATGCGAGAGCAGGCTGCAGTGAGGGGAGGAGTGAAAAAAGCGCAGGCAAGCCGGACAGTTCTCTCTTCTCGCAGTGGATCTGACACCTGTGAGATCAAAGATGGATATCGCGGGATTCACGCTCGTGCACAGTGTTGCTAATAAACTGGATGTAATTCAAGTTCTGTTGCTTTTATATGAAAATAAATAAAACGAACAAGACACCCAAAGTACTTGTTATTTAATTCCATTCCAAATAACGTTACATGTTTATAAATTTTTTTTTTCTTTACAGACATATGTGTTTTTATTTATTTAATTTTTTTAATAAAAAATAAATTGCATAACCTAAAGAGATCGCACTGTCAGATTGTTTGGGAATATTCACACATAACATATACACATAAAACATGATATTAGAGTTTTAAAATCAAAACATTTTAAAAGAGAACAATCACGGTTGTTTAAACCAATGAACATCAAGCTGTGTCGTCAGCAAGTCGTTTCCCATCATGCTTTTGATCAGCGCAGTCGGTGGAGAGCAACTGCGCTCGACTGCAGAATCCGACAGGTGCACCTTGCGCTCGCGAGAGATTTTTGACATACGTCAGCATGACTTCATAGCAAGGCTCGGACACATTTCTAACCGGCATGCATCTCGCGCTGATCACCGGTGATCGGTTCTGCGCAGATTTTGCTCATCTCAAACAAGCCTAGTCTGATTCCCGTAGTGACCGCTCACGTGGTGTTTGCATACTTTACCACAGCTGAAGTGAAATAAATGCAATATTGGCCAAATAATAGATGTTTCAGAGACATTTTCATTCAGTATTTTATGCACTGCTTCATAGCGTCTGTTTGAACAAGAATAAAGTTCAACATAAGCTACTATCAATTAAGTGGAGTCTACGTTTTTTAATCAGTTTTTATTTGATAAACATGACACAATATAACATCGCAACGACATGAAAAGAGTGTTTACTGTTATAAAAAACTGATTTGAGAGCTTTAGAGGAACTAAAGGTGTTCGAATAAACACGAAACACACGTGATCGTTGTCATGCAGTGAATCCGGCCAATCGTGGAACAGCTGTGTCGTCATCAGAGCTCGTGCAGCCACTCTTGAGAAGCTGCGCTGGCCCAGAGCCATAGAGAGAAAGAGTTGCGACACTCCCATAGACCTCCGTTGTAAAAAATGGCGGCGCTTTTAACCGCCTACTTCCGGGATTTGAAGATCGGAAGAGTTCCAAACACTGTCATTTGGGCATTGGACACCATTCACTTACATTGCTGCGCGTCGATTTGTTCCAGAGTTAAGTTGCTGAAATATCGACCTCTTTTGATTTGTCAACTGTCTATATTGTATCAGAGGCCCTTTGCGATGCTTATACTGGTCTTCATTTGTACATGCACAGCGTAATTATTTATATTTTATGTTGGTTGTTTCAACCAATTTTCAAGCACTGCCTGCTAGCTAGTGCGACTTCGTCAGCTGTGACAGTAAGAGTTCGGTAATGAATCGCTACCACCTTTATAGCAACTTTCATTTAATTCAATTTTTTGGGATATACTAACTTTTCATTATGTTTTATTGTATTGAGTGAAGTGGCTTGTGAGAACAATGCTGGACCTCTAGGATTGTTATGGGATCACCAGTCCTGTCTGTTTCATGGATCACCTGCCCCTGGTTTTTGTTTTTCTTGTTTACACACACCCACACAAGCACACATTTTTGTTGTCTGTCATTGTTTAATAAAAAATATTTAAGCGAACTCTGAACGGACCGCCACGGCAGACCTCTTTGCGTGATCACGAAGGTAGGCTAATGGCTGAATCAAAATTTATAAGCAAAATCACGGGAATCAATAGCCTAATACAGCCCAGTTGTGCTAAAATAAATATCATGAGATGTCCATCATCAGATGAATGATATGGAAAAGTTAAGTTAGAGCCGCTAAAGCCAGTGCTACTACCCATGCGAACATGAACACTAAGCTTTTCCCTCCAAAAATATAGCCTAAAACTTATCTCCAAATGCAAAACTGACATTAACAAAATGGAATAATGCAATAACAGCTGAAAAAGTACTTGGGTGTGTGTTTTATTTTATATTTACCGTTCAATAATGCAATCGCTGCTGTCTGTCCCATAGAAGAACATGACAGCCAGCGTATGTTTTGGAACTATTGGGGCTTACATGAACCACGTGACAGCCATAGCGGCGACATCAAAGAGTGTCGCAACTCTTTCTCTCTATGGCTCTGCGCTGGCCTCTATGGGGAGGCTGCAGACTTGGAGCCGGTAGATCTACGCCCCAGGCAGTTTTACGCCCCAGCAGTTTTACGCCCCTGCTGTTCCAGATGCGTCCAGTAGGGGGATATACTGCGAAATAACACCATTAAATCGACACTCAAAACTTCCACATTAATATCCTTCCCGTTCATAGACTTTGCCCAATTGTATGTTTTTTTGTTAATTTAAATATAAACGTTACAGTGTTGATCTGCACTATCAATATCTGTAGATATTCAGTTGGGCTTCACTCTCTTCACTCAGCCTACAGATGACTGTTTTTGTAAATTAAAAAAATAATAATACACATAGTTGGATCAGATGACAAGTAATGATATATGACCTACTGTAGAATAGTTCATTGAATATTGAATATAGAATATATTTTTTATAATATAGAATATTTTTATATACAGGAGACTGAGTGAAATATGTTGTTGTGAATTGTGAAGTTACATTTAGATATTAACCATATTCAGCCCATTAGACATATAGCACCGTGTAATCATATGGATCCTTGATTAAATATCTGCTGTACTATTCACTATTGGTCATCATACAGCTACAAAACAGTGTCCTACATAGCATTTTATGAAGACAAACACAATGTATCCCTTTTCTAAAATTCCAAAGGCCATTTAGAAGAAATAGACTATATTGTTGTTCACAAAAACATTATTTATCAACACCATTTATGAATTATGATGATGACTCCTGTAGATGACTCCCCTATGGCTTGCCACTCGTCTTTAACTGTTTTTCTATCCTCCTGTCAAAGTGTTTCTGCTCACTGATTAAAAAAAAAATTTAAACATTAAAAAAAGGACATCCATGGTGAATTTGATCTTGTCAAATTCACACGCAGCAGTTAGCACTGTTAAATTTTGTATAAAATTCCTGAATACTTAATTTTTTATCACAGTTGCTTTGGTACATTTCTCAGATCACTACTGAAATTCTCGTAACTACTTTTGAACAAATTGCCAGTGCTTTGGTAAATTCATGCAATTGATTATGAATTGCCTTGCTGCTTCTTTTATCACCTCCGCAATTGATCAATTCAGGACACATTTACAAAATAAAGTCTAATAGAAATGTATGAAGACATGCTTGACAGTTTATATAGTCAGCCATTTTACATTTAATGACTTATGCAAGGAACTAATGCCTATGTTTTGAGAAGTATGACAATTCAACAGAGAAATAGTATAATAGGCCTATATTTTGATCAACATGACATAAAGAGTTGATAATGTAACAGCAGACAGTTGTATCAATTTCATGAATGTACTGAAGCATTTGCAATTTGTATAAAAGAATGAGAAATTACTTTTATGATGTGCACAGGTGACAAGATGATGTGATTTCAGTTGTGATCTGAGAAATGCATCAAAGCAACTGAGATAAACTATAAGACTTATTGGAGACCCTGCAGAATCACTGTAGACCCACATAAAAGAAAGTGAACACAAACTGCCTTTTTAATTTGAGTTTCATATCTGTGGGTATTTCATAAAAAAAAAAAAAAATTTAAACATTAAAAAATGGAAAAAGGACATCCATGGTGAATTTGATATTGTCACAGTGTGTGTGGGTGTGCTGCCCAGAATTTATGTCAGGTGAGTGTGGATTGCATCAATTTGCTCCTGATTTTCAAAGTACAGCGGCACAGGCACTTGTTGGTGGAACACTTTTGGAAAAAGTGTCAAGACACTTTGATTTCTTTTGGCCACTGATGATGGACTGTGCAGAGAAAATTGAAAATGACATTAAAAACATGTCCATGTATGTCTCTGTAAGTCATTTATTTACTAGAGAAGCTATTGGTTTGGAATGCAGTTAAAAAAAGAGATGGGTGTTTATTATAGTTTATACAAGTTTAGAGAGAGAGAGAGAGAGAGAGAGAGAGAGAGAGAGAGAGAGAGAGAGAGAGAGAGAGAGAGAGAGAGAGAGAGAGAGAGAGATTTTCATTTCCTTAAGTAGCTAAAGCAAACACACACCTTTATGGGATGCAAGTTAAAGAGAATTTGGTAAAGACAGAGTATGATAAATCCCACATTAAGTGCACACAGCCTACATTTTAGTCCAGTTCAGTAAGCTATTTTAAGAAAAATGTATATTTAGATATTTAGATAGTTAGATCATCTCATTTATAAGAAACAACTCAAACCAGAAATGAGTAAACATAGTCTTACCAGAAGAGGCCATCTCACGCAAGATAAAGACAGGCAACAAAAGAAAATTCAAAAAAATAATAATTTTGAAAGTGAGTAGAGAAGACTAGGGCAGCTAAACTTACACGTGCTTAGCTAAGTTTAAGCCAGACAGAACATCAACCTGACCGTCCAGAACTTTTTGCTCTATCAAGCTAATCGTTTATAAATAATAAATGTTGCATCATTGCTAAACAACAATAACTAAGATTATTTAATATACCTCAATTCGTGTCGCTGTACAGTCTCCCCCTACTGGACGCATCAGGAACAGCAGGGGCGTAAAACTGCTGGGGCGTAAAACTGCCTGGGGCGTAGATCTACCGGCTCCAGGTCTGCAGCCTCCCCCTACTCGCGCTGGCTGAGTTCTCCGGCTACTCTCGAATCGCTCTCGCGGTACTTTGATGGCATACGTCACAGTCACGTGGTGTCGGCGCTGTATCAAGTCGGACAAAATTTCTAACCGGCATGCACTGCTTTAAGTCAGCCGCCGATCGGTCTGCGCAGAGCTGACTTGAACCGGCGCTGCACAGACCGATCGGTTTATGACATCAAAGTACCGCGAGAGCAATTCAAAAGCATATAGGAGCCGTCTACTTTCTATTCGCTCTCGCGGAACTTTGATGTCATTCACCGATCGGTCTGTGCAGCGCCAGTTCAAGTCGAACAAGCCTTTTCAGTCCTTCGAAGGATGTAGCCTTCACATTGGGACACAGCTATAGACGCCCTATTGGCCGCTTTGGAACGTTGCTGCGATACGTCAACGCGTCCGCCATTTTGCGGAGGGCAAGACTGCGCTGTAACAGAGAATGGCTGTAATCAAATGCAAGTAAACAGGTGAGCTGCGGTTTTTCTGGATAAAAACCAAAAAAAATTACATTTATCAACCGATTTCAGTGGTTTGTATGTGGTGTACAAAAAAATTCGATAGTTAGACTTATAAAAAAAAAGATATATATATATATATTTTTTTTATAAGGAATGGCCAAAGCTCAGGCTTGTCATGTATTTGGCTTTTCATTCTTGGAAAAGAATTGTGAACACCCCCATACTGAGATATAATTTAATTTTCACATTAAATTAAATAAAGTTTTCTTATTGTGGGTAAAGAATATTCTGTCATTGACCCGATTTTAGCAATAACAAAGATAACTGATGGATCCTTTATGGTAATACATGGTACAACTACAGTGCAATGCAAATAGTAAATATAAAATAAAGTGAGAAGTAGGCTAATAGTAAATAGTTTAGTCAATAAAATAAACAAACAGTATACAGCAAATAAAATAGTAATGAAAAGTATAATTATATAATATCATAAGTAGGCTACTAATATAATAATAATAATATATTGATAATAGCATATAGTTTATGTATAATACTATAATAATAGCAATAGAATATGAAATATCAATTACAGAATATAGACAATACAAAATAAGTTAAATAGTTACTATGAATAGTACAATAATTTAACAGCATAACTATAATAGATTGATAATCGCAAGTGGTATATTATTATAATAACAATAAAAATGTAAATTTATATATTTTAAAATATTCTTACATAGGCTATATAAAATAAAATGACGCAACCCTGTCTCTTTTTGTTAAATTTCAGTTTTTAAAAGGTATAAGAAGCTATACAAGTCAAGAAATAAAGTAAACGATTCAGTCAAACATACAGCAGGCTACACCGTTAAAGTTAAATAGCCTAAACATATAAAGTTATGAAACTTCACTTTGCCCTCAGCCAAAACGATTTGCCAAGGAACAAATGATGGATTAATGAAACCAAAGATCGCCCGTTAGATATAGGCTACACAAGATGAATTATTCTCACTAAAGACATCAGATCCAGCGGCGAACGTCAGAAGCACTATAGCCGAGGCAAGGCTGTTCTCTGCGGGGTACATGAGCGCTGAGCGCCCGGTGATCACTGGATCTCACAACTCCGAAACCGCCAGATAACATTTTTAAAAAGGCGCTATCTTTATAAATAAACCATAGATTTGAGCTTTAAACAACTACATTGTCGACTGAAAAACTCTTAAAACTACATTTCGTGACACAATAACAGTAGTATTTTTAAATTTCGCGGCCTTTCTCCTCTGAAAATAAACATAGTAAATTAAATACAACCAGAAACAAATTTTCAGTTTTGCTTGTGAAAGGTAATTCCCTGAGACCTGTTTTCAATTGTGTGGCGATTTGTAAAGACCCAAGCAGCACACGAAATAGGCATTTTTCTCAATTCTCGTTATGAGAGGTATGGGGAAGTTGCCCTCCGCAGTATGGCGGCGCCGTTGACGTACGATCCAGCGGCCAATAGTATTCTATGCGTCTATGTATTTATTATGTCTATGATCCAGATGGTGAACGATGAACACGGACAGAACATCCAGACAGGAAACACCGACCACGAAAACAAAAAAACGAGAAAACAACTCCTTTTTCCGATTTTTTGTATTACATTTTTTTTTTTTGATTTTTTGAAAATCAAATCTTTTGAAATCAAGACTTGATTTTTGGTTTTCCCGTTCTTGCACGTTCTTGGTATTCCGATTTTCCCCTGTGGGTGGTGCTAAATTTGATTGGCAGGATATGCATTCATTATTTTTCAAATGAAGAGGCCCACACTGTATTTGTTAGCCTGTAAAATTAATAGTCTATATGCATGCTATTTGTCACCCAATTATTTGGCTTAACTGACTGAAAAAATCTATTGACATAGCCTAAATGTAAACATGTTCACGCATTGACAGTTGTCAGGCAAAAGGCACGATCTGTTTTTGTAGGAGAGGGGAAGACCCATCTCATAGTTTAACCCTGTTGCGTTCATGTTGTCATGTTAAACAATTTTTTGTTCCCGGTCAAAAATGACCGTTCCATTAATACTCATCATAAAAATAATACATTTATTCTTTGTTTTAGATGTTTTTATAGACTTAAATTCTTATGAATAATAACATTTTTGTAATGTCTATTTGTTATTTATGGCCTGTATGCCTCATTACTACTCATCCTTTTTAGTGAGGTCAGTCAGCGGGCTGGTGAGGTCCGAATAGCCAGGAATAAACCTTCTGTAATATCCCGCCAGCCCCAGGAACTGCCTCACCTCCTTTTTGGTCTTAGGTCTGGGACAGGTTGCAATTGCTGCTGTCTTGTCAATTTGGGGACGCACCTGCCCATGACCCAAGTGGAAGCCCAGATACCTTACCTCCACCCAACTGCACACTTCTTCGGGTTGGCCGTTAGCCCCGCCCGTCTCAGCGCCCCTAGGACGGCCCTCAAATGCTCCATATGCCGCTGCCAGTCATTACTGTAGATGATGATATCATCCAAGTACGCAGCGGCATATGCAGTATGGGGCCGCAGAACTCCGTCCATGAGACGCTGAAACGTAGCCGGGGCCCCGAACAACCTGAAAGGAAGTGTCACAAATTGGTGTAATCCAAACGGCGTAGTGAAGGTTGTTTTTTCTTTGGACATGGGAGATAAGGGGATCTGCCAATATCCTTTCGTTAAGTCCAGTGTCGAATAAAAACGAGCCGTACCTAACCGATCAAGCAGCTCGTCAATCCGCGGCATTGGATATGCGTCGAATTTCGACACTGCATTCACCCTGCGATAGTCCACACAAAACCGTATCGAGCCGTCCGTTTTAGGAACTAAAACTATCGGGCTCGCCCAGTTACTGTGGGACTCCTCAATTACTCCCATCTCCAGCATTGCCTCTAATTCTGTCTGAACCATCTGAATTCCGTTTTGTGTTCAGGCAATCTGAACGGCCGGCCGCGAACCACCACGCCCGGGTCTGTCTCAATATGGTGCTGAATCAGATTAGTACGACCAGGCAGGGGCGAAAACACATCTGCAAACTCTCTTTGTAATCTTGTGATATCAGTGAGCTGCGAGGGCGAGAGGTGATCCCCACCCGGGGCCAGAGCGAGAGATTTTTCTTTGATGACCGCTTCTGGCCCGAGATCCTCCTCTTCGTTCACTGCCGTCGCAAGCAACACTGACTCCTCCTCACTACATTTTTTTAGGAGGCTGAGATGGTAGATTTGCCGTGAATCGCCTCTGTCTGTTCGTATTACCTCATAAAAGAGATCTCCTATTCGCTGTGTAACCTCAAAGGGTCCTTGCCACTTTGCTAACAATTTGGAGCTGGAGGTTGGTAGTAAAATGAGCACTTTATCTCCCGTTGCAAATTCTCGAAGCTTAGTTAAACTGTTATACAGCCGGCTTTGTCTGTCCTGAGCCCGTGGAGGCTCTCGCACGGCGAATAAGAGGGGTTCTAGCCATCTGTCCCAATTTTTCGCGTCTTCTTGTACGAATTTACGAATCATTGTCTTCAATGTGCGATTAAACCGTTCGACCAGCCCGTCCGTTTGTGGGTGATAGACGCTGGTACGCACCGATTTAATGCCCAATAATTAGTACAATTCGCTTAACGTGCGTGACATAAACGCGGTGCCCTGATCCGTGAGAATCTCTTTTGGGATTCCCACTGTAGTGGCAAAAATTCATTAAACTATCATCAACTGCGTAAGAGACACTCTGAAATTCAAATGATCATTAAAAAAGTATTTTATTCTTGCAAGAAGGCCCAGTTGCCACACAGAAGTCATTAGTACAGTCTGTGGAACAAGTGCGACAACGAGGGAGGAAGAAACAGAGCCTTTATATCTTTTCCAAGGTCTCTTACAGGCCGGCTCTTATCTATAGAAGGACAGGTTTTCTAGTGATCTAATTCTTCTGAGTTTATTCCTACAAACTCAGAAGTCCCAAATGGGACCACCTCTGATCCCAAGGGGTCAGAGGTTCCCTTTTCAGCTGTCTCCCCCTTTGTCTCACAGTGTTCACATTAGTTCAGAAACACAAGTCAGCTATAATATTATTTCAAAGTCTTACTGCAAATGGAGATTCATACTGCAGTCAATGAAAATCAAAAATTTCCATTACAATTCCCCCTTTTTATCATTCACTGATAAACAAAACAATAATACTAATACTACAACTCTGATCACTCTTCTTAAACTTGCAGGAACAGAAAAAGATTAAAATGAAATAAGCTTAGGCTGTTTTGTAAGGATAGGCCCTTAATTTTATAGCAAGCAAGAAAAGGTTTATATAAGGCCGGGCTAGGTGGATAAGCACTGTTATCGCACCCCCAACACAAGGTCGGACCCTCAGTCACCTCAATATAAACAAGAAATAGTATAGATTATATTTAGAAAGAAAAACATCATTAGGAAAAGATAAAAGTAAGATAAAAGTCCCTCATTTCAAACTCTGTCCTTGTACGCCACCTCGTGACACGGATGGCTGCTGTTTTTAACCCTCTTTACACATCATCGTCCTTAAAAATAAAACATACGAAAATAAGACAATAAGGAAATAGGGAAAAATAAGAAAATAAAGAAAAACACTCCCATCTACCACGTTACTGTAGCTTCTGTTACTTGTATCGTCTGCCTAATTTTGTTCATCCTTGGGATAGGCTGTCATTTTCGCCAATTGAACATTCAAACACATTTCAAATCATTAGATTCATATCAATACTAAGCCCTAGTTTGATTCAATCAAATAAAATCATCAAAAACCATCACAAAACAAATTATTCTGCTAAACTTAAACCATTAGTTGGTCCACACCCTCCTCCAGGTGTGTTGATCATCTCGTTCGCCCCATGGACATTCCGTCTTCACCAGGGTGACTCTTTGCGAACCGTTGCAATGGGCTTTCCCTCGCTGGCAAGGGAGGTACGTTACTAGCACGTCCTTGATCCCTCACTGCCCTCTGGGTTGGCGCGTGGGGTTGCTGAGGTTGGTTGGTGTAGTCTAAGGTGAGAGGCGTGGACCCAGGTGTCACCCTCTCCGAACATTTTTCAGATCCCGATTGCACCTCCACTGGAATCAACCATTTGCTGTCTGCTGTCACCTGTGAATGCAGACCCTAGCTATTTTGTTAGTGACTGTTTGTCTAGCCGGTCGTCCCTTTTGGTGTGACCTGTGGAATCAACAGCCTGAAACATATTGTCACCAGATAATTTTGCTCACTGTATAGCACTCAGGGTCCTTTTTCTCAGGGTCACACTCAACCCACTTTGCTCATGTCAACAAAACAATATTTATACATTTGGAACAGAATCAGTTCTGTTCGACCCAATCCATCCTGACATTCTGCAAAAGGAAAATTTTAAGTTATGCGCTGCGCAGGTGTGGCCTTTCATTCTGCCCTGTATCAAAAGTCTGCATGCTCTGTAAAGAAAAACAAATGTCGAGGTTATTGTCAGATAGTAAAGTACGTAGTTTCTTTTGTCTGCTGTGCTGCCGCGGCCTTCGCTGCCACATCTGCCCTGGCGTTCCCTGTCGAAACAGTCCTTGTTATTAGCACACTTACACACCGCAATTTTGTTAGGGAGAAGAATGACTTCTTGCAGGGTTTTTTACCCAATTAAACCCAGTGTCCTCCCAACATTTATCGTCCCACCTGTTCGATTGCATTCAGCAAATGTGAACCCCTTGGTAAACCATATTTGGCAATTGTTACCATCCCCCTTTTGATGCATGATGCACAACGTGCATCAATTTAACAATAGTGTTTGGGTAAACAAAGTTTTCAACTAACCCAAATGTTGTCCTTCAACCAAATTTCCCCCCAGACATCTTTCTCTGCCTCTGAAACAAAACATTATGTAAGCCACAATCTCATCTTCTTATCTAAAAATTTGAAGGGCACTGGCCCTGAGTCTCACTGCTTTTCAGGCCTGTTATTTGGTCTCTTAAGTCAGTCATCTACAAACATTTTCCCAATGTCAAAGTCATCAATTGTTTCTATCAGGTCAGGTCGTGGTGTGCAGACTTGGTCAGTATCAGTCAAACAACATTCTCCTCCCTTTGTTCACAATGATCTACAGAGCTTGATGACCAAATTTCTTTCAAATTTGTCATTTGCCTTAACCCATCTGTAATGATAAAACTCTCGTTCAGAGGTTAATGACACATACATAGACACTATTCAGACACTGCCCCTCCCCATTTGATCACATTTCATCTAAATCTTAGTTGTCAAGTTCTCAATTACTTCAATGTATTTTTCTAGGAGTTTATCAATCTGCAATTAGGATTCACACTAACTTTGAGGAGGCTAGCACTCTCCGCTTGTGATGCATCTTTTGCAGTTATCATTGTAAGTCATCCGTGAGATTAGTCTCTCTATATCATCTAAACCCTTTTTAAAGTGTTCCATTAAAACACAATCATCCCTTTCGTTACTTTTATGTATTTTGCAACTCATATTTTGTCATTATCTGTAATTTTACATCAACCTGTATTCATCAATTCACTTATAAAAAATATTATTATAGATCTTTCCTTCAAAAGGATTCCCTTAAGACTTCAATATTTTGACCTTGTTTTAGTTTTATCTCTTATTCTTTCTCAGACGAAAACTTTGATATCGTCATTTAAATACTGTTCTACTTCCAAACCCACATTAATACACGTCACTTTCACATTATCACTCAGTGAATTTAGACCAACTGTCCATTTACAATTACGGCCTAAATGGCCCTGCTGACCACAATTAAAACACTCTCTTTGCCTATAGTTTGATCATTGAGCTTTCAAACGGCTCCAACTTACTGCACACCCTTGAAGCAGTGTGTCCCGATCAGGAATGTAAACAGAGCCACTGATAAGCAGTTCTCTGTATTCTTTTACACCAGTGGCGGATTCAATTGCAATAGCCAAATCATAATCTTCATCATTATCATTGGCAGCACATTAATTTTCATAAGCTGCACAGAAAATCACTCAACATATTCTAAGGGGTTTTCACAATGTTTCTGTTTAACTTGAATCACATTTGTCCACGGAAATGATCCCAGACCCATTTACTTGCTTTTTGTAATCATCGGAAGCAATACAAGGCTAAAAATGAAAAATTTTCAGTTTCTTTCTTTGTTTAGCCAGTCAAGTTGTTGTTTAAATTTCCAAACACAATCAAAACCCTGACTACCATTTACTTAATAATTTCTCCACATTTCTTTGAAGTGAGCTTCAGAGCGCAGCTGCTTACAACGTTTACTCTCTTCTGTCTCACTGTTTGTTTCAGGACTCTTCATAAAGAATAACATTTGTACTATATGCCATCAATTTCATTAAACCTGGTTTGAAACAGTATTCCTCTATCAAATGGTTAGTCTGCATATTCAACTTAATGTTATCATTATTTTCTCAGTCCCACTTATCTCTGCGGTTTCACAAAAATATTATTACTCATATCTCAATTCCTAAATCGCACAGACAGCCATTATAGCTGCTTGCTCCTTCAACTCTTGTTATGAAAATTCTCTAGACATCATTATTTTACCACTAAAATATAATTGTTCCCCATTCTGCTTCATAAAACTTTTGTTCATTCCTCATCTTTATGTCACTTAATTTGACTTAACAGGCGTTCATAAATAGTTCCATAAATTCTATCAGAAATTTTATTTTCATAACATACATTTTACTAAATTTCTTCTCATCTTTCCCTACATGCTAGTTCCTTCTGCATCCTTTTCCCTTCTTTTCGCTCTGCCTCATCTAACCAGTACACGATTGTTTGCTTACAATCCACACACACATCTCTCACACAACAACCTTTTGTTTTTCACTTCCCTCTTCCATCGAGTCTCTCACCGCTGTCAGCCTAGTGACACTTAACATTCCCTCCCTGGGAAAATCATGGTACTTAATCAACTTTCCCATCATTTTCTTCATTTGACTGTACACTGGTGTGCAATATTTACTGTTAGATGCTCCCATAATGGCTGTTTTCTTTCTTTCACAACGGCCTGTGGCTTTTAAATTTTCAGCGCGCTTTAACTGACTTTTCACCCAAAATCAGAAGGGTTGAAATTAATTTCCGCTTACTCTCAATGTCTTTCCCTGGATGTTACTCAGTTTCGGCCTGGAAATCTCTTGACCTGCGAGGTCCTTATTTCCTGCCCTTCTTAAAAACTTCGTTCCAGTGATCAATTATTTCAGCTCCTTGAATTAATTTCTAATAACGAGTACTCGGCTTCGGTCTGGACAATATCTTGACCTTTTGTGGTCTCACTTTCCGTGCCCTCTTTAAAAGCCTCTTTTCCTCGTACCACAGCTTTAGTTTCAGTTTTCAAATACAGCCATCATGGTTCACCCATAACATTTCCTTTTCAAAATAAATTTTCTTTTCAAATCCCCAAAAGTAAATGAATTTACTGTCTCTTACCAGAGATTTTCTGTCGCCACTTGGGTTCTTTTTTGAGTTCCCTCTGGAAGTCCTCCCGGGCCTGAAGCGGCTGGTTCTCCTTCTCTCAATGCTTACGAGGTGAGACTTAAGCCTGTTGCTTTCAGGGCGTTTTCCCTCCACCGTCCGCTGATCAGACCCGGAAAGCCCTCAAGGAAAACTCATCCCATACTCTGACACCAAAATTGTAGTGGCAAAAATTCATTAAACAATCATCAACTGCGTAAGAGACACTCTGAAATTCAAATGATCATTAAAAAAGTATTTTATTCTTGCAAGAAGGCCCAGTTGCCACACAGAAGTCATTAGTACAGTCTGTGGAACAAGTGCGACAACGAGGGAGGAAGAAACAGAGCCTTTATATCTTTTCCAAGGTCTCTTACAGGCCGGCTCTTATGTCACCGGGTGACGAAGGCGGAACTAAAAATCAGCGCATGATTCCCTTGGGGAGCGTTTCCGGTGTGACACCAGGCCGGTTCCGGTTTACTGTCATGGCCGACCGGGAAGATAAACAAGGAAATTTGCGGCAGCTGCATCAAATTGGAGCTGATTATGGTGGCGGTTGGGATGCACCTTACTAGAGGGGATATAAAAGCAGAGAGTTGAGCATCTAGAGGGGGCAGTTCAGGGGAGAAGTAGGACACGAAGGATAGAGCGCGGTGGGGGGAGTGGAGTGGAGTGGAGTGGAGTGGAGTGGAGTGGAGTGGAGTGGACTGGGAGTGGAGTGCAGCAATGACGGGTGACCGAGGGCAGAGGGACACGCAGAGGTAACGGAGAGAAGCTGCGAGAAGAGAGAAGTGTGATGTGGGACGGGCAGCGCCGGAGATTACTGTTCTATTTCAGCATACAAATGAGCCATCTGTCAACTTTCCATCTGGACCCGAGCAACTGCCTTATTCATATTGAGGTTTGTGGATTGCAGTGCTGATTCATTGTATCACGTGTGAAGAATTGTGCGACTTGCGTTGTGTGCACGAGTGTGGGACGTTGCAGACCGCGCGGGTGATGGAACTGTGACGAAGCTGTGCTGGCCAGGGAACATCGCGTTAAAACAAAGGTGCTGAAGCTGCTGCTGAAGAGAATGCTGAAGGAAACGTAAGCCTTGAATTATGTTCATGTCTCTCCCTGTCTACTGCTGAAGAGAATGCTGAAGGAAACGTAAGCCTCGAATTATGTTCATGTCTCTCCCTGTCTGCTGCTGAAGAGAATGCTGAAGGAAACGTAAGCCTTGAATTATGTTCATGTCTCTCCCTGTCTGCTGCTGATGAGAATGCTGAAGGAAACGTAAGCCTTGAATCATGTTCATGTCTCTCCCTGTCTGCTGCTGAAGAGAATGCTGAAGGAAACAAGAAGAATGCTGAAGGAAACGTAAGCCTTGAATTATGTTCATGTCTCTCCCTGTCTGCTGCTGAAGGGAATTCTGAAGGAAACGTAAGCCGTGGATTATGTTCATGTCTCTCCCTGCCTGTTGCTGAAGGGAATGCTGCGGCTGGAGAACGCGGAGGCTGAGCCAGCGTTTAAAGACTGCTTTTATTTAATAAAGAATAATATTGTTTCATTTTAAATTGGTGTCATGCCTCTCTCTTGTGGTTCACGGCCCGCTCCTCGGTGCGGTGGTTCAGGGGTGGGCGGCCCGCTGGCGCTCCACCCCGACCTGTGACACTTATCTATAGAAGGACAGGTTTTCTAGTGATCTAATTCTTCTGAGTTTATTCCTACAAACTCAGAAGTCCCAAATGGGACCACCTCTGATCCCAAGGGGTCAGAGATTCCCTTTTCAGCTGTCTCCCCCTTTGTCTCACAGTGTTCACATTAGTTCAGAAACACAAGTCAGCTATAATATTATTTCAAAGTCTTACTGCAAATTGAGATTCATACTGCAGTCAATGAAAATCAAAAATTTCCATTACTCCACGCGGGAGATTAAACGAAACAGGGCGTCTGCCACACTCTTAGCTGATATAGTGCGGAGCGCCACTGCTTCGGGATATCGCGTTGCGTAGTCTACTATAACTAACGCAAAGCGATGTCCCCGTGCTGACCGTTCTAATGGCCCAATGGCGCTGTCAAACATCCCAATAATTGTTCAAAAGCTGGCCAATTTGTTCCCAAAATTAACGAATGCCGGAGGCGCGGGCTAACTGCCACCTCCACACGATGGTTTTGTCCCCTAAATTTAATAGTGATGGCTTTTAATGGGTATTCCACTATATCCCCGTGCACACACCTCACCTTAACCATGCGGCCCGTATCCAATGCCCCGGATTGTATCAGGCTTTGATGGATGGAGGTCTGGTTACAACCTGAATTCACCAAGGCCTGATAGGTACCCCCCTTAATACTCACAGGTATCTGGTACAACCCGGCTTGATCGGGGGCGGCCTGCGGGACGTCCGGGATCCGGACCAATGTCCCAACCTCCATGACCGGGCAGCGGTCCACAAAATGGCCCGGATCCCCGCAACGCCAACAGGCCGGCCCAGGCTTCCCCGCCGCCCTAGTGGCAGGAAGTGGGTCAAGAATTGGCGTGGGAAGAGCGCAGGAACCGCGTCAAGCCCTTCCACATGCACCGGCCCCGCTCCCCTGCCGACTGGAACCTCGGCTCCAGCCTTCCAGCGGGGAGGTGCCCTCAGTGGTCCATTAAATCGGGTCCTGGGAAAAGGAACGGGTTTAGGGGAAGGGGAAGAGAGAGAGACAGGGGGAGAGAGAGAGAGAGAGATATGGATGGAAGGGGTTCGCCGACCCCGGAGCACGCCGCAAGCGGAGCACGCCGCAAGCTGATCCTCCGCCAGTTGGATGGCCAGATCCAGCGACGCCAGCCGGTGGCACTGGACCCACTGGGCAGTCCTCTTCGGTAGTCGAGACACGAACTGTTCCAGCACCACCTTGTCGATGATGGCCTCGGCGTCGCGTCCTCCGGCCAACAGCCATTTGCGGCACGAGTCCCGGAGCTGCTGCGCCAAGACAAAGGGTCGGCCCGCTTACGCCAATTCCAGTGAACGGAAGCGTTGACGATGTTGTTCTGGGTTGAGGCCGACCCTTTGGAGAATGGCTCGTTTCAGATCAGCGTACACCAGGAGGTTCTGGACGGGCAGTTGTTGAGCAGCCTTCTGGGCTTCCCCCGACAGCAGCGGAATTAGCCGTACCGGCCAGCTGGTCGATGGCCACTCACATGCCTCGGCCGTTCTTTCAAACAGGTCCAAGAAGGCCTCGGGATCGTCAGAGACACCCATCTTCGTAAGAGACATGTGAGCGGCTGGGATGGAGCTGGGGGAAGCCGACTCCGTCCGAACCTCCCGGTCCAGCAAGCTCCGGAACAGCTCGCGGTCATCCTGCTGGGCTTGCATCAGGGCTTGAAACCGCTGTTCCTGATCCCCCGCAAGTCCAGCAGGGCCTGATGGTTTTGCTGATGTAGACCCGCGAGCAATGTGATGATGTCCGCAAATGGCGTTCCCGATGTTCCTGACGGAGTTTGCATCTTGGCGGCGGCGTTCTCCTTCCTACCCGGGTTTCAGCACCAGTGTAGTATTTTCCCTTGTCTGTGTGTGTGAGAAGGAAGGAGACCGGGGTCGGCTGACTGAGGCTCGTGGGTAATTTATTAAATAAACTCAGATCACAATCGCGCCACATGCGCTTCAAACATAAATCTCATTCCACAGTTCAAAATACTCGACAGCGTTCGTATTTCCCATTCAAAGTCTTCTTTCCACGGTCCCACGAGTCCTCAGCCCTCTCTCCTCGATCGCTGATTCCCGTCTGGCTTTTATACGGTCTCCCCGCGCCAATTACTGCAACGAGACACAGGTGTAAGTCATTTTAGTTCACTTCGAAATGAAAATTATGTCATCATTTACTCACCCTCAAGTTGTTTCAAACCTGTATGAGTTTCTTTCTTCTGCTGAACACAAAAGAAGATATTCGAATGCCGGTAACCAAACAGTTGATGGACCCCATTGACTTTTTTTTGTCACGCTTGAATGGTTTAAAAGCATTTGCACGAAGAGAGTGATCATATTATGTAACGCTAACCAAAGGATGACAGAAAAACAGATGCTGCGTTAATTGAGTTAAATTTGTTTAACGCGTTAAACTGGGGGGAAAAACGCATGCGTAAACGCATAACGTTGACAGCACTAAAAAAATAAATAATAATAACTTACACTTACATTGAATTTAAATATGATCGAGACATGTTCTTGATAGGTTTCAAGGGATTCAGCATAATTTATCTTGTTTCTATTTGCATGATCATTCATGCAGAAGTGTCTCAGGTTTGTCATATCCAAATAATCTGAAGTCTGTTTCATAAAGATTGTACAGCTTTCTCCTGTCAGCTACGTAAATGTTTGCAAACCAGTCTCGCTCCCAGTCTTCTGCTGTCTTGTTCTCGTACCCAGGGGAAAAGTTAATATATTTATCCAGACCAAGAATCCTCAACAAATGTTCTGTATCCTCATCAAGAGTTTCCAGCTTTCCAATAAAATCATAGTCAATTTGGCACGGATGGCAGAGTCTGTACATCTGCTGCCAGTGTTCATTGAATGGATTCTCCTTCTCAGTCTGTGGATCTAACAGGTACTGAATAAAGTGAGTAAAGGACAGTCTGATACCTGCGGCGGGGGGGATGAAATATAACGCTGAAGCATTGGGGAGCCAAAATACCTATAGAAATCCTCATTGGTTGACGCAAACTTATCTCGGAAAGCAGAAACAAGGCGTAAAAAAGGATCCCGTACAAAAAGGAACTTAGTGTAATTCTTTAGTTTGTGATGTATCAATGTAGATATGTCCAGATATCCAGATATGGAGCTCCATTAGGTGCCTTCAGGTTCTGGCTGAGCACAATCATGACTCGTTTCCAGTTGGTACATGCTACCTTCGGTACAAAACAGTAAATAACACCATGATGATCATCCACAATGAGATGGTCCAGGGCTTTGCTTGGACACCTATTCCAGATCCTCACAATTGATTGAATGATAAATATTATTGTCTCTGCAATTAATCAAGTTGAGAAAAAAGGACTGCATGTTGAATTCTGAATTTACAATCTACTACCACAAAATATGATTCATCACTATATCTACACACACTACAATGTGAACATAGCACGAAAGCTCTATCTTTCCGGCAGACTATACATTCTTTTAAAACAAAATTGGTAACCCTTTATTTTACAGTCCCCTAATTACTAGGTATTTACATGGTAAATACATGGTAAGTTATAGTTGGTTATTGGTAATTACCACAGGTAACAAGTATGTAAATGCAGAGAAACTACAAACTAATTACTAGGTATTTACCTGGTAAATACATGGTAAGTTATAGTTGGTTATTGGTAATTACCACAGGTAACAAGTATGTAAATGCAGAGAAACTACAAACTAATAACTAGGTAATTTACCTGGTAAATACATGGTAAGTTATAGTTTGTTATTGGTAATTACCACAGGTAACAAGTATGTAAATGCAGAGAAACTACAAACTAACTACCAGTATTACCTGGTAAGCATATGGTAAATTATAGTATTTTAGTGTGTAATTACTTAAGGTGATTAGTATGCAATTACAGAGAAACTACCAGGGAAAAAAACACCACTGTTAAATATCAACTCAACAAAGTGCTGTGTACTTGTTACCTGTTTAGGGTGGTAATAACTTCGATTAATTGTGTACTTCCTCAGAATGTAGGCAGACTATTTTTAGAAACACCTCCAGTATTACTCATCAATTCAAGTTAGGTTTGTAGTTATCCTAGGGTTATGTTGGTAACAGTCCATGTTTATGTATTACTATCTTGAAATTAAGACGGTAGTTTCCAATAAATTACCTTGTCTTACATAGTTGTTGTTCATTGCTACACCCATTTATAGAGGGTTTATCAAATAATTTACCACCTTACACTTACCTGGTAACTACCCTGCAGGAACAGGTTTCCCTAATGTCATGGCACATCTTAAATACTGGGGTATGTTCTTGCAGATGTTTTTACAATTTACTCAGTAAGTAAAGTGCAAACTGTACTGTAAAAATGAAGCCTAGTTTATTTCCATGGTATTACCGGAATTGTACCATATAACTTGATCATTCCCTTTCCATATAGTCACACTTTTTTACCTCATATGTCCTGCAACGTTACCAAGGAAAACATGACAATTTACTCAGTAAGTAAAGTGAAACTGTACTGTAAAATGAAGCCTTGTTTATTTCCATGGTATTACCGGAATTGTACCATATCATTCCCTTTTCCATAGTCACATTTTTATTTATTTGTTTTCCTAGTATGTCCTGCAACGTTACCAAGGAAAACATGACAATTTCTTGGTAAGTAAAGTGTAACTGTACTGTAAAAATGAAGCCTTGTTTATTTCCATGGTATTACCTAGAATTGTACCTAACCTGATCATTCCCCTTTCCATATAGTCACAATTTTTTACCTCGTATGTCCTGCAACGTTACCAAGGAAAACATGACAATTTACTCAGTAAGTAAAGTGAAACTGTACTGTAAAAGGAAGCCTTTTTATTTCCATGGAATTACTGGGATCTTACCCTATAATCTGTTATAGCTACGTAACTGTACCTATTACAGATTATAGGGTAAGATCCCAGTACATGGAAATAAAAAGGCTTCCTTTTACAGTAACGTTCCAGTTTCACTTTACTTACTGAGAATGTTCAACGTGATCTCATGAGAATACGTGTGTATTTTTACGTAAAGTGAAATTCTACCATACGTATACATTTACTTGTTTTATACACACAGAAGCGTATAGTATTTACAGCACTAAAACGTAAAATGTTTGCATTAACAGCACAAAAACATAAATTATTTACGTATGAACAACTCTATACCGACGTATTTGTACGCATTCTTATTATATGCATATTAAAAAATCGGGGCAGTTAATGTTTTGACTCTATTGCATACAAATGTCTTATCAATTACTTTTTCAGTCGCATTTATGCAGTTTACTCAAGAAATAGACTAATAACATTTCGCTCTGTTCGTGCCTTCCTGCTGCAAACTCGTTTCGGAGGATAAGCATACATGCAGTTAAACAAGAATACACTTTAAAACCTTAAAAGTACCTTATTTAATCGTTAAAAAATACCATTTTAAGTATTAGTTTATTTACAGTGAGACACAAAATGCGTTTTTTTCCAATAGAACAATAATACACCAAAACCCAACATAAATTCACAAAAGACATCAATTTTATTATAGCCTACTTGATATAATCCAAATCTTTAGAATCCATACGTTTGCAAGAAAGAGATCCAAATTCAGCCCTTTATCCAGTGAGTGATCTTCATCTCCATTCCACAGGCTTTAACAACAGCGCAGTCTGTAACTGTGAAATCCCGCGGACCCGCCTCGTTGATGAATTTCAAAAAAATTGCGCCCTCAAGAAGCGTTTCGACATGTTTTACGGCAGTGATATCAAACGCTCATTGGCTCTCGCCTGTTCGTCTATGTTCGTCACAGATTGCGACATGTCGTATTTCAGTCGGTAAACTATATTTGAAATGGAGAAGTGCCCCGCGCGCGCCTTCACACAGAGCGAAGCCGGATTAACATTTTCATGGATTAATCATTTAAATTCTGCTCTGTAAATTACCTCATTCAAAATTATTATATACTGAAAGAGAGGACTGTGACTGCAACACATCGTCCATGTGAACGACTTTTGGTACCGGTTTTGGACATTTTCGCAATAAATAAATTATTGTGATTACACGTATGTTGTTTTTCTTCATAACTGTAGCCTATGTAGTTTTCTATCTTTGAAAATTAAGTGTTAATACTACGTATTAACAATGAGACCAGGCTGGAATGTTTTAGTTAGCAGCTAAGTTGCAGAACACAAGACGGTAAAAGTTTTGGATTTCAAATTTAAGCAGTAGCAAAGGATGTGGTAAGAGTCTGGTAATACCATGGAAATAAAAAGGCTCCTTTACACTACAGTTGCACTTTACTTACTGAGTAAATTGTCATGTTTTCCTTGGTAACGTTGCAGGACATATGAGGTAAAATAAAAAAAATATGTGACTATGGAAAAGGGAATGATATGGTACAAATTCCGTAATACCATGGAAATAAACATGGCTTCCTGTTACAGTAGCTGTTTCACTTACTTACTGAGTAAATTGTCATGTTTTCCTTGGTAACGTTGCAGGACATATGAGGTAAACAATTTTGACTATATGGAAAAGGGAATGATATGGTACAATTTCCGGTAATACCATGGAAATAAACAAGGCTTCCTTTTACAGTAACAGTTGCACTTTACTTACTGAGTAAATTGTCATGTTTTTCCTTGGTAACGTTGCAGGACATATGAGGTAAAATAAAATAAAAATGTGACTATGTAAAAAGGGAATGATATGGTACATTCCGGTAATACCATGGAAATAAACAAGGCTTCATTTTACAGTACAGTTTTCACTTTACTTACTGAGTAAATTGTCATGTTTTCCTTGGTAACGTTGCAGGACATATGAGGTAAAAAAGTGTGACTATATGGAAAAGGGGAATGATCAAGTTTATATGGGTACAATTCCGGTAATACCATGGAAATAAACAAGGCTTCATTTTACAGTACAGTTGCACTTTACTTACTGAGTAAATTGTAAAAACATCTGCAAGAACATACCCAGTATTTAAGATGTGCCATGACATTAGGGAAAACTGTTCCTGCAGGGGTAGTTACCAGGTAAGTGTAAGGTAAATTATTTGATAAACCTCTATAAATGGGTGTAGCAATGAACAACAACTATGTAAGACAAGGTAATTTATTGGAAACTACCGTCTTAATTTCAAGATAGTAATAAATAAACATGGACTGTTACCAACATAACCCTAGGATAACTACAAACCTAACTTGAATTGATGAGTAATACTGGAGGTGTTTCTAAAAATAGTCTGCCTACATTCTGAGGAAGTACACAATTAAATCGGAGTTATTACCAACCTAAACAGGTAACAAGTACACAGGACTTTGTTGAGTTGATATTTAACAGTGGTGTTTTTTTCCCTGGTAGTTTCTCTGTAATTGCATACTAATCACCTTAAGTAATTACACACTAAAATACTATAATTTACCATATGCTTACCAGGTAAATACCTAGTAATTAGTTTGTAGTTTCTCTGCATTTACATACTTGTTACCTGTGGTAATTACCAATAACCAACTATAACTTACCATGTATTTACCATGTAAATACCTAGTAATTAGGGGACTGTAAAATAAAGGGTTACCAAAAAATTTTGGTAACACTTAGAATAATGTCTGTCATTAAAAGGGTAATAATTTAAAAAGGGCAATGACATAATAATGTCATTGCAAGAAGTAATGCAGGACAAATGAGTAGTGCTACATTAACACTTCAGCTACCACTATTAACTCATATGGGTAACACTTTCTGAAGTCCATGCTTGTAATGAATTATATAGCTCCATTTATAATTATTTATTTATAATTGTTTAGAAGTGTTACTATTCTATAAATATATTTATAAAGAATCATTAAGACCTATACTGCATTATAAGAACAGTTATAATTACATTTATATATATTTTTTATAATTACTTAAGTCATGCATTTGCTTTTTCAATGTGCATGCTCATTGCTCATAATCCATTATGATTAATGTATTATAATGCAGTATAGGTCTTATTGAGTCTTTATAAATGTATTTATAAAATAGTAATACTTATAAATAATTATTAAATGGGGTTATAATTCATTATAAGTATTGACTTCATAGAAAAGTGTTATCCTAATATGGAAACAAGATTAACTAATCAGTAAGTAATATCAAATTTAGGACTGATATAGTTCCTTATTAGGTATTAAATAATTAGCCTACTGAATGAGTTTGGTATCATTAAGAACTAATAACAATGACAAATTATAAAGACTTACTAATTAATTCAAGTCAAGTCAAGTGTATTTGTATAGCGCTTTTCACAATACAGATTGTATCAAAGCAGCTTCACATTATTAAATTAAAATAATACAACAAGGTTTGTTTCTAGTGGAATTTATTGACTGATAAAATCAAATTAATTATTAATCAGGTGTGATGGTCTTTTTTACTCTGAATATACTGTAGTCATCAAATACCTCCTCAAGTAGCCTATTACCTAGTCACTCTTCAAGAACTATATGATCTGGATCATTATTTTAAAGTGAAAACATCTTTTTCAAATGATAAAATAGTTACGAATAATTGCCATGAGAAACATCTTTTCCAAAACATAAAATAGTTATGAATAATTTCCATGAGATAACTATATTAGTAAAGATTCGGCGGAATTATTTAGCCTACTTTAGGCTATCAGTGACGCATTACCATTTCACTGTTCCCCAGAACACCTGTTTTACTGACTCGCGTGATCGGACCTGATTTAGTTCAGTAAATCAATGGCAATCCACTGTCTCCTCAAAAGAGCACTGCAGGGCCTGGTTGCAAGCAGCAGAAAGGGCCTTCACGCAACGCACAAACAGTAAACCTGTCGTTTACTCAGCTGCGCATAATAGCACCAAATTAATAAAATAAAAAATACAATATTGACTCGCGCTCTGTTTTCTATCATGCGCCGTGCACGTTTGTGATGACGTAAGATGAACGCAAGTGCACCAGGTTCGAGAGAATCAAGTTTGTGCCTGCGTCCCAATGTGCATACTATCCATAAACAGTATGTGACATTAGTAATTGTCAATACTATTTAGGGCAGATAGGGCGGATAGTATGCACATTGGGACGCAGGGTGTGAAACCCATAGACAGTATATAAACTGGACACAGCGACCCCATTGGATTCAACGGAGAAAAGTGAAGTCAATTAGAAGCACCCACTTCCTGATGGCTGAGCGTACTGCGCAGACTCAAACTGAGCTTGACGACGTAGATGTCACGTGAGCAACCTTGTCTGTCTTCTAGTAGCTGTGCCAAGAGAAATCTGAATCATTCCCTTCCAAAACTTGCAGAGACGGAGAGCGTGAGTGAGAGGTGTCCATGAGCTAGGAGCATGAGAAACTTTTGCTAAGTATTCTGATTAATTATTTTGTCATTTTGCCTCCACGTCCCCCTGATTGCCCACGAGCTTCTCCTCCTGTCCATACGGTAATTTCTCTACTGTGCGACAGAGAGTCGCGTGGTTATGACGCAATCGTTAGCCTATTCTTTACAAAAACTGCTTCTACGGGGCCATAACGTAAGATACAAGGTAATGGAGCCTTTTATACATTTTCGTGTTTCTTTAGAAATAAATAATGGACAAATGGAGTCTTTAAACGCCTCAGATGTAAAGTCAAAATTGTCAAATTTGTCAAAATTGTCAAACGCTGTCAAAATGACACCAAAATGAATGGGAGTCAATGGAATGCTAACAGCAGGTGATGGTCTGCTAATCAATGGCGGCGCCCAGGGAAGCTTCAATGTTTCAATGACCCCCTGGTGAAACCAGACAAACGCAGCGGGGGGCACCGGGAACTTGCATTGAATTAACGACACTATCAACCATTGTACAGAATAAATGGAATAGTGTTAGGTTGAAGTTTTTATTATTTTATTATTCATGTCACATGTCAAAATCATCAAATAGACTATTGTCCATACAGCCTTCCTGAGTTCCAAGGTGATCCTCACAGGCTGGAGGATGTGCATGAATTCTTGGGTTAAAGCTTTAAAAAGAGGAAAGGGAATAACAGCAGGCCGGTTTTCTATCATGATCACTGCAGTGGACAAGGAGAATGTTCGGACTGTGTTCAAGACTGTTGAACACACAGTACTGTAGGAACCTCAAAGGATTTCCAACCCTGTAAGGCAGGGTTCCCAAAAGGAGGTTTATGATTTGCTTAAAAGCTAATAAATCACAATATAGGACAAAATAATCGCAACAATCTTTTCGCCAAGTTTTGTAGCCCTATATATTAATAATTTTAAAATAAAATAAAATAAAAATACGACACTACAAAAACTCTGAAAATATATGTTGTAAAAATTAAATGGACCTTGAGACTATACAACATATTGAACAGTCTGTACATAATCCTTTATTAAATGGCCCTTAAAAAAAAAAAGTCTCAAATTGTAACAGTCTATTCTCAATAGCAATCTATTATATTGTCCTCACTCTGCTGGGCTGCTGAAAGAATGTCCTCCATTAGCGATCGGGGCGAATTCACGACATGATCACTACTCAACTTCAACGTCCTCTGCATGTCATCTAGATCGAGTATGTGTAGTATCATGGGTAGGCTAATGTCTTTGATGCAGTGTAGATCACTGTCCATTCTCTCATCAGATGTGCACACAGATCCTTTGGCATGTTGTTTGTTGAGGTATATACTCTGCACCTCGTCCCCCCATCTGTTCCCATTTACATTTAAGACGAGAGTGGAATCGAAGTCTGTGCTCTCAGATGTAAGTGTTCTGAGTTTCAGCAAGAGTGCGCAGGCTTTCTCACACACGGGTCTGTCACAGTCAAACAAGCTGTTAAACAGCAAGTCAAACAGCCCAAATTCTTTCAGATTGCTCAAGGCCTGCATCAAGTGCGTCTTTTCAGAGGAACCAAAGTTCTGGACTGCGTATGGACAGCAGGTCAGTGTCTTCTCCATCAACACTTCTGCCAGCTCCAGTGTGTGCATTTTCACTTCCCAGTCAAAATCGTTGCATCCCAGTGACAGGATGGAGCTCAGGAACGGGTGCACAGCTGTTACGAGGTGTGATCCTTTCAGCCATGATGTGAAGGCTTTGACCACCGCTCTACGTGGGAAGCCCTCCGTGTCCTGAGAGAGAATGGTCATCATCTGCTTCAAAGCCTCCTCCTAAAGTTCAACAACACAGGAGATTAGACTGATAAAGAAAATAAAAAACAAGAATATCAATATGATGTCAAGTGTCCAACCATTAAAATGATCAATGAGCTACAACTGCGAAACTTGACAAGTCCACTGAGGTCAGAATGGCTTTCTTCACACTGGTCGTCCAAAACAAATTTTTTGATTCTTTTGAGTGTAACATGTTTGGTTTTTGTGGTCAAAACTACTGCTTCTCAGCTGGTGGGATGCAACAGTCAGCGTTGATATATTGCTTAGTGAACAATTCACTGTTTATCAATTTTATTTTTATTTTTATTTTTTTCGATCTCCATTAGCTGCACACGAGCAGCTACTCTTCCTGGAGTCGATACAATCCAACATGCCGCTTACAAGACTTTTACACCAATATTCAATGCATTACATTTTGCACAACAAAACACAAATGCAATTAAAAACACCACACCCCTACTCACACATACCTACATACAAATCCAAACACACACCCATATACACCAGACCTAGTTTAGTCATAATTCTAAGATATGAAATAATCTTTTGTTACAAAAATACAATTTGGTCATGATACTGTAAGCAAGAATTTATAGTGGAATAACAATTTACCATTCGCAATACATTTTAATTTATGATCAAATGCCTTTTTAAAAGGACTTTAAACTGATGGAAACTGTGTGCATTAACAATGTCTCTAGGCAAAGTATTCCAACCGGACATGGCTTTATACAACATAGTTCTCTTTCCATAATTTGTTTTTACTTTGGGTAGTATAATCCTACCCTCTGTAGCATGTCTAGTGGCATAATGGTGCTCAACAGAACTAAAGCATAGCCTACGATAAAGTACTTTTGGTAATTTAGTTAAAATAATGTTCCTTGTTAAATTTAGCAAGGAAACTGTAAATCTTTCTTTTACCTTTAGCCAGGACAGTGTGTTATGCATCCAGTTCACATTAGTTCTGAATGGACACTGAAGTACACATCGCACTGCTCTATTTTGGACCATTTGTAAATCTATTATATGTGTCACAGCAGCACATGACCAAACCTCTGAGCAATAGTCCAACTGTGACAAAACAAGTGATTTCATAACATCTGCCCTCATGTTAAAAGGCAGCATGTGAGAACACCTTCTCACCATAAAAAGACCATTGCACATCCTGCGCACAACTATACTAATATGCTTGGACCATGATAAGTAGTTGTCGGCTTCGTACCTGCTCAACATACATATCTTTAATTACTAGATTCAATTTGGGTTCACTCAACAACATGTGTCTGGTACCAAAAACAATACTTTTTGTCTTGCCTACATTTAAGACTAGCTTATTATTTGTAACCCACTCTACTACAGACTTTAGTTCTTCCAATAACACAATTTCAAGGTCTTCAATAGTTTCTTGAGATGAATAGATAGTCGAGTCATCAGCGTACATAGCTATTTTTACTTTATTTAAGACTAATGGCAAGTCATTTGTATATATACAGGGTGGGCAACGTAATACGTAATAACATGGGAATGGTTGGTGATATTAAAGTCCTGTTTGTGGCACATTAGTATATGTGAGGGGGCAAACTCCTCAAGATGGGTGGTGACCATGGTGGCCATTTAGAAGTCGGCCATCTTGGATACAACTTTTGTTTTTTCTATAGGAAGAGGGCCATGTGACACATCAAACTTATTGGTAATGTCACAAGAAAAACAATGGTGTGCTTGGTTTCAACGTAACTTTATTCGTTCATGAGTTATTTACAAGTTTCTGACCACTTATAAAATGTGTTCAATGTGCTGCCCATTGTGTTGGATTGTCAATGCAACCCTGTTCTCCCACTCTTCACACACTGATAGCAACACCGCAGGAGAAATGCCAGCACAGGCATCCAGTATCCGTAGTTTCAGGTGCTGCACATCTCGTATCTTCACACCATAGACAATTGCCTTCAGATGACCCAGATGAAAGTTTTTATTAATTTACTACAAGTATGCTGCTAGTACAAGCACACATTTATTTTCCTGTTGGTTCTCAGCAATGTTGGGACATATGCTGGCAAATGTAACCTTACAGTTGACTTGCCAAATCACTTCCATTTGTTTTATTAATAAAATTAATATAGGAAGTATTGGAAGTAAGTTCGTTATGGGTCATCATAAATACTTTGCTTTAAAAGTACCAAGTAAAAACATTTTTTCAATGTTTTTGATAAAAGGCACTTCCCTGAGAATTGAACTTAATAAATGTGAAAAAGACACTTTAATGTCTCCGTTTGTCATTCTGTATAGCAAAGCAGATGAGAGTAGATCATGATCAGAAACCTGATTAGAAATAATTATGAATAAAATCGAATTGTTTTGAATCGAAAATCTTTTTGAATCGAAAATCGATTTTGAATCGAATCGTGGCCTCAAGAATCGGAATCGAATCGAATCGTGAGATGGTAAAAGATTCCCACCCCTAGCTATTAACCAGTCATTTGTCATTTGAGCCATAGCAGTGGTGGTGTGAATGAATGACCTGCTCTATAGGCATGTTGAAATTCTGTATTTAAATTATGATCAGAAAAATATTTTTGAATTTGTTCCACAACAATCTTCTCCATAATTTTACTTAACGCAGGCAACAGACTAATCGGTCTACAGTTGGGTCCACAGAAAGTTGAAGATGTATTTTTTGGTAATGGTACAATTTTGGCTGTTTTCCAAGCCTGAGGATAAACCCCTTTATTTAGGCTCAAATTTAAAATATGAGTAATAGGGACAGCAATTAAACTAGCAACAAATTTAAACAACTTATTGTTTACTAATTGTTTATCTTGTTTAATTGTAATTGTCTTTTGATGAAAATATTTAAATATATATTTAACTTTAAACATCTATATAATACCGAGCCCCTAAAGGGACATGGTGGTGGAAAAAATATGAGATGGAACGAAAAAATATATTTCAAAACTTTTCAAACTTGCAGATTGACCACAAACAGCTATATTGCACACTAAAGTAAAATAAAAAAAAATGCATAATAGGTGTCCTTTAATGTAAACATGAGAAGCAGTCATCTGTGCTTTGCCAACAAAGAGATTTAAGCCTATAATAAAGAGACCTACATATGTCACTGGTCATTTTGTTTTCTTACTTTCTTTTATGACAGGAACAAACTGATTTTAAAATGTGGGATTAAGGGGACATGTTCTACACTGATCAGAAACAAGCAATTTCATCACTTGCAAAAGAAAAATGCAGAATCATCCTAAAGATCATATTTGAAAAACTGGATTTGATCGAATTGAGTAACTGTCTCACCAGCAGGTTGCTGTCGCTCACAAGCACCGTATGATGGAGAGAAGAGGTAACTGCCTCCCCGACGACAGCCACAGCACTAGCTCTTACATAGCCTTCTGAATCTGCCAGTGAAGAGAAGAGAATGGAGACCATGCCGCTGGTGTGGAGAGCTTCAATGAAACCACTGTTACCTGGGAGAAAGAGACAAAAAGTACAATTACAATGAAACCTATCCCTAAAATACGCTCCAGAGAAAAACATGAAATAGTAAAAGCATCACAATATATGCTTGTGGTACCATTGAGGGCCACAGTCAGCTGGGTGATGAACTCTAGTGAGGAGTCTTTCACTTCCCATCGCAAATCACACATCCGTTTCTTCAATACGGGAAAGAGGTCTGCAGAATACACATGACCATATACTGTGATGTCTTTTGATGTCGATCTGTTTTTGAAATGTGCATGATGTCGTTGCTGAATCTTCCAAAACAATAGGATCGTTTTTGTATCTATTAATAATTTCTTTCTTCTGTGGAACACAAAAGGAGATATTTGAAGAATGTTGGTTGCCAAATAGTTTCAGTTACTTCCATATACATGTATATTTTTCCCCATACAAATGGAAGTCAATGGGACCCGAAACTGTTTAGATACCAACATTCTTCAAAAAAAAAAATCTTCCTCTGTGTTCTGCAGAAGACAGAAAGTCATACAGGTTTGGAATGACATGATGGAGAGAAAATGATGACAGAATTGTCATTTTTGGTTGGACTATCCTTTTAAATGATACAGGATGTATTTGTTTGATTAAATGTTTTTAGATAAATCCCTTTTATCAAACTTTCCGCATTACATTACAAATGAGGCTGAAGTGCTCCTCACCATGGCTGATAAACTGCAGGAGATCAGGGAAGGGCGAACACACAGAGATCCAGCTCACAGTGGCCTGATATGTTTTCTTCAAGACCTTGGAAATCACAGGAAGCTTCAAGTAAATAAGGAGTTTCAACAACAGATCTGCTTTAAAGGCAAAATAAGATATAAGAAAGTGTGCGTACTTACTGTAGCATGGGAATCTGGACTCTTTAGATAGACCAAGAGGACACCAAATATGTCCTTCCTTATATTCAAATTTTCTATATGTAGAAATATTAATCAGATATTACAGCCAATACCAATTCAATACCAATCACTTTCAAGGTCAATGATGCCAAAGTCAGTAGGCTCTGCACTCTGGACAGTAAGGTTTTTTATATATATTTACACTTTATCATTTTTTATAAATTAATACTTTTCTTTAGCAAGGATTATTAAATTGATCAAGTGTGACAGTAAAGATGTTTGCATTGTTGAAACATTTCAAATAAATGCTATTATTTTGAACATTCTATTCATAAAAAAAAAGACTTAAATGTATCAGTGTGTCAAAAATATTAAAGGGTTAGTTCACCCAAAAATGAAAATTATGTCATTAATGACTCACCCTCATGTCGTTCCAAGCTCGTAGGACCTCCGTTCAACTTCGGAACACAGTTTTAGATATTTTAGATTTAGTCCGAGAGCTTTCTGTCCCTCCATTGAAAATGTATGTACGGTATACTGTCCATGTCCAGAAAGGTAATAAAGACATCATCAAAGTAGTCCATGTGACTACAGTGGCTCAATCTTAAGTTTATCAAGCGACGAGAATACTTTTTGTGCGCAAAAAGTAAACAAAAATAACGACTTTATTCCACTATTCATTTCCTTCTCTCTGGGCCTCGATTGAGTTCATGTAGTGTAATAGCGCGGCGCTTCTGTGTTGTACGTCACATGTAGGCTCACTATTGGCCGACGCTGGTCATGTGTGTGATGTGTGTGACGACGTGAACTCACTCGAGGCCCAGAGAGAAGGAAATGAATAGTGGAATAAAGTTGTTATTTTTGTTTACTTTTTGTGCACAAAAAGTATTCTCGTCGCTTGATAAACTTAAGATTGAGCCACTGTAGTCACATGGACTACTCTGATGATGTCTTTATTACCTTTCTGGACATGGACAGTATACCGTACATACATTTTCAATGGAGGGACAGAAAGCTCTCGGACTAAATCTAAAATATCTTAAACTGTGTTCCGAAGATGAACGGAGGTATTACAGGCTTGGAACGACATGAGGGTGAGTCATTAATGACATAATTTTCATTTTTGGGTGAACTAACCCTTTAAGCAGCACAACTGTCATCATATCAGCATTTTAGAATGATTTCTGAAGAAGACTTAGGGCTGTGCAATTAATTGAATTTCGATTTCTGCTCCCAACGATCACCTAAATAGTATAATCGAGTAAAAACGATTATTTTGCCATGTTCTGTTTTGAAAGAGCGCTCTTATTTTGTCTTGTGTTCTGAATGACGCGCGCACGCGCACATCCGCCCCTTCCGATGCCATAAACTCTCTCAGCTTGAATGTTTAAACTGATAAAACTTAAAAAGAAATTAAAATGATAAACTTTAGTTACGATGCAATGCTGGCCCGACTGTACAAGTGACAATTCCATCATGTCCCGACTCCTAAACGCGAATGTGTAGTTTCGACGCTTGCCTTGTCCAGCGCATTTTGAGAGACAGAGAGAGAGAAGACGCATCACCGCTGAACACTCACGCGGTTTGTGAAATTGCGTCTTGGAGAAAGTTTTAAAATGATTGATTTGATTTTATAATCTGTGTGGATTCATTTAGGCTACTCATACGATCTACATGCTAAAGTGAATCAATGTTTGCGGGGGAATTTCCCGCATTATAAGTGGTGGACCTGCGGCAATTATTAAAATAATCATTGAAGTATTTTCTGTTATATATTATTTATTTTAATAGTTCAAAAAGTACAATCAATGTTCAAATTTCGATTTTTTTAAGAATTGTTGAAAGGTGTCTTTGGTAACACTTTACAATAAGATTCATTAATTAGCATTAGTTAACTACCTTTGTTAAGATTAACTAATAATGAACAATACTTCTACAGCATTTACTAATCTTAGATAATATTAATTTCACCATTTACTAATACGTTATTAAAATGAAAGGTTGTATTTGTTAACATTAGTTAATGCACTGTAAACTAACATGAACAAACAATGAACAGCTGTATTTTTATTAACTAACTTTAGAAAAGATTAATAAATACTGTAACAAATGTATTTCTCATTCTTAGTTCATGTTAGTTAATACATTAACTAATGTTAACTAATTAACATTATTGTAAAGTGTTACCGTGTCTTTTTAATAAATGCAACACGTTCCCTAAGTCATGTGAAATAATCGTGTTACATAATCGTGATTTCAATACTGTCCAAAATAATCGTGATTATGATTTTTTCCATAATCGAGCAGCCCTAAGAAGACTGGAGTAATGATGCTGAAAGCTTTGCCATCACAAGAATAAAGTAAATGTTTAAATATATTCAGATAAAGAACTGTTATTTTAAACTGTAATAACATTTCACAATATTACTGTTTTTTACTGTATGTATAATCAATCAAATGCAACCTTGGTGAGCATAAGAGACTTTGAAAAAAAAGGCTTTTTTTTAATTACCTTTAAATCTTTTTAACAGTAGTGTATTGATGCATAAACATTGTGTATATTGATAATGCTATCTTTTGTAATTAATTATGATGTTTTACTCATCCCTGTCATATCAATATCAACATAAGGTGAAACTCAAATTCTATCTGAAGGAGTCTTTACCTTCATACACGCTGAGAGCACCTAATGTATCAAGGCCACACCTCTGAACCTTGCAGCAGCCAATCAGATGAGTGGAGGCATTATTTTGAATCAAAGAGGAGGGGCAATGCCCAGAGCAAATCCTCAGAAGCAACACCACAGAGCTGGTGACCGAGTGAATGGAAATGCCTTCAAACTGGTATTTCTAACAAAATGAAAGGTACACATTTCATTGTGGAATACACATTCTACCATATTTAAATCCATTCTGCAGACTTTACAGCAAAATCTGCATGGGCAATAAGCAAAAAAAAAATCTGTAGATTGCATCAAGACCAGCCTAAGGAACCATTTACACAGAACGTGTTGTTGCTTTCAAAAATGCAAGACACCGCACAATAGTTTTCAACTGCAGAGAGAAAAGAGAGAAAGCGAGCTGCGTTTCGAGATAAAGTTTGGAACTTAAAGGATTAGTTCACTTTCAAAAAAACTTTTGCTGATAATTTACTCTAATAATTTTATGTCATCCAAGATATCCATGTCTTTCTTTCTTCAGTCGAAAAGAAATTAAGGTTTTTGAGGAAAACATTCCAGGATTTTTCTACACAGAATGGACTTCAATTGCAACCAACTATTCCAAAGTTCAAAGAAGGTTCAAATGTCCGTCTCAATGCAGCTTCAAAGTCTCTACACGATCCCAGTCGAGAAATAAGGGTTTTATCTAGCGAAACGATCGGTCATTTAAAAAAAAAAAAAAAAAAAAAAAACAAGTAGAGACTCTGAAGCTGCATTTAGACGGACTTTTGAACCTTCTTTGAACATTGGAATAGTTGGTTGCCATTGAAGTCCATTCTGTGTAGAAAAATCCTGGAATGTTTTCCTCAAAAACCTTAATTTCTTTTCGACTGAAGAAAGAAAGACATGGATATCTTGGATGACATTGGGGTGAGTAAATTATCAGCAAAATTTTTTTGAAAGTGAACTAATCCTTTAAACTTTGAACTTAAACTCCTTAAAAAAAAGGTGTCGCTTTTTGTGTGAGACACTGTTAAAAGCGCAGTGAGATTCGATGCAACAGTCAAAGATATCCATTTAGTGCACGTTTACATAAAAAAAACAATTAAGAAGTAGCACAGTGGGAAACCTAAAAACAGGTTCTGTGTGCACCGGCCCAAAGAGAGTCTTGAGAGTAAAGCAAAAGTCAACTTACTGTGTATGCCAGATCTTCTAGACTGGATAAACTCTGCATGAGGTGGGAAATACATGAGGCTTTCTGGGATAGTTGTTCCTTTAGGGCTAAATTCATCTTTTCTGCTGGAGATATGAAGACTTCTGTAAGTACAACTGCATGGTTTTTACAATATAAAAGGCACAATTCAGTGAATGCGTGATACCAGTGTCTTGAGACTGTGCTGACACACATTGCAGGGGGAGCAAGACGATATCAATGGCCTTCCTCTTTAAAACCTCAGGACTAAAGGATAAAGAGAGAGAGAAATAAAGAGAAATAACACAATACATAACTGGCTGCCATTTCAAAAGTGTGTATGTGGCATAGGGATGGACGATACCAAAATCTTGTAATTTAATATCACGTTAACAATACTTATTTTTGCCGGAAATATTAGATATCATTAAAATTTCACAATTCTCAATACAAATTTCGATATCAAAGCAAAGCTACTAGCCTAAGTAATGTATGTAAAAGGTCTTCAAGCCTGTACGGTAATCAGTCAGTCGGAAGACGGACATTCTTTGACATAGCCTTGCATGTTTCTGATAGTTTAATCGCAATAAGACGTGAAAGAGAACTCAGTTAAGTATCCACATGCTGTATGTGATCGTTCAGAAAACCACCTGTCAGAACAAATCACATGAATGTTTAAACTGGTAAGGCTTGAAAGAGCATGCCAATAATAAACTTTCACGCTGAACTGCAATGTCACATGAACGTAACCACGATAGAGATGATCATTTCAAATTTTTACCGGTCTATCTCCCATCCCTAATGCTGCACTATGCATATGTGAAAAGTCTTCGGTAGTCACCATTTCTCCAGCTTTATGATTAGTGCAGCACACTGAAAACTCTCATTTTTGTTTCCAGAACCCAACATGGCTTCCAATAATTCCTCCACTTTATACTCCGATTGTCCGAGCAGAGGCGTCCTGCAACAGACGATAAACAATTCTCTGGATCCTTGCATTACACTGAATACATATTTAAGAGAAGACAATAAAACATATGTACTTTCCATAATGAGTAATTGAAATAAACTATAATATAATTTTTACATTCATTTTAGCTTCCCTCTGAGGTCGAAAAACGCGCCCCCGCGTTTTGCTGGACTTTTTTTACATTGTAGCACTTTAAACTTAAATTACTCCGTCATTTATGGTCATACAGAAAAAATAAATATAAAAAAAAGAATCTGTGATATTTCTACTTTTGTATGTGTCCCCTTACAATCAAAACAAAACATTGTGCTTTTTGAAAAATAAAAGAAAATAAACAGGGAGTGGGCGTTCTGGCCTCTTCCGTCGCGTGACTTTTTTTTTCTTGGAGCACGGTCTATAAAACTGAAACAAAACTCAGCGAATACTTGTCACACATTTATGACCATATACCCTTTTATAAACATTTAAGTGTGGTACTTTTAAATGATCGGATTCAAACTGAAAACAAATATTTTCTGTTTAAGTAATTTGTATAAAAACCAACAAGAAGTCCCCGCTTCCAAACGCTTCTCAATTTACAGTTAATTTTGCCACGCCTACTCGCCAGCAAAAGATATTCACATGCAAATCTCCACATGGAACGCGACACGCGCTCATCTACCAATCAAAAACAAAACACTTCATCAGTCTACAGCTATATTCGAGTCGAGTATAGAAAGACGTGATTTTTACATTGCTTTACTACCCAGAAGAAGAACGGAAGATTTCAAGACAAGAAAGATAAGGTAAGAAAATTCTTACATATTAGTTTGTTATTCATTGCCTAAAATTTCACATTGCAGTTGAACTGTTGCTAGATATATGGTGAATATTATAATATTTAGACCCGTGTTTACTGTTACTGTGGTTTGTGGAGTATCTGCACAAACGTAGATATGTATATTGTAGGCCTTAACCAACATAATCGGGTTTTATATTTGAGCGCGATCGCGTTTGAATGTATCATAATTTTTGATCGCTGATCGAGCGTATGAATGTATCATATATTTTGATGCGATCGGGTTTGAATGCATCATATTTTGGGAAAGCAAAAACGCTTCCAAATAGCTTCATGGTTTTACTATTATCTCATTTCATATCAACATAACGAATGGAAACCATTTGAAGTAACATAATTAATCAATAAATTTTTCTCTAGCTTAGTTGTTTAACTCCTTAGACGAAATCTTTTTGAAGAATGTATATATGCTGCTATATTGTTATTATTTTATGCAGCACTGTGCAATAGTCCCTATACCTAACAAGGCACAACAAACCTGGTGTTCATTATATAATACAAATATTGTTGGAAACATTTGTGATGAGTGTTGTGTGTATTCTGAGAATTTTAAAAGCAATTTTAAAAACCCAGAAAAATCTCAAATGTATTCCCAATAATCGTCAGAGGCCTTTCTCTTGATATCAGGTATGTTCACTTTTTTTTTTTCTTTTTTTTTTTTTTTCAGGGCCCAGATGCCACGAGTCCCATGCTGACTTTCAACATTCCAGTAACATGTCTGCTGTACATGACATGGAAAGTGAAAAACATACACACTTGGAAATAAAGTATGTACAATGTTTTTAGGAATGGACAAAGTCTCTTTCTTTGAAGAGTTTTTTTTGTTGTGTATCTTTGGATTATGTTGTAAATAAATCCAAAACAATTTTTAAAGCCATTCTTTTTTAATCTCCTCATTCTTTGTGCAAGGTTGTCAAAGATGGCCACTGATTAGCATACCCTAATAGGGCCCATTAGGGAGTGTCTTTGTCATTCTCCAGGTGTAAAAAGCTTACATATATAATGAGATGATCCGCTACCCCTTCGCATATTGCTTTTCACACAAAAACACGTCGTAAAATTTTTAAATCAATATTATTGTCTTCCTGAATGAGCAGTCAGGGTGATTTTTTCACATAGTTTTAGAGCAAATATTCCTAGGCTACGTCATACAATTTTTCCAAAATCCTTGTAAAAAATAATAATATGGGGTTTTCATGACCTTATTTTAGTGAGAATTTTTTTTTTGTATTTTCACAAAAACCACGCATAAATGTCATTATCTCAAAACTACAAACTTTACACACACTGTTGATATATTTATTGTAGCAGAGTTTTGTGCTGAATACAGTGTAATTAGACAGTTAGCCATGAAAATGTCACAAGTAACAGAAATAAGCACAAATGTCAGAGCATGTCAGAACACCTCCAGGGCCCAGAAAACAGCTCAGACCCCAGAGGGTTAAAGTAGCTTTTAAATTATATCACTTTAACTACAAACAATCAGAATTAATTAAATGTAACTAAAGAAATATGTAAGGGATAATGTTATGTCATTATTATGGAATAAACCTAGATGCAAAGAATAATTAATGATTTTTTTTTGCATTAACATTTATATTCTATTATAATCTGTTTTTTTTTTTTGGTAATACAAATATTTTAGCTCAAATTAATAGATACATAAAATGTAAGAAATGTCCTATTCAACTCACCTCACAGCAGCTTGAAGAACAGCCATCAGAGGCTGAGTCAATGATTCAGACCCCCTGTTGATCAAGACTTCCAGATGTACTAGCACATCTTTCCATAGCGTACTTCTGATAGGCTCTCCACACTGAGAGGGAACCGATGACAGAAGCCGTAAACCCTGGAGGACCCAAGGATGATCATCTGAGCTTAACGCCTCAACCACGCCATTCATAATCTCTGAAGAGACCGAGACCCAATCAGGGCTCAAAGATGATTCTCTTGATCCCACAGCATCACTGCCCTTGGTCATGTTTGATGATGTGAGGAAGTTTAGGATGTGCACTAAAAGCTGATTAGCCAGACAGGCAACAAACAGACTCCCGTCGTTCTGCAGCTGGAGAATCACTTTAATGAGTCCTGTGGATAGAACGGAATATAAGACTTAAGACTTGAAAAGACTAAAGATCGAAAATATTTGTTCATGGTTTCATCTGAACCTAAACACCAGCTAACAGGCAACAGTCTAGAATCAACATAGTTAAAACAACACAATGCAATACAGTGTTTACTTGTATGTGATGACCTCTCATAAATATGAAATACATAGTGTGAATGTTTATGTACACTATTGTTTAAAGGTTTGGGGTTGTTACAAATGTTTAATGATTTATTAATAATAATAATAAATTATTTGATAATTTAATCAAAATCATTTGAATATGCTGATTAGGTGCTCAAGAAACATTTAAAATTATTATAATAAATGTTGAAAACAGCTGTGCTGCTTAATACTTTTGTGGAAACTCTGATTAAAAAAAAAAAATCAGGATTATTTGATGAATAGAAAGTTCAAAAGAACCACATTTATTTTGAATAGAAATCTGTTGTAACAATGTAAAAGTCTTTACTGACACTTTTGATCAATTGAATGAATCCTTGCAGAATAAAAACATTAATTTAATCTGCCATCTAAATTAAAGTAGTCCTTACAATATTATGTTGCAATTTTAATAAATATAAAATAAATTAAAATATATATTGCAATTTTTTTCATTTGCTGGCCCATATCTCTCTTATCATAGTCAATTTTTATGCACATTTGGAACTTTCTGAATCATTTTGGAATGGATGATAGATTATGACAATTCTCACCGTTTCCACAGATGAAGTCCAGAGCTTGCCGGTGTTTCAGCATATTCAACATTCCCTGCAGCCAGCCACTGCGAACTGAGGCATCCTCCCAAAGATCACACACAAACCAGGCTTCCCGCTCAAACACACAGACCAAAAGACCTCCCTCCTTATTTCCGAAAACAGATAACTCAAAAACATGATGTGACTGGAAAACACTGCAAACTGCAAAGAATACCATAGTACTTTTTGGGGTTAGTGCTAGACCAGTGGTTCTCAACCAAGGGGCCTCTGCAAACTTCCAAGAGGGGCCAAAAACTACTTAAAATTATTTAAATAGAAGAAAATACAGCCTTTAAAATAAGATAAGACATAAAATTCATTCAAAACTGACATATTTCTTACTTTTAAATAAAATGCAGTTGTTGAGGGAATTAATGAAGAACCAGGAACATTTTTCTCCAGGAAAACCTTGATATATATGTGAATTTTTAAAGCGTGATATCTAGACCAGGAAAATTCATGTAAATTAATGTCATGGGCATTTTTTATAATGAATATAAATTTTTCTTGTTATGTCAAGCTTTAAAATATTTTATTGGTAGAAATTGCTAGTTAAAAAAAAAACTGTATTTCAAAATTACAATATAATCACAAATAATGAGAAAAGTCATGTAAATTAATTGGTGTAAAAGCATAAACTCTGAAAACTGGAAACCTGGAATTGTGGAATTAAGTTTTTTGACTTATTTATAATTATTCTATTGAATTAATTTAATATATTGCCAATCCTAGATTCTGTAAATAAAGTTTAAAACCAAGCATCATCCAGAAATATTTTGGGTGGCCTTCAAATATTTTTTAGAATATTGGGGGGGTCTTGAAGTCAGAAGTGTTGAGAACCACTATCCTAGACAACTGTGAGCGAGCAAATAATCTGTCACTGATATTGTGACAATATAGTGGAAACTATCTCACCTCAAGCAAGTGGAAACCCTGCTTGGTGCCAGCCAAAAGTCCAGTGAGTTTGAGGGTGAAAGACAGTATAGCAGGATCTGTAGTTTTAGACGTACAGACACTGGAAATGAACTCCTTGAGGCACGGCTGATGTTGCAAAAGCACCTGTTCATTACCTGAGGAAACACGTCGTTCAGACAGTATGTGCAGTACATTTAAATGTACGTACGTATATTGTGCGTGATATGCAAGACCCTAAGGACGCTTACATGTTTCAAGCTCCATCTGGCAGCTTGTTTTTTATCCTGTCAGTAATGTGATTGTCTCAATAATTAAGACACGCAGGTATAAGTGCAAAAATAAGTGTAAATACTAGCATTACTGATGTATCGAGAGGATCGATCCTCACATAAAAATATGGATACCAAATGTTTTAAGTATTCGTTTTCTAACTTATTGTAAAATTAACACACAAAATAAACTTAGTGGGGAAAAATGTATTGACAGCTTTCATTTTTTCAACACACTATATTAAAAGCACAGCTAAATATGACATTCATTATAAATGCTTTGTGAAGACTGTTTTAAGTTCACTTAAATTAAACGTTTTAATAATATTATTATTTATCATATATTTTTAAGCCTATTAAATGTAAAAATAATAATGGATTTCAATTATACTGTAATGCTGAATGACTAGAATTGCTCATTCCATCCCCAGAAATTGAAAAACAAAAAAATCATCATCGGCAGCAGTATTGATATCGATGATACTGACCTTCATTCATTTAAAATATACCATCTGTATTGTTTTTATGTCAATTTGGAGAGTCAATGTGAAAATTACTAATATGTAGATAGATAGATAGATAGATAGATAGATAGATAGATTAGGAAAGAATCGATAGATAAGAAAGATAGATAGGATCGATAGATAGGATAGATAGATAGCTCGAGTTGATAAACCACTAAACACTTAAGTGTGTAAACACTTAAATACAATTGAATTTCCCTCAAACACTACAAGCACAGGCATGTAATATATTACTCTACCAAATCTTGGTCTCAACTAGTCAAAAATTGGTAACAATTTGATTTCAGTTTACTCACTTTGGCTGTGCAGCTCTTTGAACCAATCGAGCAGCTTCTCTAACGAGGTGTCATCAGGGGTAGACTGCTTCGGGTCGGCCAGTACCAGACAGACCGCTGGTAGCAAAGATAAGCAGTCACTGTCCATGATATCAAAATCCCTGAGTCACCAGCACATCAAATCCAACTGCAAGTGGCAACAAGAAGTTGCCTTGATACAATCACAACAGGGTAACGTTACGCCAGTATGGAGAAACGATTCAAACGTTTGTCTGAGTCTGCATCTGTACACTACAATAAGTCATTCAAAAGCAAGTGGAAAAAACATCTACAATATTGGAGGGAAAACCACCCTTTCATGTATCACATTTAAACAGTTTGGTGTCAAAGTTGGCCGCACGCTGCACTTACTTTCGCTTTGTACGGCGTGCTGGAAAGGACATAAAATATACGAGCAGAGTGTTGACGCTTCCAGCTACGTATGCGCAAACATAGATGTGACGTGAGCAAACCGTCTGTCTTCTAGTAGCTGTGCCAAGATCAATCTGAATCATTACCTTCCGAAACTCGCAGAGACGAAGCGTGAGTAGCGAGCTGTCCATGATCTGGAGGCAGGAAAACTTTTTGTAGGAGTTTCTGATATAAATTACTTGTCATTTTGCCTCGAACGTCCCACCCGATTCCCCGCGAGCTTCTCCTCCTGTCCAATAAACGGTAATTCTCTATAATCTACTGAGCACAGAGAGTTCGCGAGCTGTGACGCAATCGTTAGCCTACTTTTTACAAAAACTGCTTCTACAGGGCCATAACGTTAGATACAAGGTAATGAGCATTTATACATGTCGTGTTTCTTTAGAAATAAAATAATGGACAAATGGAGTCTTTAAACGCCTCAAATGTGAAGTTAATTGCTGTCAAAAAAGTTGACGCCAAAATGATTGGGAGTCAATGGGATGCTTAACTGCAGTGGGGTTCCGTTAGCCAATGGCGGGCGTCCGGGGGGCGATATTTTTTTTCAACAGGGCTGGTAGGGAAGACACATGAAAATTCATTATGAAGTCATCCCTGATTGGTCTTAACACCCAGTTTTGACGGTAGTTTAGGCGGTGGTTTAGGGGTAGGTTCATCAGACCCCCATGGGCGGGTAGGTTTATGGTGGGGTTAGGGGTAGGTCATCAGACCAATCAGGGATGACTTCCCTAATGAATATTCATGAGTCTTCCCCTACCATCCTGTGAAAAAAAATATCGCGTTCGGGGGTACTTCAAAATAATACAAATCCCTGCACCCTTGGTTACAGCGGACGCTAAGAGTTCCTAACTGCGCAGATAGGAGGCAGGCAGCATCAATATTGCCTGACGCATTTCTATTAGTTGTCTAACTAAAAGCAAACATACTGCATTACAAATTCAACGATTCCTGCTCGTCAAATGCAGGATACGTTAAAAATGGCGGCTGAATCTGAATTTGATGAAGAAGAGGAGCCTTTGTTCAGCGATCCCGGATGAGTTTATAAGACATCGATGATCATGAAAGGCGAAGAGGCTGCAATGGAATCCGCGATACCTCAACATGAGACAGTCACCATGCACATCAGATTAACTAAAACTGCGTAAACTAAATTGAAATTGGGATTAAATTGGGATTTTAAATATTTTTCCTGAGCAATAATATTGTGATATTTTTCATTACAGTTTTTTTTTAATGTGCATAGAAAACAAAGGTAGATATTTTTAAAGGAACTGTTACTTTATGTTTATTTTTCCTTGTGTCTTTATAATATGTGTATGCTTTTTGATGTTTTCTTTGAGTTTCAGATCATCGCTGCATTTGCTAACAGTGCTGCCGGTGGTCCTTTTAAAAACTCCTCTCCTCCAGAGGAAACAGAGGAGACTGTTGCGGCGTCGGGTCGGTCGCAATGGCTCAGACTTCCTGCCAGCCGCCAGATCAAAATATTATTTTCGTGTTTCCTTTGGTTGTGTGTTTTATTTAGAATGTGGTAATGTAGGAGAGACCTGCCCTTTTGTTTGGAACTTATTTATTATATGTTTTTGATTGCTTATTGACGGCCTGCTGGAAGCCAATTTATTATTCATTTATTGCGTCTTACCCCCAACGGACGTAATAGGAACAATTTTCAACCTCATGTGATTCTGTGTGTGAAATGATGACAGAATTTTATTTGTTGAATCAGATTGATTAAAGTTAACTAAAACTAAAACAATAAAAAGTATTTCTTGAAATAAAATAAAATAAGCATTTTATAATTATAAGCAGGGCCCCAAATTAACACTCGCCAATCGTCAAATGCGAGTACAAATCGGAGTAGCCTATATGTCAATCGCCAGTTGGTCCGTAAAATTTGTATGAATTCTGACAATGCAATGTTGTTGAACATGAACGTAAGCAAACGTGAACGATGCTCGGGACAGTTGAGGGGCCAGTGTTGCATTGTCACGAAAGTTTAAGCCTTACCAATTTAATTATTCAAGCTCAAGGGTAAGGGAACTCAGTTCGTTACTCGTGCGCTGTGAGGGAAGTTTTGTGTGTCTAGAAAGCTGCGTCTCAGACAGCATGAGATAGCCTACTGAATTGAGCTCTCTTTCACGTCTTCTTGTGCTTGCCTTGAACTGACATACTCAAACAAAATTATGTCAAAATGCCCATCTTGGCAAATATCCCGAAATAGTCAGTTAGGCTATGTCTTAAGTGAACGTAAACAGTTGAGAAAGAAAATGCATGTGTATCTTTTCTATTTTAAAATGTAATTTATTCCTGTGGTCAAAGCTGAATTTTCAGCATCATTACTCCAGTTTTCAGTGTCACACGATCCTTCAGAAATCAATCGAATATGTTGATTTGGAGCTCAAAAAAAACATTTCTGATTATTATTAATGTATGAAACAGTTGTTTAACATTTTTCAGGATTCTTTGATGAATAGCAAGTTGAATGAACAGCATTATTGCAATTATTAAATTTATTGGTAACACTTTACAATAAGGTCTCATTTGTTAACATTAGTAGCCTATACCATGAACTAACAATGAGCAATGCATTTGTTACAGTATTTATTAATCTTTGTTAATGCCATTTAATAAAAATACAGTTGTTCATTGTTTGTTCATGTTCACTAATGTTCACTAATGTTAACTAATGAAACTTATTGTAAAGTGTTACCAATTTATTAAATAGAAATCTCTTGTAACATTTTAAATGTCTTCATTTCATTCATCTTCATTTCTCCATCCTTGATGAATAAGTATCAATTTCTCTCTTTTTAAATCTAATCAACAATGTTTGAATGATATCATTGTTTACACAAAAATGTTAAGCAGCAAAAACTGTTTTCAAACTTGATAATAATAATAAATATTAATAATTGTTTCTTGAGCAGCAAATCAGCATATTAAAATTATTTCTGAAGGATCATGTGACACTGAGGACTGGAATAATGATGCTGAAAATTCAGCTTTGCCATCACAGGAATAAATTATATTAAAATAGAAACAGTTATTTCAAATTGTCATATTTCATATTACTGTTTTTACAGTATTTTTGATTAAATAAATGCAGCCTTGTTGAGCACAAGAGACTTCTTACAAAAACATTAAAAAAAAAAATGTTTCCAAACTTTTGACAGGTATTGTATAATGAATAAAATGTTGAATCCATTTCAAATATAGGCTAATATTTATTTTGATGAAAATGTTAATTAATTTGCAGTTCTTCTAATGAGTGACAATGACTACCTCCAGGGTATTCTGGCGGAAACTATTATCATGGTAAATATTTGCATGGTCCAAAAGTAGCCAAAACTGAATGGATAAAATATGATCTCATAATAAATAATTTTCTAGCATTCTAGCTGACAGCAACGTTTGAAATATTGCAAATGATTTGAGTGTTACCAGGAAGTCAGGTGATTGTGAAATCTGTCTTTTCTACTGTTTATGTTTGTAACGTCTACACACAATTTTAACTGTGAAGATTATAAGGTTCTGTTGTAAAGTTTTTCTTTCTTCAAAGCAGACCAGGAGACGGCAGTTCGTGATGTGGTCACGTAATTTAATCTATTTATTCGTGGCAGGGACACGTTAATTTCGTTATTTTCGTAACTCCAGCACGTTTTTTAAACTAATGCATTTCAAATGGATGAATCTTTCGTGCAACCAGCACGATTCTTTCTGCCGTTATTTTCGTAATTTCAGCACGTTTTTTAAACTAATGCATTTCAATTGGATGAATCTTTCGTGAAACAGCACGATTCTTTCTGGAACCCTGGCCTGCAGCGTTGAAATTTGACGACTGGGTCAGCAAGCACGACCAACAAAAAATATTCATGGCGAGTCAATGGCTGCCCCTAGATAATTTTTTACTGCCCACCAACTGGTTATTGTTTAAAAACACCCTCGCAATCTGATATCAAAGTCCCTCTGCGCAAAGGATTTAGCGCGATCAATCACGTGATTTTAACAACAACGCACACGGTGTGCAACCGCATTCAACGCTCAAATGCAGGTAAACCGGAAATCAGAGGTGAGTTTGACCAAACCAACCCTCAACTGCAGGTAAAACGGCATTAAAAGGTGAGTTTAACAACGCTCCAAGGCGCATGCAAGTAATCAGTTTAAGCGGAGTTCGGCAAGATGGCGGAACGGGCAAGCAGCACTTTCTGAGCTCTCGTTCACCTGCCCCGGAATTTTTTACTTCAAAATTCAATGTGATTGGTTTAAAGGTTAAAAACAGTTAACTGAACTTTTAAATTAGGATTTGAAACTCTCTATTCCATATTTTTAAAGCCCAATCTAAGTTTTAACCAAAAATGCCAAACGGAAAGTCAGACGTTAGATCAGTCGCTAACGTTACCTCATTCCAACAAACACGGACCATGATTACGGGCAGATGGATGTTACAACCAGTGGTGGTGGGACAAAGAGAAAAGGTTCCCCTCCAACTCCATCGAAAGGTACAGTGCCACCTTCGAAGGTTAAAACCTCACAGGATTTGTCTGAAGTGCCAAACGCGTCCCTTGTTGAAGCTATAGAAAAGCTCACCTCCAGAATTGACCGCTTCGGCGACCAGCTGAGAGAAACCTCTGTCATGGAAGGCTAATGTACCAGACTAGTGAGCTGAATGTGCCACTGAGATTAAAGAGTGCAAGGTCAATATTCAAGCGAATGAAAAAGAGTTGCCCATCTTGTTAAAATGGCTAAACGAGGAGCTGAAGGATAAAGTCACGGAGGTGGAAGCCGTTATAAAGAGACGCCTGTAACCTTAAAATAACATGTTTGAAAGAAAAAGTTGACGAAAACACCCGAGACGTTTGTCAAGAGTATCCTGTCTACATTAGCGCCGCAGTGAACACATCGATGGATTCGGTAGTTGATACTGTGCACCGCATCGGGAAGAAAAGAAAGAGGGGAGAGATCGTCAAGGTATTATCCAGATCAGCCGTGCACCATGAGATTCCACCACGTGGACGCCATCCAGGAAGTTGTCCAAAAACTCTAAAGTTTGCAAGGAATTTGGGATTTCATTTTCAAGCAAGACTTTTTGCAAAGCTGACAGGGAGGCTCGTGCAGCTGCATGGCCGAATATGGAGCCGGCCAGGGCGTCTGGCCAAATGTGTATTACAGAGGACATGAGGGCTACATCAACGGTAACAGGTGTTACTCCAGGATAGAACAGCGTTTTTGGACAAAGGCACGTCATTAATCTAATCAATCAAACAGATTGAATCTTTATCACCTCAGGTATCTATTGATAAGTTCTGCCCTAAACCGAAATATAATATCCTGTAGAAATATCTGTTGTAGTTAAAAAGGCATGTTAATACATTATGAGTTTAATCAGTTTAATTATCACCCTCATGTAAAGACGGGAGGAAAAAATGAAATAAAATAAAATTCTTTAAGTTGTTAGCATTTTTAATTTAACATCAGGGTTTATATAACCTTTAGAATAAAGGGAGGGGGTTTTTGATTCAACGTTTACAAACAAAGTAAACTTCAACATAAGATATTAAAGCATGTTCACTTTAGAATCCTTAGTTTTAAAAAGGAAAACAGGTTGTTTTATAATTACCTCTGGATCACATATATAAAAATTATTGATAGTTGGCCTTGCAATGTTTACTTCAAGAATCTTACTTAAATCTTTATTTTACTTGTTTTTCCTATAATTCCCTGTTTATTATGTTTTCTCATAACCAGGTGTTTTCTATGTTTCACTTAATACTAAGGGTCACTAAGAATTTGTTAAAAGGAAATCAGTATTTCCTTTTTTTGTAAAAATGAAAGGGCACAATGTTTTTTTTCTCCAAGAAACTCACCCTGTGACTCACTGGATGAAAAATTCTGGTCACCCCATATGGGGAGAGAAAAAGTCTCTTCTCTCATGGGTTCTAATAGGTCAGCAGGCGTTTCTATACTCTTAAACCACTTTCCTGTGAAAATACTACACCACTGCTAAGGACAGTTTTGGTCAATGATATTATGCCGTTTCTGTAATAGAGGATAGTTTTTGATACGGGAAATAAAAATATGGATATAATAATCAAAACCAAACAAAACGTTGATTGATGATGTTATCAGAGTTGCAAAGGATTAGGTAAGAAGGTATCCAACTGATAATTTATTATTTTCGGCGGATGAAATTTAAATATGTAAGTAGATGAATGGCTTGAAAGATCTCCCTCAAAAAATACAAGGACATCATTATAATCCTGTATTTGCTTAGACTATTGTGTGTGTATAATTTGATAGATGTATGGCGGGACTAAAAACCCATTGTATCCAAGCTTCACATGTTTTAAAACCGTGATGGTTCAGTGAAATCTAGATTAGATTTCCTGCTGGTTTCTGATTTGGATCTGGTCTGGAGTCAATCTCTACAGTTCTGCTGCACCTTTAACTGACCACTGTATGGATAAACTTAATCTTAAACCTCTAAACGAGCTTAATAAATTCAAAGGCCAAAAGGGTTACGGAAATCAATTCAATTCTTCTAAACAGTGACATTTTTTAAAAAAATCATAGCTAACAATTAAGTCATGTTACAGAGATTCTAATTTTACAACGTATAGGGAAAAATGGGAATTTTTAAAATATAAGTGGCGTCAGATCTCTATATCTTCGGGTAAATTATTAAGCAGGAATTAGCAGAAAAAAAAGAATTAGAAATTATTAAGAAATAAAACAGTATTGATTAGACCTTCTTTAAATGACATTGACAAAACAAAAACTTCTTCTTTAACAATCTTCACTAGTCAAAATTAATGTTGATAAAAGCATAAGGAGCGTATATAAGATCAAGGGCGAAGTGGATAGAGTAGGGCGAAAAGAGCTCTGCAATATTTTTGTAGATTAGAGAAAAAGAGACAAGAGCGTAATGGTATAAAATCTTGCTAATTAATAACCAAGAATGCACAGATCCTGAAAGATTTCTAAGGAAGTTTATAGTTTCTACAGTAAACTCTAATTCTCCTCTTATCACACTCAGATGCTGATGTTTTTTCTTTGATCTTATTAAAGATTGGACCCCAAAGTAGATGAAGTTTTAAAAATAATTTGTGATGCTGAATTTAGTATGATAGAAGAGGAAAAAGCCATGAATTGTTTCTCATTAGATAAGTCGCCCGGTTCAGATGGCTTAAACGAGTAACTTCAATAGACATTTATGGGAGAATATTTTATAGAACCTTTGTTTTAATATGTAAAAGAAATATCCTGAATCCCACTTTCTTCAACCACTATGAAACAAGGAGTATTACACTCATCCGCCAAACCTGGGTAAAAATCCTATTTAATAGACAACTTTAGCCCATAACCCTGCAAAATAATGACTATAAACATGTTTTTAACTCAAATTATGCAACAGATTAAAATCTGGATTTTCACAGATTATTTCAGAGACACAGTCAGGTTTTTTAAAGGGCGCTCAATCACAAAATAATAACGACAATGTGCTTGATTGTACTGGATTATAATTATTTGATTGAAGATGGTTTTATTTTATTTTTAGATTTTTTTAAAGACTTTTGACACGGTTGAACACAATTTTATGTTTCGCACTTTAAATTATTTGGACTTGGGAGAAAATTTTTATTAATTTTGTCAAATTATTTTATAAGAACACTACTAGCTCGTTATATACCTAGGGGTACATCATCAAGATTTTTCAATTGATAGAGGAAATCAAACAAAGGTTGTCCTATCTCACCCTGCTCTTATAATTGCTGCGCGGAATGCTTTCCATCTAATATAAAACATTCTGATTTTGAAAAATTATATGTTCAGTAAACAGTTTAGTCATTAGCCAATTTGGCTATGACAACAACCATATTCATGGAAAAACATTAACCAAGTTTCGCAAAAATTCTCCAAACTGTAGAGCTTTTCTCTAAGGCCAACTGGTTTAAATTTAAATCTGAAAAAATGTGAATTATTACCATTCCATAACTCCACTACTGTCAACCTTTATAATATTCCTATTAAAGATACCGATAAATACCAAGTATATCACATATTACACAGGATAGTGCCACACTTAATAATCTACCAACAATCTGGAATTATTCTAGATAAGTGTAAAACTTATATTAAATTTATAGTGGTCTCAAAGAGACATTTCTATTAGTGGCCCCGAATTTTTCTTTCAAAAATGGAATGCATTTCTAGAACTTATACCACCCAGCTTACTCAATTTCACTTCTAAGAAGTGCAATAAAAGCATAAATCAAGCCCAACTTCAATTTTACTGGAAAAGAAACACACACTACATTAGAAGAGGAGTCTTGGTTAAAGAATATGATGAAGGAGGGATAAAAGCAATTTGAACATTGAATGTATTCAATGGTACTATTAAAATTAATTGGCTAAGTATCCTTTTTTGAAAAATGAATATAGTTTTATGGTTACCATATTCCTCAGGCAAATTTTTTATAAAAAATAAGGAGAGTCACTTCTCCTTCTTAGATGTATTATGACCTTAACAAACTCCCGTTAAGTTATCAGCGTTTCATCAACAGGTTTTTTACTTACTGAAAATGATCTACAAGCATAATTTCAGTCCTCATAACATCCCTTTGTGGCAACTGTAGGTATGTGACATTTAGTAATAAGTCTGTTATTTACAATAATTGGTGGGAGAAAGGAATATGGTCAATAAACGCATATTTTAGACATACCGGACGCATTATGTCCTTTGAGACTTTCCTGTCCAAATTTGATTTATTTGACCAGAAAACAGTACGATAACATTAATCAAAGCAATTACCACAATCTATAATCCAGATGTCTTTAAGCGTTTTTCCATAGTAATGTAACCCCCCTGTCTTCCATGCTTTTGGTATGGAGTTTCTCTTACTCATATAAATTTAACCTAATTTTACAATTCGGAAAGGCTTTGTGAAGAAAATTAAACCCTTATTCCTCAAATAAGAATTCAATTTGTAAATAGTTTTCCAGTACCAAGAAGTTAAAATTTTAAAGAACAAAATTTCTTAAATTTCCAGTTTGCACCCCAAACAAAGAAGTGCATTTATAAAATTCTAATGGAGTGTATCCCATCTAAAGAATTTTTTGTGAGATAACGATTCGGTTTTGAGGTTAATATGATTGCTCATAATTTTGTATATCAGATTGAGAAACAAAGAACATCTGTTTTATGAATGTAAATTTTGCTTATACCTTTTGGGAGGATTTTGGCATTATTGCCTTAATTTGAAGATTTGCCTGCATAAAAAGGAAAAAATCATTTTTGGTATGTTTATGAAAGATGAAGCGCATGACTTGGCAGTTAATACGTTCATAATCCTGGGGAAATTCTTTTTACACAAGAATAGATTCCTGAAAACACTTCCAAACTTTAAAGGGATACTCCACTTTTTTCGGAAATAAGCTCATTTTACATCTCCCCCAGAGTTAAACAGTTGAGTTTTACCGTTTTCGAATCCATTCAAATCCGAACTCCCGTTTCTGACGGTACCACTTTTAGCATAGCTTAGCACAGATCATTGATTCTGATGAGTCCAGTAGCTTTCTTTCAAAATGACAAAAAGAGTTTCAATATTCCTATTAAAACTTGAATCTTCTGTAGTTAAACCGTGTACGTAAGACGACGGAAAATGAAAAAGTTTGCCGATTTTCTACAGCCAATATGGCTATGAACTAACTCTCATTCCAGCGTAATAAATCAAGGAACAGTGTGTCTGTACCATGGGGTCAGCAGGCTAATGATATGAACGCAGCGCCTGAACATAGTTCCCCACTTGGGTAACTTCTTCCAACGTGACCGGGCTCCTAAGTTGTCTAACCCTATGAACCTATTTTCAGGCGCACTGCGTCATAACATTACGCCTGCAGCACTCATGGTACAGCCACACAGTATTCCTGAATATTACCCGAATGAGAGTAGTTCCTAGTCATATTGGCTTAGAAAATCGCAACTTTTCATTTTCCGTCGATCTTAGTCACGGTTTTAACTACAGAAGAGTCAAGATTAATTAGGGGGGGGGGAAAAAGGGGGAGGAAAAATATTGAAACTCTTGGTCATTTTGAAAGAAATTCTACTGGACTCATCAAAACAATAATCTGTGCTAAGCTATGCTAAAATTGTACGCAGAAACCGGAGTTCGGCTTGAATGATTCTAAAACGGTAAAACTCAACTGTTTAACTCTGGGGGAGATGTAAAATGAGCATATTTCCGAAAAAAGTGGAGTATCCCTTTAATGTTTTTCATAGAGAACTGTGTCATTATTTTTTATCACTAAAGTTAATGAAGAAAAAGAATGCCGTAATCTTAACTACTTGATAGATGATGAGTGAATCTTCTGAAAAGTGAAAACCCCTAGGTTGTTGTTGTGTCTCTTTCTCTTTTTTTTTTTTTTTTTTTTTTTTTTTTTATTAATTTTTTGTATTTTCTATCATATGTAAGGTGCTTGTCTGTTGTCTGTGAAGACGTTTCATTTGTTGTACCAGGCCAATTATGGTTGTTAATATTGTTCAATAAAAAAAAATAAAAAAATAAAAAAAAGTAATCAGTTTAAGCATTTTCTTGTCATAGGTAAGTTAGGACGCTGACTGCTTTAACTAGAGCATGCTGGATAACGTATTTTTATCGGAGGTTTGCTGATTTTAATAAATATATATCATATGCTACGATTGTGTTCAATTAATCAGTTTTATTTGTATTTTTTTATTATTATTAAATCCTCTAATTAATAACGCTGACGTCACCGTATGGGTCGATCCCAAGGTCCATTGCGATTTTCCGCTCGGTAAGAACATAGATGTCTCGTGCACACTGCTGGCCAATGGAGGTCGACGTCCGCACGTGGCGGCCATCTTGCGACAGTGTACTCGCTCACTACTTCAATGGTGCATGTACTTTTAAATAACCATAACTTGCTCAATTTTCTACCGATTGTTTTCAACGGTTTGTTGTTTTATAAATCGTCAGAGATGTAGTTATGACACTGCATAAATACACTGCATACATATGAAAAATTATAACAAACTCATTTTCAAGCTTCGGAATTATACCACTTATATAACGTTTGTAAGAAACCAAAACCCTATTTGTAAATACGTCAAGATTTCACAGCGAGATAAGAGGATTTGTGTGCGTGCCTGATCAATCACCTTAATGTGCCACAAGCACTGTCCACAAGATGGCCGAACGATGATGCCGGAAGTGACTTCGGCCATAAAGACATCTAACGTTTAAATATGATATATCTGGGTAAAAAGTATAATTAATAGAGACGGCAGTTTTCGTTATGTAGTCACGTAATTGGACAAACACGATTTTATGTTTCGTATTTTCGTAACTCCAGCACGTTTTTAAACAATGCATTTCAATTGGAAGCATCATTTTGCAACAGGCACGAAAATTCTTTCTGCCAATCGGGCTGGAGCACAGAAGCTGTTTAATCAACATTATTAACGAGATCTTATCACGGTTTTATATATTAAATTATGAATTATTATTTTCGGTCTTTTTCGTTATTATTTCGAAGCTGGATGCTTTGCTTGTTCATTGAATAGTTTTTTTAAAACCATAACGTCTACAATCTATCAACATTTATTTAGATGTCATCATTGTATTCATTAATTTCTTTATTTTAATATTATTATTTCGGTCTTGAAATATTACAGTAAGTCAGAACACGGGCCGAGCGGGTTTTTAAAAAAAGTTTTTTAAAAATTGAAAAGTCCAAAGATCTGTAGGCCCTATCTCCAAGCTTAAATGATATTTAACATACGTTTGTGATGTTTTTATATTTTTTATTATTTTTATTTTTATTTTATTTTTTGGTTCTTTTTATTTAAACTATATTGTTACGAAATGTGAAAATGTGTAAAGGTTATGTGTCAAGGACACATAACCATAAAAAAAGTGTTTTTTTTTACAGTAAGTTAAGCTCCGAAATATATATTTTTTTAAGTTCCAGGGAGTTTCTTCTGATGCTCTGTTGAAATAATAAAAATAATTTTTAATTCGTTTAATTATTATTATTATTATTATTATTATTTCCCCACAATATCCGGATGACGGAGCTCGCGCCAATTACTTCTCTGGAGTCGTTGATTAAGGTAGGCTAAAATTATTACCTCATGAACAAGCTATAAATATACGTGCAAAAGTGTTGTCAAGTATGTAACGTTATGTTGCTGGGGTATTGTCATGACTGCCTTATGCCCTATTTTAACTTTTTTTGTGACATTGCTTTGGTGTTTCCATTTGTCTGATATAAAACCCTATAAAGTGCTAACTGCATGTCCTAGCATGTCACATGTTAGTGTAGCCTACTAGTTCACAAACTTTTTCTCAACTCTTCCTTTTAACTTTTCGTGTATTTTAATAATGTGATATTAACATTTGACATGCATTAGACATGAAATTGTCACATTTTTCCTTTATCAATAGGACTGTGTTCTGTCTCTCATCTGGGCAACACACACACACACACATACACACACCCACACACACACACACTGTATTATTGTGTAAATGGCAGTTAAAAATCATAGAAATGTTTACCCTTATCACAATGTCATCACAAACAAAGTTCAAAACTCAGAAGAATGACTGGTTAAGACAATTTGACCATTGAAATTAAGAAAGCATATAGCATCCCTTGCATAGTGTGATATTAATTCAGAATGTTTCTATCGGTATTTATGCCTATATTATACATAAATAACTTTCTCTTTTTTTTTCTTTTTTTTTTTCAGACAACATGGTTTCTAATCAAAAGAAATGCCCCAACTGCCCCCAGGTCATGCCCTGTGCCACTAAGGTTTGTAAGGCCTGTGGGGCAGAGCAGCCCAAGAAGGCTCGTTTGATGAAGAGGCTGCAGGCCCTTGATATGAAGAAGGGGAGTGGCTTGTCAATCTTAAAAAAAAAAAAATCTTAAAAAATCTTTAAAAAAAACACAATAAGGCAGCCATGCGGGATGAAGCCATCATTTTGGTGTGTACAATTAACACTACCTTTTTTAATAGGGTTGCCACATTTACCAGTCCTGATTGAGTGACATTTTTGACAGAAGATCATAATATATTTTTCAAATTCTTTTATTTTTATTTTTGAAAAGAGCGATTTAAGCCAGATTTCTGAAATATAGGGTTTACCGACCTCTAAACAGTTTAAACACCAAATGCAACTTGAAGGTTCTCTTTCACACAGTTAAAGCCTAGTGCAGGCGTGTTAAACTCAAATACACGGTGGTCCAAAATTAAAAACTGGGTCCAAGTTGCGGGCCAGGTAAATCTTTATATTGAAAAACTGACTTAAATTGAACATTGAATCACCTTTCAGTAGTATGTAATGAATTTAATGTAGTCATGGCATTCATGTAATATTAATAAGGAATTTAGGTACTACTGTTAAAAGTGGAGTTCAACTTTAAAAACAGATTCTTCAGAAATGAATAGAATAGAATAGAATAGAATAGAATAGAATAGAATAGAATAGAATAGAATAGAATGCCTTTTATTGTTATCATACACATGTACAACGAGATTGAAGCAACTCCTTTTCCAGTGTCAACATGTACGTAAGAGAAATGTGTCAACAAGGAATAAAATTAGTATTGCAAAAGAGCGGGGGGGGGTGTAAGGTGCACAGTTCTAAGAAGCTATATACATTAAAATAGAAAGATAAATATGGTTTGTATACTGTGTGATTTTGATTGTATCAGAAGTATTAAATATTAAGTATTAAATATTGAACAGTAATGAAATTGCACAGAATATCAGTGTTATCAAAAGTATTAAATGTTAAATATTGCACAGTAGGTGGGTAGAAGAAAGTCCGGGGATCGGGGGGTGAGTGTGGAGTCAGTGCCTGTGTGAGTTCAAATTGGTTATGGCTTTTGGGAACAGGCCAGCAGATTAACCATTAAGGTCACTGACTGTTAACTTGAAAGGCATTAATGAACTAAGTAACCTTTGCCAAAAAATCGCTCTCCAGAACATTCTCATTCACGGTTCCATGCTGGTGGAATGATCTCCCCACCGTCATCCGGAATGCAGAATCCCTGACAACATTCAAAAGACAACCGAAAATTCATTTATTTCGTGAGCACTTAACCTTAAAAAAAAACATACAGTATGAATAGGTTCACCAAAGTAAAGAACAAAGCTATATTGTGTATTTTACTAAATCCTGGATCCTAGATGTCCCACCTTCCTCCTCGTAGAACTAATCCTGTTATGTATTTGCAATGTATTGAAATGCATTGATTTTCAGTGTAAACCTATTCATTTGGGGTGGTAAAACATGAAAGATGGGTGAAAAAAAATCATATACAGGGCTGAACATTAATGTTTGCCCTTGGCTACCAAATTCATACAAGTTGCAACCAGATTTTGACTTTTAACCACTTTTAAAATTTAACGTTGAGTCCTTGATCTGTTAATAATTCTAACATCAAATTCAAGCCAGAGATTATTTTTCATACACAGTAAATTTGACAAAATAGAAACTTCACTTTTGAGGATGACTCAGTAATTTTGCTTTTGATGGTCATAAGTGCATTCGAATTATGTCAATATGATCAGAGGAACTTAGTATAATATGACATAATAATGTGCAGTTTTTTGTCAATGTTTGGGCTTACAACATATTTCGAGTCTTGCCTCAAACTGAATTTACACTCAGGTTTTTTGATTACATAAATTTTTTATCCTTTACAAATAAATGTCTTTGCAGCTTGAGAAGCTACATGCAATGGGCTACAAGCCACTCCTCCTCCTTCAGAAGGAAGGCAATGGGAAGAAACCTAAAATAACTTCCCTCACCCCAAGATGTGAACTGGACCCGCTGGCTACACAACACCTCAGTAAAATGACAGCATTTTATGAGTTGGTTTGTACAGGTGAGATGTACAGTATATTTTTTTTCAGTCGCCATACAGTGTACAGTTGATTGTCAATCCTTCCCTATTTTTTCAGCACTTATCAAATATTTATATTTTATAAAACAAATGACAACCTTATTACATTTCAACGTTGTGGAATGTTGGTTACATGGCAAGACAATCGTGGCAAACAAGACACTGTCCACTGAAGGTAGAACTACTTTTTGTTGTGGAGAAACTAAGTCAAAAAATAAATAAATAAACAATACTCTGATGTTTTAAGGTTATAATTCCAGCCATGTTCAATACATAGCCCTGTTAATATAGGTTACCAAAGTTATCTGAAATTTGGTAAAACATAGTTGGGTTTTCTTTAGATGGCAGTTCGGTGTATGTTGCACCAAGTTTCCCTGTTTTCCCCATTGTTTTGCCTTTAGCTATTCACGCCTTAACCAAAATCATGTAAACTTGCATCCAGTGTGAAAAATAGCCTATAGCCCATTTTTTTGCCTGTGTTTCAGAAATATATAAATGCATACAAGATAATAAATATAGTCTTAAAATTCTTTTGTGTGGGAATGTCAAATAATATGCCTGTTTGAATTTTTATAATACATTATATTTTAGCCTCATTCCTACTTTTTTTTTCTAATCAAATTTGAACAGGTTGGAAGGCGAGTGAGGACACTGTCCTCACCCTGACCCTCACCCCCTGTGACGAGCAGGGCACCTCAGGAGAGGCGGGGCCAGAAATCCTCGTGGAGGAGGCGGGGCCGGAAGGCCTTGTGGAGGAGGAGGGGCCGGAAGGCCTCGTGGAGGAGGCGGGGCCGGAAGGCCTCGTGGAGAAGGAGGGGCCGGAAGGCCTCGTGGAGAAAGAGGGGCCGGAAGGCCTTGTGGAGGAGGAGGGGCCGGAAGGCCTCGTGGAGAAGGAGGGGCCGGAAGGCCTCGTGGAGAAGGAGGGGCCGGAAGGCCTCGTGGAGGAGGAGGGGCCGGAAGGCCTCGTGGAGGAGGAGGGGCCGGAAGGCCCCGCTGTGGTGACGGCAGGCCTTGTGGAGAAGGCGGGTGAAATACATCTACCTATAAAAGGTAACTCTTACAGCTAACTACAAAGCTCTTAAAGCAACATTCCACCGTGTTTTAGTTAATTCACTCACTTGCTGTCTACCAGAGAGTTAGATTAGGCAGGGACATATCATTTTTTTGTATTTGCATGCAACATCCCAGTTCGACATATCCCCCTATTAGCCTAATTCAATTGAAGTCGGAGAGGCAGACTAGCATGTAAGCTACAGGCTAGTTGTCTCCAACTGAAATCATTAGCTTAGATTGGCCCAAGTACTCCTGTGATTTGGCCAAGCTAAGCTAATGATGTCAGTTGTTACAATGGAGTTTATTGCACACATAAGAAAAGAGTATGTATGTTCTGTAGCCAACAACTTGTATCATCAATGTTTGCTGGGCAACATCCAACCGAATTGATTTTAGGTCTGATTGGGTGTTCATGATCATTTTTGTGGTAGGACATAGGTTACACAAGAGGGTGTGTGTGTGTGTGTGGGTGTGTGTGTGTGTGTGGTGTGTGTGTGTGTGATGTGTGTGTGTGTGTTGTGTGTGAGTGGTGTGTGTGTGTGGTGTGTGTGTGTGTGTGAGCGAGCAAGTGAGTGTGTAAATGTGTGCCTGTTTTAATGAAAATGTATAAAAAGACATACCTAGATAGTCCTTAATTGTTTGCCATTCCATACTTAGTTTGACATCTGATTTCTTCAAAACCACAGGGTCAACAGGGAAGAGAAAGCGGAAGTCAGGCATGTTTTGCATTTGTCAGGTTTTTTTAATGATATTGTTATTTGTAATAAATTCGGTAACACTTTAAAATACGGATCCTTCATTAATGAATAACTACACAGGAACAAATGAGTAACACAATATTAACAATCTAGTAACTACAGTTAATCAAACAAGTAACTCTGATTAACTGAATTAGTAAGTAATAGCACACAGCTTTAAGTGGAGTTTCACTATTAACAAATCAATAAACAACTATTTTTTTAATACTGTCCCCAAGAACTAACAGAATTTTTTTACAGATTTAAGTGTAGTTCACAATAACTAATCAATAACTAAAAAAAATTTATACTTCCCTGAGAAATAATGAAACAAATTCACAATTCCAATGCAAAACTTAATAACTAAGCAGGAAAAATTACTAGCACTTCAATTAACCTTACTGCTAGATACTGTACACTAATTACAATATGTCGTAACGTACAGGCCCTATGATTGGGAAAAGCTGTCAATAATTAGCCTATGCACTGCATGTCTTTTAGAGAACTATTCATAAACTAAATAATTTTTAAGAATTGTTTTTTATAAATGCACTTGTCTGGAACACTTACCCTGTGGCCGATTTTCCGGCATTCCTCTGGACGTGCTTTGAATAACTAAGCTCATCATGGTGAGTACTGGAACATACTGAGTCATCACCATCCAAATACCAGTTATCTTTATATTTAACCTACCTCTCAAAATTGGTTTTTATGTATGTCGCTTTGTTCATATTTATATAAATTATATATATTATATAAAATATGTGTGTGTATATATATCCTTAATGAAATAAGATGATTCTACCCTTTCGGGTTGGCTCTTCATTAGTAAGGCTACAAGCATGTGAATCATGATAACTAGTAATGACTCAAGTGTTAATGCATACTTTATAGGACTTACAAATTATTTGGATCTGTATTCTAAAGTGAAGATCATGTTAACTAACTAGTAATGACTCAAGTGTTACTACATACCCCTATAGGAACTACTAATTAGTTGGATCCGTATTCTAAAGTGAAGATCATGTTAACTAACTAGTAATGACACAAGTGTTTACTAACATACCTCTATAGGAACTACTAATTATTTTGGATCCGTATTCTAAAGTGAAGATCATGTTAACTAACTAGTAATGACTCAAGTGTCTCAAAGTGACTCAAGCTATAATAAAATAACTGGTATTTGGATGGCTTGATGACTCAGTATGTTCCAGTACTCACCATGATGATTCTAGTTTATTCAAAGCCAGTCCCAGAGGGAATGCCGGAAAATCGGCCACAGGGTAAGTGTTCCAGACAAGTGCATTTATAAAAAAACAATTCTTAAAAATTATTTAGTTTATGAATAGTTCTCTAAAAGACAGCAGTGCATAGGCCTAATTATTGACAGCTTTCCCAAATCATAAGTCTGCTACGCTATTACATATTTATAAGTTAGTGTACAGAATCTAGCAGTAATGTTAATCTAGTGCTAGTAAATTTGTCCTGCATTAGTTATTATTATTTTTGCATGAATTGTGAATTTTTTTCATTATTTCTCTGGGAAGTATTGAAAAATAGTAGTTATTGATTAGTTATTAGTGAACTACCACTTAAATCTGTAAAAAAATTCAGTAGTTCTCTGTGAAGTATTAAAAAATAGTAGTTATTGATTAGTTATTAGTGAACTACCACTTAAATCTGTAAAAAAATTCTGTAGTTCTCTGTGAAGTATTAAAGAAATAGTAGTTATTGATTAGTTAATAGTGAATGAACTACCACTTAAATCTGTGTGCTATTACTTACTAATTCGTTAATCAGAGTTACTTGTTAGTTAATTGTAGTTACTAGATTGTTAATATTGTGTTACTCATTTGTTCCTGTGTAGTTATTCATTAACGAAGGATCCGTATTTTAAAGTGTTACCATAAATTCTATGATGAGCAAGACCGTTTCTGAATTGTTTGCCTTTTTTGAGTGGATATATGTATTTTTCTATCCCACAGAGGCAGAAATGGATAAAAGCAAAAAACAAAAACAAAAAAGTAAGTTTAAATGAATTAATACATTTGCATTCAGACTTGATATTTGATCACTTTGATGTGAATGCTTGACCTGGATATGTTAATGATGTTGTTGTGTTCCTAATCTGAGTTTTGATGCCTTCAGATTGCTCCTACCACACAGGCCTGGGTATTTATCCAATTAGGAGTGCTCTGAAAGAAAGAGTGAGAAAGGTAAGACATGCACAACTGAACACCATACTACTCTTTATTTGTTCTATTTACGTCAAAATAAAGTCAAAATGTAAGTTAAAATACCTGTCAATCACAGAAGTAAAGATGGCAAATAGTCAAATAATGTAAATATTGTATAAAGTATATACTACAGTCTCTTGACTAAAATACTTTAAATATCATGGTAAAACATGAAACAGGAATCATGGTGGCTGTTACCAAAGCCTGATGCAAAAAATTTGTAAGCATGTATTGTTGTTCCTGTCATAGGGCCAAACAGAATTACTTATTGACTGGGAGCCTTGTGCAGCATGGTATGTGTTCTACTATATGACAAATACAGAAATAAGATTGCTTTGACTCTCTATTTCACTCTCATTAACATTCCCAATCTAATAATTGAAATGTCACATGTAACGTCATTCTTTCCCTTCTGTTTTCAGTGGGAAACAGTGGACTCCTACTTGGGAGCCCAAGGAGTCATTTGTTTAAGCTTTTTAATTTTGTTAATTATGTAATATGTCATTTTATTTATTTTTATTGTACATTCCATATTCACAATGTTTTTTTATAGTAATTTTGTTATATTTCTATTCAAAATAAAGTGTTGTTTACAAGCCCTGAGTTGAAGATGGTAGATGTTCAACATTTTCTGCCATTTCAGAACTGGATAATTCAAGAATGCCTAACTCCATACAGAAACAGGTTCTTCTTTTGATATGTGGTTTATCAAGAGGTTAGTAAATTATTCAACCGAGCAAAATGGGTGCACAAATGGAAGCAGGACTCTTCATTCTCTCTATGAAGACTCTTCAATACATGCTGTAAGTCAGATGCAATTTATTGTAAAAAAAAAATCCCTCACAGATGACAGTGTTAATTATTTAAAATGAATGTGCAATATCCATAATGGTCATCACAAACACGTTTCCAACCTGGCAGTTTCCAACATTCATACAATAGAAGGTGATGTATGTGATTATTTACAATATTTGATAATTTGTGATTGTTTTGGGGGGTTTGATTGATGTGTGTGATTGATTTAGCTGAAACTTTATATTCTTGGTGGTTTAAAAAATGACCTTACATCTGTCACTTTACTGATGTTTTACCAGTTACTGCTCCTGATAGGCTGATGTGGTCCCACTCCATTATTTGGTTTCAGTTCCATCAATGGTCCTTGGTAAGGTAGATAAGTAAGTGTTGTACTATTTTGGACATCCTCAATTTTTTACTTTACCAACTTCTGTACACCCACTGGAAAATGTCAGCTGAGCATTACATATTTGTCCCCCCCCCAACCAGAAGCAAGCTGAAGAAGCCGGTCTTTCTCGTGTCCCACTTCCCTGTAGAAGTACCTCTCCACTGTTTGGTCGTTGATCCTTGGTAAGTACATCTTTCACTTTCATTTCACAGCCACACAATATGTCTGTGAATGACTGTAGTAATTTAATAAGTAAGGGATCATGTGTAGAACACCAGTCATTATATTGAAAATAACTCCCTACAAGGCGAACAGGTCTTGCTTCATTCTGAAGGGACTTATTTCCCAATAATGACTGGCATTTTGGCCATAAATCTATGTTTTTCCAATTTGATTTTTAGGCTCTCCTGTTATATTGTGGTGGTGAGACTGTAGAAGGACCCAAAAAGAAGATCCAAGAAGATAAGAATGCTCCAGTGGACAATGGTGGTGGTGGTGGTGCCGCTTTTACCTCATGCCGCTTTTAGCACACGGCTGTCCAATCAAACAGCCTGTTAAGCCTAAACACAACTCCACACACCTGTCCACCTGTCATCTGCTTGCATCCCTGTACTTTCCATTAAATGTATATTAAATGCAATTTTTGCAAAATATTGAGATATTTTTGTCACTTTCATACATATATGCATAGAGAAGACAATAATTGTGAGATACTTTTGTCACTTTCAAATAGACAACATTCAACAAAGTACAAATTAATTAAAAGAAGCAATGTCTGTAAATTAAATTAGTATGCATTACATTAATAAATATGGAATAGTTTTTAAATTTAGTATGTTAACAGTGTTTTATTGTTAAAGGTAGTTGTGCAGTTTGTGATCTGAGTTTATTTGATGGTTGTTGATGTTTACAGTCAAATAGATTATTCCCACTACTCCAGGTGTGCCCCCAATGTGTGTGGAGTGGACACTCTTCCTCTGATTGAATGTTCATGTATTGATAATCCATAGCATAAGTAACAATAAAAATGATTTCCTTCTAACAATGACAGAGAGAATAGAGGGCACCTTTCGTCAAAAAACTGACAGTTTTATTGCTTTATGGCCCTCAAAGCCCCGCCCCTTTTGACCGTGGGAATTTCCCACGCTAGCTCCTCCCACTTAGGGGCTGTACGTACACCGTGGGAAAATCGGACTTGTGACACACCTCCTAAGGGGTTGAGCATCTAAAGCGTGGGAAATTTCCCACGCTCAGTAGTTCTAAACAGTGTATATTAAAACTTTTAAAGAAATGTACAATAAAAACATAATCAGAGTGTGAGATCAGTGTTTTTATTAAAGAAGACAGATGTACATTCATCACTTTTAAAACGTTAAAACAACAGTGGAACAAGTTCAAATTGCATTTTCTCTAAAAAGAGTTATTAAAAAATGAGTTAATGTTATTTCAAGATGTTAAAACATTAAAAACTTTTTTCATTTACAAAAAGATCATTTTTAAAATGATGACTTGTAAGCATTTAACTTTCACATAGTATTTTGTAAAACTTTAACATAAAACAAACTAAAATTGCATTTTTCTCTAAAAAGAGTTATTAAAAAATGAGTTAATGTTATTTCAAGATGTTAAAACATTAAAACAAGTTTTTTTCATTTACAAAAAGATCATTTTTAAAATGTTGACTTGTAAGCATTTAACTTTCACATAGTATTTTGTAAAACTTTTACATAAAACACAAACATTGTTAAAAAGTCTTACGTTTCTACATACCATTCGTTAAAGGACTCAGAGTTTAAAAAATATATAAGTGTTTCCTTATGTTGGAGCAGAGTGGAGAACGTCTACTCACTCCCGAGGTCAGCGAGAAATGAAGTTCTGTGAGGCCTACAGAGAGACAGACACAAACCCCGCCCCTAGCCCCGCCCCAACAGCTGTCACCGTGGAAAACCCACACACCCCTTCAAGCTCCCAAATAGAAAACACATCCGGTCATCTCCGTGGTCGAACTTAAATGACCAAAGAAAACCGATGCAACGGCTTGAAGAGACCACACCCCCTAACACACCCCTCTCAAAGCTGAGAGGTCAATTTTGATTTAAGGGTCCTCCCTAAAATGACATCACGTGGGAATCCCTCATCCCTCCCTCCCTCCCTCCCTCCCTTCCCACAACGTCACAGTCACATGAGCTGTTTAAAAAGGAGCGCAAACATGACAAGAGCTACTTGTGGTTTTATTCAAGTAGAACACTATGGCTACGTCAGACCCCAAAACTCCTGAAACATTGATGAAGCTATGGAGGATTCTACCTTAGAGCCGCAAATAAAAACATAGTTACCAGGACCTGTTTAACGCGATTTCTCCACGAGCCGGCGGAGCGCAAATGAAATAGGCTACTTTTCACTTGTCTGGAGGACGTGCGTGTACATATGACTTTGACAAAAAACAATCGTGAAGTCAGATTGGTTAATGGATAACGACGAGCGATTCACAACGAATACAACGGAGGATCCCAATTTGGTTTTTTTTACGGAAAGGGATTGGATTTTATTTTATACAGGAGTATGGAGAGATTTGAAAGATGATGGGAGTGAACCGGTTTTCATAGCAGAGTGGGCTGGATTAACCACGGTTGCAAGATACTGACTTCTCGCGGATTATATAAAAAAAACACCCAGAGGATTACGTTTACATACTTTTTTGGAATGGATGTACCCAAATGTTCGTAGCCTATTTCTGAGGATGAGCATTTAAAATAGCCTACTACGATTTAAAATTCATGTTTCAATGGAAGGTTTACCTGTGTTGGAACAGATTTTTTCTAAAATCACGTAGCTTTTTTTAAATAGAGCGACGCATTTGGATCTGTTGATGGATATACGCACCAATAGGATTACCGGCTGCAACGAATGGATACCCACAGAAAAGCATCGATTGGCTGAATAAATTTTGTGATTATTTAATCCTTTCTATGCAAAGTACTTTGAATTGCCAGTGTATGAAATGTGCTATATTAATAAACTTGCTATGCTTTGCTTCGCCTATGTCACAGGAGAAATTATATTTAATTTACAACTCTATGCTCTCATACAGGCTAGAACTGGCTCACACTCACACAAATTCGCTCGGTTGAAAAAATGGTATTTTGTCATTTAAACATCTGAAATTAAACATCTGAAATTTGCCTGTATTCATAAAATATGTCCTCACTGGTGTAAAATGACCTCTGCCAATAATCTGACTTATCCTCGTAAGCGAAACATTTCTTATCTTTATTTACATGACGGGTAAGTCCATGGAGGCTTCTATGTCGTTCCGCCATCTTGAAAAACTAAAGGGCCAGATAGCACTAGCCTACTTAGTGAATATTTGTTAACTTCACTAAAAGTCCAAAATTAACTAAAACATGAGTTTTTATTTTTTTTAAACAACTGTTATTTTTGTAATTATAAATCTAGTGTTAGGTGGGCGGAGACTCGGCTTCACACATGATCTATACTCATTCATGTTTCTACCGTCGATGAGTGATGTATAATACGGAACTTAAAACTAAACTTTAGTAGCATATTGTATTTTAGTTGATGTTGTTTTGAACGGTTTTTTAAATCTGTATGTGAAGGACCACATTCTAACTTTTTTCAGATAACGTTGTAAAATGTACGAATACTAAACCATTGCATTTTAACTTTATACAGTGTTTTTAAAAAGTTTTAAATATATATGGAAAACAAAACTTTTCTTTAATTAAAAACAACTCGCTGATCTGTTACCCAATAGGCCTACATTGCTTCACTTTTTTTAAAGTTTAAAGCACGTTGTTTTTAACGTTTTAACATTTTACAAATGTATGAACGCTAAATACGTGTATTTTAAATTTGTACAACGTTTTAATGACTTTAAACACTATGTAATTGTGAAAGTACAACTTTTCTTCAAATGTATGTTAGAAAATAGAAATATTTGCTTGATATAATTTTAATACATGTTGTTTTAGATGTTTTAATTCTAGAACATGTTTGAAATTCAAACTTTTTTAACATTTTACAAATGTGTGTTTACCACCCTTTGTATTTTAGTGATAAACATTGTTTTAATGTCTTTTTTGTATGTGATTGTGAAAAGTACAACTTTAAATGTGGACCGTGGGAATTTTCCCACGTTGGAGGGCTCAGTCCAAAAGTGGTGTGGTGTGGTGTGGTGTGGTGTGGTGTGGTGGGGTGGGGTGGTGGTGGTGGTGGTGGTGGTGGTGGTGGTGGAGGTGGGGTGGGGTGGTGGTGGTGGGTTGGGGTGGGGTGTTTGTGTGAGTGTGAGCCAGTTCTAGCCTGTATGAGAGCATAGAGTTGTAAATTAAATATAATTTCTCCTGTGACATAGGCGAAGCAAAGCATAGCAAGTTTATTAATATAGCACATTTCATACACTGGCAATTCAAAGTACTTTGCATAGAAAGGATTAAATAATCACAAAATTTATTCAGCCAATCGATGCTTTTCTGTGGGTATCCATTCGTTGCAGCCGGTAATCCTATTGGTGCGTATATCCATCAACAGATCCAAATGCGTCGCTCTATTTAAAAAAAGCTACGTGATTTTAGAAAAAATCTGTTCCAACACAGGTAAACCTTCCATTGAAACATGAATTTTAAATCGTAGTAGGCTATTTTAAATGCTCATCCTCAGAAATAGGCTACGAACATTTGGGTACATCCATTCCAAAAAAGTATGTAAACGTAATCCTCTGGGTGTTTTTTTTATATAATCCGCGAGAAGTCAGTATCTTGCAACCGTGGTTAATCCAGCCCACTCTGCTATGAAAACCGGTTCACTCCCATCATCTTTCAAATCTCTCCATACTCCTGTATAAAATAAAATCCAATCCCTTTCCGTAAAAAAAAACAAATTGGGATCCTCCGTTGTATTCGTTGTGAATCGCTCTCGTCGTTATCCATTAACCAATCTGACTTCACGATTGTTTTTTGTCAAAGTCATATGTACACGCACGTCCTCCAGACAAGTGAAAAGTAGCCTATTTCATTTGCGCTCCGCCGGCTCGTGGAGAAATCGCGTTAAACAGGTCCTGGTAACTATGTTTTTTTTCGCGGCTCTAAGGTCGAATCCTCCATAGCTTCATCAATGTTTCAGGAGTTTTGGGGTCTGACGTAGCCATAGTGTTCTACTTGAATAAAACCACAAGTAGCTCTTGTCATGTTTGCGCTCCTTTTTAAACAGCTCATGTGACTGTGACGTTGTGGGAAGGAAGGGAGGGAGGGAGGGAGGGAGGGATGAGGGATTCCCACATGATGTCATTTTAGGGAGGACCCTTAAATCAAAATTGACCTCTCAGCTTTGAGAGGGGTGTGTTAGGGGGTGTGGTCTCTTCAAGCCGTTGCATCGGTTTTCTTTGGTCATTTAAGTTCGACCACGGAGATGACCGGATGTGTTTTCTATTTGGGAGCTTGAAGGGGGTGTGGGGTTTTCCCACGGTGACAGCTGTTGGGGCGGGGCTAGGGGCGGGGTTTGTGTCTGTCTCTCTGTAGGCCTCACAGAACTTCATTTCTCGCTGACCTCGGGAGTGAGTAGACGTTCTCCACTCTGCTCCAACATAAGGAAACACTTATATATTTTTTAAACTCTGAGTCCTTTAACGAATGGTATGTAGAAACGTAAGACTTTTTAACAATGTTTGTGTTTTATGTAAAAGTTTTACAAAATACTATGTGAAAGTTAAATGCTTACAAGTCAACATTTTAAAAATGATCTTTTTGTAAATAAAAAAAAATGGGTTTTAATGTTTTAACATCTTGAAATAACATTAACTCATTTTTTAATAACTCTTTTTAGAGAAAAATGCAATTTTAGTTTGTTTTATGTTAAAGTTTTACAAAATACTATGTGAAAGTTAAATGCTTACAAGTCATCATTTTAAAAATGATCTTTTTGTAAATGAAAAAAGTTTTTAATGTTTTAACATCTTGAAATAACATTAACTCATTTTTTAATAACTCTTTTTAGAGAAAATGCAATTTGAACTTATTCCACTGTTGTTTTAACGTTTTAAAAGTGATGAATGTACATCTGTCTTCTTTAATAAAAACACTGATCTCACACTCTGATTATGTTTTTATTGTACATTTCTTTAAAAGTTTTAATATACACTGTTTAGAACTACTGAGCGTGGGAAATTTCCCATGCTCAACCCCTAAGGAGGTGTGTCACAAGTCCGATTTTCCCACGGTGTACGTACAGCCCCTAAGTGGGAGGAGCTAGCGTGGGAAAATTCTCTCTAATGACTCAGTGCGTAATTGGGTGATAACAATCTCATGATTCTTATGCATTATAATTCAATGCATATTATAAGGTTATGTAGTTTCATGCAGCCTGTTTATTGTTCTTTAGCCAAGCTGTGCAGGGTGTTGCCTAGCAACAGGGGTCAGAAGTACACATTTTTGATATATTTTGTATAATTACACTTTTAATCGTTTTGTCATTGAATGATGTGGTTCATATAACATAATTGCACATGAGATGGACCAATAACCGATATAATTATAAACCATATCTTAAATAATTAGCATAACACATTTCAGAAAGATCTGACAGTGTTTTAAGGATTCAAGCCCTTTTAAATGTGCCATTTTCTACAAATTCGGTGGGCTCTACTGTGATAACCTGGGCTCCAGGGGCAGTAAAATTTTCTCAGATGCTTCCTTCTATCTGGTTAAATATCATATGTAATTTTATTGCCACACACACACACCAGGCATAGGCTATCATATGCAGAGATACAGTACAATTTCATGAGCATGTTATGAACAATAATCACGACCATAAAACATAAAGATATGTGCAATTTTGGCAAAATAAATTCAGATGTATATGTTTTGCTAAATATATCCAGTTTCATAGCTGACCTGCTTTGGCAAGTCAAGGGCTCAGACTCGGATCCTCAGACAGCATGTGGACAGTAATTTTCGGGACAAACCAGTTCATTAAATAATTCTCCAACCATTGACAGAACTGGTTAGGGTTAGGGTTAGTAACCCTAACCCTAACCCTAACCCTAACCAGTTCTGTCAATGGTTAGTAACCCTAACCCTAACCCTAACCAGTTCTGTCAATGGTTGGAGAATGAACTGAGTTAGGGTTAGGGTTAGTCATTGTCACAAGCTATAGGCTTTTAGAAAAATATATGGTTTTGGTAGTTGAATCAGCTGTCCTTCAGTGGTAAATAGGCCAAAATGTACCACCTGTAAAGTTGGTTCCACAATCTACAATATGGGACTATGTAAACTGTAACCCATATGCTATATGATGTTTTATTAACAAAGTTCGGGAGGAGCAGGTTCAGATAATTAACCAAATTATGCACAGCTGGAGATTAATCAGTAATCAACTCAATGACAGAGTATAAATTCACAGCAGACCTATCTCTGTTCATTGAAAGTTTGTCAGCATCCCTCCTCCACCCAATCTCCTCACTTCCAGTTCCATCTACACTTACCAACTGGGGGGAGTACTCTGGGTTCGGGCCTAACTCCGAGCTCGGAGCCCTCCCCCCGGACAGCACACCAAATACGCATAAACTTATTGTACTAATTATATGTAGATGTGAACTCGTGAAAAGCCTGTGCATGTCAATTCATATGAATTAAGACATGTTCTATCCTCCTGCTTAGTTCGGTGCATCATATTGCATACATAGCCCCATATTCTATATTGATGAACTAATTCTCCAATGCATCAATCTCATCCATGCCCTCATCACCTCCAGACTGGACTACTGCAACAGTACTCTCTATGGCAGTATTTACCATGCTCCTGAAGGACCCCCAACACTGCAAATTTTCTTTGTCTCCCCAATCAAACAAATTAAATGTATTATTATTATTTAATGCCTCTAGTGCTGCTCTGTATTTGCATATACACTCACCTAAAGGATTATTAGCGTAATACTTGTTTGTGGGTGTTCTCGGGGCTTTAATCCAAAATAACTTTAGAAATAAAACAATAAAACCCTCGGACACGGACGAGTTCTTCTTTAGCCTCTTTTCTCACTTTATTAACCCTTTTCTCTTCCGCTCTCCTCTCTCTGTACCCCCGTCATAATAAAAGTCCTAACATCAACATCCACTATACTGCTGAATTATCATTGAAATATTCAAATATAACATCAGCATTAATCTTTTAATTTAATGTGCTACACTTTTAACTCTTACATTAGGAACACCATAATAATACTGTGATTGACCCCCTTTCACCTTCAGAACTGCCTTAATTCTACGTGGCATTGATTCAACAAGGTGCTGAAAGCATTCTTTTGAAATGTTGGCCCATATTGATAGGATGGCATCTTGCAGTTGATGGAGATTTGTCGGATACACATCCAGGGCACAAAGCTCCCGTTCCACCACATCCCAAAGATGCTCTATTGGGTTGAGATCTGGTGACTGTGGGGGCCATTTTAGTACAGTGAACTCATTGTCATGTTCAAGAAACCAATCTGAAATGATTCAAGCTTTGTGACATGGTGCATTATCCTGCTGGAAGTAGCCATCAGAGCATATCCACACGTGCTGTTGAGAGTAAATGTTGAGTGAAAATCATGCAATAAGCAATAAAAAAAATTACATTAGAAGAGAAATTCTACAATTACCTCCTTTCGACATGTATTTAGTTGTTAAGGCACAGCGGGAGAGGTAGCTGTTCACCTGTTCAACTTCCTCCCCTGCAGTTGACCCTGCTCCTTCTTGGTTTTTGCCACTCCATGTAATCTAGAAAAAGGCATGTAAGGGATAATGTAATGTCCGCCGATAATATTGGATAAAAAGTAAGGCGAACCGGACCCTGACGCGCAGCAGAGGGACTTATTTTCCGATGATAGTTAAACATAATAAACACTGAACATATCTCACACTTAGAGGAATGTGCTGTAGCGTGCATGACGCTTAGGAAAGGCCTGGTTGATGTTAGCCCCTGGAGATCAGGAAGGATGTTTGCTGATTTGTGTAAATATGGCCAGTATTTACACATTACATCCATGGCGATAAACCTTGGCTTTAAACTCATCAACTCCTTTTGCAGATACATGGGGTAGGCAAAGATTTCACCTAGGGATATAAAAATTATTATTGTACATTCTGAAGAGAACATCATAATGGGAAACTCAACCAAGCAGGGGTATATAAGCTGCATACAAATAGCGACAATACAAAGTTACATTTAACAGCAAACAATTTATTATAATCTCACCTCTGAACATATTGAGCGCTTTAAGGAGGAAACCATGCCGACACACCGCAACCTCCATGCCCTCTTCGTCCAACTTGAAGGTCCTCCTAGAAGTCTCCTTCGCTGCTGTCCACGAGGAGCTCCCACATTTGCCTTGTCCAGGTAGCTGTGATGTAAATAAAACACACTATAAACATACTGTATAAACTCCTTGTAATTTGAAGCTGAGGGCAGTTTTTTCACCAATGCAAATACAATCTGGGCTGTAAAAGCATACTAATTATATTAAGAAATAATTTGAAACCTGCCTGTTTCACAGCTTATGCAGGACATCAACAAATGTTGACACAGATGTGTCTTCTGCAATAAATGCTCCTTCAAAAACGAAGAGTCGGAGCTGAGGAAGAAACCAAACAGAACATTAATCTATGCTGAATATTAAATATAAAAAAATCCAGATCAATCTATACTGGAAGAAAAAAAATCACCTTCCGCCTCGGAGAAACCGGTATAGCTTCCTGTTGCCATCTACAGAGATTGCCAGCATGTCTGGGGTGCAAGCAGGGCAGGTGAAAGGTGCACCGCAGGACATGCTGTCTTCCTCAAAAGCACAATATGAAAATTCGAGGAAGCTGCGCTGCAGCGTGTCCCCGCACACTGGTCCTGACTGAAAGATGCATTATATTAAATGTTACTTTGTAGATGTCTACATATGGTAAAGAATTCTATAATATGGTGAACACTTACCCGCCCACCACACTTTGTACGGTGCTCCAGCAGCTTTGCCAAGGCTTGTCTGGACAGTGCCGGAGCGATGACTTTTAGTTCCCTCACACTGCTGAAAAGATTGAGGGTATACAAAGTGGAAGAGCTGGTGGAAGCTGGCCAGTATCCACTGTTTATGAGGTCCATGAACTCTGGAGCCCACTGCTGCTGGCATGTTTGGCATGCAAACAATGGCTGGTGCATGTCATAACGCCCTTGGGTAATAAGAAAACAAACCCATGAATACCTGAGTTTTTAGAAACAATCAGCTGGCACATCTTAAGACACTAGGGCTACATCTTGAGTAGAATCACACCAGCATAGTTCAAATAAGTATATATTTTTTGGTTTATCATAATGACAAGATGTATTCTGTCGTTTTTAAAGTACTATTATTTTCATTGCAAAGCAAAGGCAAAATAAAGGGGGAAACAGCTGAAAATTGAAAAAAGATCAGAGTTTAGAAATATTACCATTGATGGAAATTAAAATGACTGCTTTGCCCGGGGACACAGTTATGCTGGGGACTTCACAGGGACATTTTTGAGTCACTCTCACCGTTGGCAAAATACAAGCTAGCAAAGGAAAGATAAACACAAAATTAGCCAACTAGATTTATTACATGAGAGTACAAAAGAGTTTTGCAATTACCTACCTTGGTCGTGTGAGCTGTATCCTCCCTCCCCTCTAACAAAATATTTGAATGGGGGAATAGCTTTAAAAAAGCCCTCAAGGACTGACTCCCTATCGTGGAGTGGCCATCTTCTGTGAGTCTTGCAATCGCAGGTTTCACAGAACCACTGGTCTGGCAGACACTCTCTGCATCTAGGAACGAAATCAATGAACCAATATAGTCATTGAACCAACACTTTAAAACAGCCCTGACTCCACCATAAACATGCAGTTTATCGAAACATGAAGACATCAATTAGTGATGCACTCTAAAAACCTACAAAGTATGAAAGAACAATAATGAGATCTCACCTAACAACTGCAGGCTTGCAGCAATAGCTACAAGATGGTTGGCCAACATCCTGAGTTTGGATGAGGCATTTAAGGTGGAATGGCCTTGCCTCCTTCCATCTTTGTGAGGCTTGCTGCTGCCTGAAAGCCCATGATGATGATGCCGTCTGGATTTCAGGGGAGTCAGACATAGCAGAGAGGCTCTCCATGTTTTTTTCTGCAAAGACAAATATTAATTTAATTGAATAAGGACCATTTCTATGCAGACCCATGATTTCATAATAATGGGTAAATATATTGCCAATGCTTTCAGTAACATAAATTTCAGAAATTTTCCAAATCAACTTTCCAACAATCTAGGGCCAAATTCAGCATACTTTGAAATATGTATCAGGGTAAATTGTATGAACGTGAAAATTGAGACGTAATTCCATTGGGACAAAATTGAAAAAACTAAATGTGTGATTGAAACTACCAAAAAAGTGGTTCAATAATAGGGGTGGGGGAAAAAATCGATTCTTCGATGCATCGCGATGCGGACGATCCTGAATCGATTCACAAATGTCAAAAAATCGATTTTCAAAAAAAAAAATATATATATATATTTTTTCTAATAACGTAATATTGACGGAACGCAAATGGCAGAACTATAAGCGGACGTGCAGTGCGCGGACAGTCTGTGGCGTGCACATAACAGAGACGCGCACATAACAGAGTAGCGCACATACATAACAGACTCATGATGGCTGAGCGCCAAATTCGAACGGCACCTTCTTCGTTAAAAGCTAACGTATGTACAATTGGCAATTTCATTGTTACCTATTTAGTATTTTTGTATGAGAGCTGCTTTCTGTATTGTTTAGTTTTCACATCAGTACACTGTGTAAACCGATCTGTTATACGTACGTTATACTGCAATATGTGCAATTTCAGTCACAAAAAGTTACATTTTGACTGTGCTCTCTGCAGATGTTCATTCACTTTTTTTGTATTGCTGTTTTTGATTGTAGTATACAGCAAACATTTCAAGTCATAACTCTTTATTATTTAGTTGTGTATAAGAGTGGCTTCGTATGTTACTAATTATACGGAATATGCGTATGTCCAGCATTATATTTGTATGAGAGCTGCTGGTACATAATTCTATATTTTTAACGAAAACTGTTTGTGATTTTGCTACAGCAATTATTATTATTTTTTTGTCTGAAGGATTATATTGCTCATTGGAAATAACAAGAGGATGTTGGTTAGAAGTCTATTATTAAATGCTAGAGATTCAGAATATGCTGAAGTTTGTAATCATTTACTACAAGTATGCTGCTACAGGTACACATTTATTTTCCTGTTGGTTCTTTGCAATGTTGGGACATATGCTGGCAAATGTAACCTTACAGTTGACTTTCCAAATCACTTCCATTTGTTTTATTAATAAAATTAATATAGGAAGTATTGGAAGTAAGTTCGTTATGGGTCATCATAAATACTTTGCTTTAACGATAAAAAAATCGTTAATAATCGATAATCGTCACCCTATGAATCGGAATCGAATCGAATCGTGAGGTGCCTAGAGATTCCCACCCCTATTCAATAATAGGACTCAGGCCATTGTGGACACAATTTGTGGCTTTGATGATTTATAAACAGTTGATGTGGGTACAACTGACCCTTCGCTAAGCCACGCCCGATACCGCCACAGGCCAATTCATGCCTTAGCAGGCCTTAACTAGGCACGGGAGGTCTGGCAAGCTTTCGAGTTTTAACATTTTATGCCAGAATTTTACATGAATCCAGGATTTGGGTGAACCCTGCTTTCAGAACTGCCTCAGAAAATTACCTAAAAATAATTCAAATGTATTCGACCATATTTTACCAAATTCCATTTGAGGATCAAGACTGCCTGCAGGAAGATCTTCAGTGAGCAGGTAGTTCCCGATCTGGTTGTGTGTAACTACAACAGCGCACACAGAGAAATAAAACCAAGTTAGACCACCAACACAACTTGATTTCTTGACAATGATGTGTAACCAATTACTATTATTATTACTGGTAGCTGAGGCTTTGGGCCGCCCTCCACGCCTCCCCCTTGGCTTGCCAAGCCCTCCACGCCTCCCCCTTGGCTTGCCACGCCCTAAACACACCCTTTTTGGGATTGGCGGAGGGGGAACTTGCCTCTGCTCCTCGGATTCTTTCTGGGGGTTGAAGTGAAAATCATGATTAGGCTGTTAAATATATTTTTTACAAAAGATGCAATGGATATGAAAAAAAAACTCTTATCATAAACTTTATACCCTATATATTTTGAGGTGGAAAAACAATTTCAAGAAAGAATCCTTGATCAATGCATTCAGTTTGGCTGGACCAAGGAGCTCAAAAGTAAAAACCAACTCTATACCCCTTTCATAAAAATGTTTGACAATTGAGAGCAGCTAGATACAATCACAGACTGAATGAGTCTGAGGTACCTAGGCTTATATAATAGTCTACACAGAGTGATTATTATAGCCTAAATATTTCTTCAACCATTAAGGTACAATGGATTTTTTTGTACATGGTAATACATAGAATAGGACTAGGACCCAATGTAGGCACTCTACTTCATTGCATCTGAAAATTTATTTAAAAAAATTAAACGCCTAAAAAACACCTACCCTGGCTTCAGTCAGAACATGTTCTAAGCTCATTTCAAGAGCCATCCGTCTCCCCTCCATGTAATTGTCATCTTGACAATCGGTGACACGTGTAGTGGTCATCACAGAAACGAGGGGCAGACAGAAAAAGAAGGACAGACACAGAGATGGACAGACAGAGATAAGAGACACAGACAGAAATGAGAGACAGACCGAAAGACAAACAGTGCACAAATCCAGAGAGGTTGGCGCTTAAAAGGGCCTTTGGTTGTGGTGGTGTAATGGTAATCTACTAGTAGGTGGGTAATGTTGGAAGAATCTAAAAACAAAAACAAAAAAACACTCGTTTACGGGGAGGGAGTTAATGGGACAGAGACAATGAAATTACTTAACAATGGATAAAATATAACATTTTTGTGACTGTTATGCACAGAGCTAAATATACCTTTTTTTTTAAATGAGCACTGAAGTGCTCAATTAAACTAAAATGAACTTGGTTCTGTTCACTCTATTTTCTTTAGTGAATTTTTTTCTATTTTCTCTATTATCTTTTATTTCATATTGAAAAATTGTGATTAGCCACAATAGTAGTTATGAATTTGTATAGTTTATTATGGATTTATGTGGGTGTTTATTATATAATTTTGCGTGGATTTTTAACAATGATGCGTAAGGCTGTAAAACTAACGTTAACCAATCTGGCAACACCGTTCTTCATTCTGAACATAATGTTGGATAATAATTGTGGGCTAATGTAATACTGAAAATCTTATATTCCCCTATGATTGTAGGCTACCTTACATGATTATATGCGAAAAAATGAACTTGAATTCAATTAGCTAAGTAACGTTAGCTAACTTGGCTAGCCTGCAAAAATCGATATTTTGGTGCAGAAAGCTATAAAGTCGTCTATCATTTATCGTCATAAGAATGAAATGGCCACCTTACAAAGTTTCTAAACACAACTTCTTGTCCTAATTCAACAGTTTTTGATGTGTAAATGTAAGAGTATCCATCTCTATTAATTAACTCTTCTACTTACCGAGTGGAAAATCGAAGGGTTACGCAGGTAACCTAGGTTCTGTGAATGAAGTCAACACGCCACAGTATGGGTCAGCCTCGCTAAGGATGAGCTGTCAGGAGACGATATATCAAATTAACCACGCCCCGCTTGCAATCACCTCCTATAAATACAGGTGTTAATCAGCCGGCCCTTTCTCTTTTTCCGACTGGCTCGAAGCAGTCCCCGAGTGACCACGCTTCGTGGCGTGTTGACTTCATTCACAGAACCTAGGTTACCTGCGTAACCCTTCGTTCTATTTCATCTCAGTCAACACGCCACAGTATGGGTCAACTGTGTACCAGATAAGGTCATGAGGGGAAATCTAGCGGGGCAATAACCAGGACATGATTAATGCAACAGAACCTTTATTAGTTCTTCATATAACTTACAACAAAATAAAGCAGTTTATGCTTTATATAAATTATATAAGACATAACTTAACATAAAGCAGTTTATAACTGTTCCGCTGTTTGCAGAATAGTAGATGAAACTGTCTTTGCAAGATCCAGACGATAGAATTTGGCAAATGTCAAAGAGGACGACCAACCTGCTGCTACACACACTTCTTCCAGAGAGGCCCCTTTAAATAATGCCCAAGAGGCCCCCATTCCTCTGGTAGAGTGGGCCACCACCCCCTTGGGAGGAGGCCTTCCCATGCTGTGGTAGGCTAGTTCTATCAGCCTGACCACCCATCTTGCGAGCCGCTGCTTGGACACCGCCTGGCCTCGCACTGAGTCCCCGAAACAGACAAACAGCTGATTAGTCTGTCTGATCTGTTGAGTGCAAGCAATGTATCTCTTCAGTGCTCTGACTGGGCAGATTAGATGTAATCTGGCTGCTTCTGCTGAATCATGAGGAGGGGGATGAAAGGGTTCTAGTACCAAAGGTCTGGAGACATAAGAACGAGGCAAAACTTTTGGCAGGAATGATGGGTTCGGAAGGAGAGAAATGGATGAATCTTCTTCTTCTCCCAGTCTTAAGCATGCAGGGTGTACCGACAAGGCGTGCAATTCGCTTACCCTCCTAATTGAAGCAATAGACAAGAGAAAGGCTGTCTTCAATGTAAGAAGTTCTAACTCCAATTTGTCTAATGGCTCAAAGGGATGTTCTGTCAGAGCTTTCAGGACCATGCCCAAGTCCCATGAGGGAACCAACCGAGCTTGAGATGGGCCTAATCTACGAGCTCCTTTCAGAAAACATTTCACGATAGGATGGACACCAATTGTGCTGCCTCCGTACTCCATATGGCGATCTGATATAGCCGCTACATATCCCCTCAAGGTTGACTCCGTCAGACCCGTCTCCAACAGGGACTGGAGGAATGACAAAACTAACTCCACTCCACATGAAACTGGGTCCATTCCCTTGGACTGACACCATCGAGAGAACCTTTCCCATCGAGCAGCATACAGTCTCCTTGTAGATGGGGCTTTTGCTGCATGCAATGTTGCTAGAACCGCCTCTCCCAGAGCTCTGGAAGACTCCCATCTAGTGGCCAGACGTGCAGATTGTACCTCCCTGGATTCGGGTGCCAGAGTTTCCCCTGGGCCTGAGACAGCATATTCTTCCTGACTGGGAGACGCCATGGCGGTCCCCTCTGTAATGCTACCAAATCTGGCATCCATGCTTGCTGGGGCCAATCTGGTGCCACCAGCAGGACTTTGGCCTTTAAGATCCTTACTTTGGCTAGGACCACTGGCAGAAGAGGGAATGGAGGGAATGCATACAGGAGCATTGGAGGCCATTTGTTCGCCAGAGCATCCACCCCTAGTGACCCCTTGGGGCCCACTATTGAATACCACAGGGGACAATGTGTGGTTTCCAGTGAGGCAAAGAGATCTACCTGAGCCACCCCGAACCGAGACCAGATCTCCTGCACCACTGCCGGATGTAGTCGCCATTCCCCTGGCCTGGGGCCCCCCCTGGACAAAAGGTCGGCTGCTACATTGTCCTCTCCCGGGAGGTGTAAGGCCCTCAAGGACACCCCCTGAGCATGTGCCCATAACAGAAGGTCCCGAGCTCTCCTGTAAAGGGATGTTGAACGTAACCCGCCTTGATGGTTTATATATGACACTACTGTGGTACTGTCTGAGCGAACAATGACATGCTTCTCCCGAAGCCGAGGCCGAAAATGGATCAGGGCCCGAAATACTGCCTCCAGTTCCAGCAGATTTATGTGTGCTCCTCTCCATGAGGCATCCCATTGTCCTTGTGCTGGATTGCCTCGCCAGACAGCACCCCAGCCCTCCAGTGACGCATCTGTTGTTATCATCTCCCTTGAACATAAAGGGCCCAGTGTGACTCCTTCCTTTAGGCCTGGAGTCGAGAGCCACCACTGGACTGTTGGAAGACAATCCCTGTCCCTTGGAATCAGTCGCTGTCCATTCTCGTATGGACTCACTTTGTATTTTGCTAACCATAGCTGCAGAGGGCGCATGTGAAGCAATCCCAATGGTACCACCTGACTGGCTGCTGCCAACAGGCCAAGCAGCCTCCGACCAAACTTCACTGTAACCTGCTCCTTCCAGAGGAGCCGGGATAGACATTCTTCCAACACCAATTGCCTCTGAGAAGTCAGAGATGCTCTCATCGTTGTTGAATCCAAGGTCAACCCTAGGTATGTCACTGCCTTGGTTGGAATGAGACAACTCTTCTTGCTGTTCAGCTTCAGCCCCAAGTTCTGTAAATGGGTTAGGACCACCTTTGTGTTGTTCCTGGCCTGCTGTTCTGTAGGGGAACAAATTAGCCAATCGTCCAGGTAATTTGCTATACGTATGCCCTGACGACGAAGGGGGATGAGCGCTGCATCCATACATTTTGTAAAGGTGCGGGGGGCCAATGACAGACCGAAGGGGAGAACCTTGTACTCGTATGCGTTGCCCTGAAAGTAGAACCGTAGGTACTTCCTGTGGTTCCTGTGAATTGGGATGTGAAAGTATGCATCCTGGAGGTCCACTGTTGTGAACCAATCCCCTTGTCTGATGAAGGTTAAAAGGGTTGATATGTTGAGCATATGGAAAGGCAGTCGTTTCAAATGACGGTTGAATCCCTTGAGATTGAGGATGGGACGAAGACCCCCATCCTTTTTTGGAATCAGGAAATAGGTGGAATAAAACCCCTGCCCCATTGTTCCCAAGGGCAGGTGTGTTATTGCTCCTTTTCCTAAAAGGACCGATACCTCTGCTGTGAGAGACTTGCACTGGTTCTCGTCTCCCAGAACAGTAGGGACAATCCCTTGAAACTTTGGCGGTTTTGATCTGAACTGGAGCCTGTATCCGAACTCCAAGGTGCTTAGCACCCATGGACATTGGGTGCATTGACGCCAGTGGAGGAGCTGTTGACTGGAAAAGTGTGTGGCCGGAGACTGATTGTCAGCGACGATTTCTTCCGCCTGACATCCGTGTGATGGAAGACTCTGCCTGTCTGCCCCTACGAAAGGGCTGTCGAACTCCTTGGCCTGGTCCCCCTAGAGCCCCTTGGCCAGCAGTTCTTCGCTGCCCTGGGTAGACCTGGGTTAACGATTCTGGGCGAGTCCAGCTACTGCTCCCCGCTGATGTCCGAGGCCCACGAATAACTGGTGCCCGACGCACAGCGCGTGTCAACTCCCTTGTCTTACGGGACTGCTCCAATGCTGCCTCTGAAGGGGGCCCAAAGACCTCGCCAGGGATCAATGGTGCTGCTACGACTGCCATGCAGTCTTGGTCCAAAAGATTGGCCTGGGACAGCCATACTTGACGACGTGCTTGAACCACACTGGCCATCGATTGTCCCAGAGCTTGGGCATGTGCACTTGTTCCTCGGATCAGCATGTCAATCACCCGTAGTGCTTCTGGAATGTCTTCACTCGTCAAGGTAGAGGACAAATCCTGCAGTATACCCTCTAAATAAACCAACAAGAGGGAATTGGTGCATGCCAGTCTTGCAGACAAGGCAGAGGCCTGATAGGTTCTTTTTAGCTGACTGTCGACTAACCTACAATGCTTGTTAGGGTGTATAGCATCTTTGCCAGCCCTGGTGGTTGCTCCTGCCAACATAGCAAATGTGGGCCCAATCTGAGGAGCTGAAGCAAGCCCGTAAGCTGCCGCCCCTGCCAGGTTGCCCAGCTGTGTCTTAGGGAGGGCAGTGGAACCTGGGACCTTCCATGAAGAATGCAACTCTGTCACAAAGTCTGGAAGTATAGGCAAACCTTCCGTTTTTCGGCGCTGAGAGCCTCTATCAAACACCGAAGTTGATGTTGAGGCAGGTTGTGAAGTCAGGTTCGCCCGCTCTGCTGCTCTAGCAATCACTGCCTTATCTGATGGATCCAAAGGAACAGGATCCGAGGCCTGAGAAGAATAATCATCCATTTCTGAACCAGAGATGTCCTCTTGATCTGATGGCATAGAATTACCTTCCCTTCCAAACACTCCAGATGCTATCACAGATATCTCATCTGGGTGGCGGCATGGCTGTTTTTGCACCAGTTCCCCAGGGCCTGGAGGCCCCACCGGCCACTGTTGTGCCTGTAACAAATTATTCAGAGTCTCTTGCATTCCTTGCATTTGCCTCTGAAGATGATCCACTTCTACATGTTTGCGCTTGCGAGAGTGCTTACGCCTGACACCTTCTTCTTGAAGATCCTGCTCAGGCCGATGTACTTGTCCTGCAGGGATCTCTGCTGGGAAACCAATATTGTCTTCCTCTTGCATCTTAATAGGGAAGTGAAAAACAGCTCAGCTAGCTTTTGTCTTCACAGACAAAGAGGTTCTTTGGCTGAAATGACAAACGAAAATCTCTCCCTGCTGTGTTTTTAAACAGCTTACTTCAAACTTGGTAGCTTTCACCTTCACAGGTGAAGAGGCCCCCTTGCCAAACAATCTGTGTTAAATACTCACCTTTCCAAACAGAAATAACACGGTAGCTTTAATCCTCTCGGTTAAGAGGCTCCTTCACAAACAGCACGCGGCAACGCGGTAACTTTCACCCTCACAGGCAAAGAGGTTCCCGTCAGCCAGTTACTTTAAGTAATAAAGGAAGCAAATCTTACCGTCTTTACCAACTCAATCCTTTAGCCAGGAGGCAAAAAAGAGAAAGGGCCGGCTGATTAACACCTGTATTTATAGGAGGTGATTGCAAGCGGGGCGTGGTTAATTTGATATATCGTCTCCTGACAGCTCATCCTTAGCGAGGCTGACCCATACTGTGGCGTGTTGACTGAGATGAAATAGAACGCAATGGACCTTGGGATCGACCCATGCGGTGACGTCAGCGTTATTAATTAGAGGATTTAATAATAATTAAAAAATACAAATAAAACTAATTGAACACAATCGAAGCATATATATATATATATATATATATATATATTAAAATCAGCAAACCTCCGATAAAAATACGTTATCCAGCATGCTCTTAAATGCTTAAACTGCTTACTTGCACCCGCCTTGGAGCGTTGTTAAACTCACCTTTTAATGCCGTTTGACCTGCAGTTGAGCGTTGGTTTGGTCAAACTCACCTCTGATTTCCGGTTTACCTGCAGTTGAGTGTTGTTAAAATCAACGCTGAATGCGGTTGCACACCGTGTGCGTTGTTAAACTCACCGCTGAATGCGGTTGCACACCGTGTGCGTTGTTAAACTCACCGCTGATGAACGCGCTAAACCTTTGCGCAGAGGGCACTTTGATATCAGATTGCGAGGGTTTTTAAACATCAAAAACCAGTTGGAGGGCCAGTAAAAAATTATCTAGGGGCAGCCATTTGACTCGCCATGAATATTTTTTTTGGTCGTGCTGACCCAAGACGTCAAATTTCAACGCTGCAGGCCAGGGTTCCAGAAAGAATCGTGCTGTTTCACGGAAGATTCATCCAATTGAAATGCATTAGTTTAAAAAACGTGCTGGAGTTACGAAAATAACGAAATTAACGTGTCCCTGCCACGAATAAATAGATTAAATTACGTGACCACATCACGAACTGCCGTGCAATGCAATACAATGCAATGCACCAACACACGTTATCTCTTTAATGAACATGGGAATGATTTAGTTCTGGTGTGCAATGCAATGCAATGCAATGCAAAAAGTGCATAACCTATATGTTATTCTTCAGTGAACAACGTTATCGCTATGCTATGCAATGCAATGCAATGCAACAACACACATATTATCTATATAATGAACTTGGGAATGATTTTGTTCTGGTGTGCATTGCAATGCAATGCGAAAAGTACATAACCTATATGTTATTCTTCAGTGCACAACATTAGATCGTTAGTGCAATGCAATGCAATGCACCAACACACGTTATCTCTTTAGTGAAAATGGGATTGAGTTAGTTCTGGTGTGCAATGCAATGCAATGCGAAAAGTCCATATGTTATTCTTCAGTGCACAACGTTAGATCGTTAGTGCAGTGCGATTCAATGCAATGCAATGTAATGTAATGTAATGTAATGAAATGCAATGCAATGCAACAACACACATATCATCTCTATAATGAACATGGGAATGATTTTGTTCTGGTGTGCAGTGCAATGCAATGCGAAAAGAGCATATGTTATTCTTCAGTGCACAACATAACATTAGATCGTTAGTGCAATGCAATGCACAAATGCAATGCAACAATTCAACAACATACGTTATGTCTTTAATCAACTTGGGAATGATTTTGTTCTGGTGTGCATTGCAATGCAATGCGAAAAGTACATAACCTATATGTTATTCTTCAGTGCACAACGTTAGATCGTTAGTGCAATGCAATGCAATGCACCAACACACGTTATCTCTTTAGTGAACATGGGATTGAGTTAGTTCTGGTGTGCAATGCAATGCAATGCGCAAAGTCCATATGTTATTCTTCAGTGCACAACGTTAGATCGTTAGTGCAATGCAATGCAGTGCAAATCAATGCAAATCAATGCAATACAATGCAACAATACACGTTTTGTCTTTAATGAACATGGGAATGATTTAGTTCTGGTGTGCAATGCAATGCAAAAAGTGCATAACCTGTGTTATTCTTCAGTGCACAACGTTAGATTGTTAGTGCAATGCAAAGCAATGCAGTGCAATGCAATGCAAATAAAAGCAATGCAATGCAGTGCAATGCAATGCAGTGCAATGCAATGCAAATAAAAGCAAATGCAATGCAGTGCAATGCAATGTAAATAAATGCAATGCAATGCAATGCAATGCAATGCAATGCAATGCAAATAAATGCAATGCAATGCAATGCAATGCAATGCAATGCAAAAACACACGTTATGTCTTTAATCAACATGGGAATGAGGTAGTTCTGGTGTGCAATGCAATGCAATGCAAAAAGTGCATAACATATGTTATTCTTCAGTGCACAACGTTAGATCGTTAGTGCAATGCAATGCAGTGCAAATCAATGCAATGCAATGCAATGAAATGCAACAACACACGTTATGTCTTTAATCAACATGGGAATGAGGTAGTTCTGGTGTGCAAATGCAATGCAATGCGAAAAGTGCATGACCTATATGTTATTCTTCAGTACACAACGTTAGATCGTTAGTGCAATGCAATGCAATGCAATGCAATGCAGTGCAAAGCATTGCAAATCAATGCAATGCAATGCAATGCAACAACACACGTTATGTCTTTAATCAACATGGGAATGAGGTAGTTCTGGTGTGCAATGCAAAGCGAAAAGTGCATAACCTATATGTTATTCTTCAGTACACAACGTTAGATCGTTAGTGCAATGCAATGCAATGCAATGCAATGCAAATAAAAGCAATGCAATGCAATGCAATACAATGCAATGCAACAACACACGTTATGTCTTTAATCAACATGGGAATGAGGTAGTTCTGGTGTGCAATGCCAAGCGAAAAGTGCATAACCTATATGTTATTCTTCAGTACACAACCTTAGATCGTTAGTGCAATGCAATGCAATGCAATGCAGTGCAAAGCAATGCAAATAAAAGCAATGCAATGCAATGCAATGCAATACAATGCAATGCAACAAAACACGTTATGTCTTTAATCAACATGGGAATGAGGTAGTTCTGGTCTGCAATGCAATGCAATGCAAAAAGTGCATAACATATGTTATTCTTCAGTGCACAACGTTAAATCGTTAGTGCAATGCAATTCAATTCAATGCAATGCAATGCAACAACACACATATCATCTCTATAATGAACTTGGGAATGATTTTGTTCTGGTGTGCAATGCAATGCAATGCAGTGCAAAGCAATGCAAATAAAAGCAATGCAATGCAATGCAATACAATGCAATGCAACAACACACGTTATGTCTTTAATCAACATGGGAATGAGGTAGTTCTGGTGTGCAATGCCAAGCGAAAAGTGCATAACCTATATGTTATTCTTCAGTGCACAACGTTAGATCGTTAGTGCAATGCAATGCAGTGCAAAGCAATGCAATACAATGCAATGCAACAACACACGTTATGTCTTTAATGAACATGGGAATGATTTAGTTCTGGTGTGTAATGCAATGCAATACGTGCACAACGTTAGATCGTTAGTGCAATGCAATGCAATGCAATGCAATGCAATGCAATGCAATGCAATGCAATGCAGTGCAAAGCAATGCAAATCAATGCAATGCAATGCAATGCAGTGCAAAGCAATGCAAAGCAATGCAAATCAATGCAATGCAATGCAATGCAATGCAATGCAACAACACACATATCATCTCTATAATGAACTTGGGAATGATTTTGTTCTGGTGTGCAATGCAATGCGGAAAGAGCATAACCTATATGTTATTCTTTAGTGCACAACGTTAGATCGTTAGTGCAATGCAATGCAATGCAATGCAGTGCAGTGCAGTGCAATGCAAATAAATGCAATGCAATGCAGTTCAGTCCAATGCAAATAAAAGCAATGCAATGCAGTGCAATGCAATGCAAATAAATGCAATGCAATGCAATGCAATGCAATGCAATGCAATGCAATACAATGCAATGCAATACAATGCAATGCAAAAACACACGTTATGTCTATAATCAACATGGGAATGAGGTAGTTCTGGTGTGCAATGCAATGCAAAAAGTGCATAACATGTTATTCTTCAGTGCGCAACGTTAGATCGTTAGTGCAATGCAGTGCAAATCAATGCAAATCAATGCAATGCAATGCAATGCAACAACAGACGTTATGTCTTTAATTAACATGGGAATGAGGTAGTTCTGGTGTGCAAATGCAATGCAATGTGAAAAGTGCATAACCTCAGTGCACAACGTTAGATCGTTAGTGCAATGCAATGCAGTGCAAAGCATTGCAAAGCATTGCAAAGCATTGCAAAGCATTGCAAAGCATTGCAAAGCAATGCAATGCAATGCAATGCAACAACACACGTTATGTCTTTAATCAACATGGGAATGAGGTAGTTCTGGTGTGCAATGCAATGCAAAAAGTGCATAACATATGTTATTCTTCAGTGCACAACGTTAGATCGTTAGTGCAATGCAATGCAGTGCAAAGCAATGCAATGCAAAGCAATGCAATGCAATGCAATGCAATGCAATGCAACAACACACGTTATGTCTTTAATGAACATGGGAATGATTTAGTTCTGGTGTGCAATGCAATGCAATACGTGCACAACGTTAGATCGTTAGTGCAATGCAATGCAGTGCAAAGCAATGCAATGCAGTGCAAAGCAATGCAAATCAATGCAATGCAATACAATGCAATGCAACAACACACGTTTTGTCTTTAATGAACATGGGAATGATTTAGTTCTGGTGTGCAATGCAATGCAAAAAGTGCATAACCTATATGTTATTCTTCAGTGCACAACGTTAGATCGTTAGTACAATGCAATGGAATGCAATGCAATACAGTGCAATGCAATGCAAATAAAAGCAATGCAATGCAATGCAGTGCAATGCAATGCAAATAAATGCAATGCAGTACAATGCAATGCAATGCAGTGCAATGCAATGCAAAAAAATACAATGCAATGCAACAACACACGTTATGTCTTTAATCAACATGGGAATGAGGTAGTTCTGGTGTGCAATGCAATGCAAAAAGTGCATAACATATGTTAATTCTTCAGTGCACAACGTTAGATCGTTAGTGCAATGTAATTCAATGCAATGCAACAACACACATATCATCTCTATAATGAACTTGGGAATGATTTAGTTCTGGTGTGCAATGCAATGCAATGCAAAAAGTGCATAACCTATATGTTATTCTTCAGTGCACAACGTTAGAGCGTTAGTGTAATGCAATGCAAGGCAATGCAATGCAATGCAGTGCAAAGCAATGCAAATCAATATAGTGCAATACAAAGCAATGCAAAAACACTCGTTATGTCTTTAATCAACATGGGTAGTTCTGGTGTGCAATGCAATGCGAAAAGTGCATAACCTATATGTTATTCTTCAGTGCACAACGTTAGATCGTTAGTGCAATGCAATGCAATGCAATGTAATGCAATACAATGCAATGCAATGCAATGCAATGCAATGCAGTGCTGCAATGCAATGCAATGCAATGCAATACAATGCAATGCAACAACACACGTTATGTCTTTAATCAACATGGGAATGAGGTAGTTCTGGTGTGCAATGCAATGAAATGCAAAAAGTGCATAACCTATATGTTATTCTTCAGTGCACAACGTTAGATCGCTATGCTATGCAATGCAATGCAATGCAACAACACACATATTATCTATATAATGAACTTGGGAATGATTTTGTTCTGGTGTGCATTGCAATGCAATGCGAAAAGTACATAACCTATATGTTATTCTTCAGTGCACAACGTTAGATCGTTAGTGCAATGCAATGCAATGCACCAACACACGTTATCTCTTTAGTGAACCTGGGATTGAGTTAGTTCTGGTGTGCAATGCAATGCAATGCGAAAAGTCCATATGTTATTCTTCAGTGCACAACGTTAGATCGTTAGTGCAATGCAATGCAATGCACCAACACACGTTATCTCTTTAGTGAACATGGGATTGAGTTAGTTCTGGTGTGCAATGCAATGCAATGCGAAAAGTCCATATGTTATTCTTCAGTGCACAACGTTAGATCGTTAGTGCAGTGCGATTCAATGCAATGCAATGTAATGTAATGTAATGTAATGTAATGAAATGCAATGCAATGCAATGCAACAACACACATATCATCTCTATAATGAACATGGGAATGATTTTGTTCTGGTGTGCAGTGCAATGCAATGCGAAAAGAGCATATGTTATTCTTCAGTGCACAACATAACATTAGATCGTTAGTGCAATGCAATGCACAAATGCAATGCAACAATGCAACAACATACGTTATGTCTTTAATCAACATTGCAATGCAAAAAGTGCATGACCTATATGTTATTCTTCAGTGCACAACGTTAGATCGTTAGTGCAATGCAATGCAATGCACCAACACACGTTATCTCTTTAGTGAACATGGGAATGATTTAGTTCTGGTGTGCAATGCAATGCAATGCAAAAAGTGCATAACCGATATGTTATTCTTCAGTGCACAACGTTAGATCGCTAAGTGCATTGCAATGCCATGCAAAGCAATGCAAATCAATGCAATGCAATGCAATGCAATACAATGCAATGCAACAACACACGTTATGTCTTTAATCAACATGGGAATGAGGTAGTTCTGGTGTGCAATGCATTGCAAAAAGTGCATAACATATATGTTATTGTTCAGTGCACAACATTAGATCGTTGGTGTAATGCAATGTTGCAATGCAATGCAACACACATATCATCTCTATAATGAACATTGGAATGATTTTGTTCTGGTGTGCAATGCAATCCAATGCGAAAAGTGCATAACCTATATGTTATTCTTCAGTGCACAACGTTAGATCGTTAGTGCAATGCAATGCAATGCAATGCAATGCAATGCAATGCAATGCAATACAATGCAATGCAACAACACACGTTATGTCTTTAATGAACATGGGAATGATTTAGTTCTGGTGTGCAATGCAATGAAATGCAAAAAGTGCATAACCTATATGTTATTCTTCAGTGCACAACGTTAGATCGTTAGTGCAATGCAAAGCAATGCAGTGCAATGCAATGCAAATAAAAGCAATGCAATGCAGTGCAATGCAATGCAAATAAAAGCAAATGCAATGCAGTGCAATGCAATGTAAATAAATGCAATGCAATGCAATGTAATGCAATGCAATGCAAATAAATGCAATGCAATGCGAAAAGTGCATGACCCATATGTTATTCTTCAGTACACAACGTTAGATCGTTAGTGCAATGCAATGCAATGCAATGCAATGCAATGCAGTGCAAAGCATTGCAAATCAATGCAATGCAATGCAATGCAACAACACACGTTATGTCTTTAATCAACATGGGAATGAGGTAGTTCTGGTGTGCAATGGAAAGCGAAAAGTGCATAACCTATATGTTATTCTTCAGTACACAACGTTAGATCGTTAGTGCAATGCAATGCAATGCAATGCAATGCAGTGCAAAGCAATGCAAATAAAAGCAATGCAATGCAATGCAATACAATGCAATGCATCAACACACGTTATGTCTTTAATCAACATGGGAATGAGGTAGTTCTGGTGTGCAATGCCAAGCGAAAAGTGCATAACCTATATGTTATTCTTCAGTACACAACGTTAGATCGTTAGTGCAATGCAATGCAACAACACACATATCATCTCTATAATGAACTTGGGAATGATTTTGTTCTGGTGTGCAATGCAATGCGAAAAGAGCATAACCTATATGTTTTTCTTCAGTGCACAACGTTAGATCGTTAGTGCAATGCAATGCAATGCAGTGCAAAGCAATGCAAAGCAATGCAATGCAATGCAACGCAATACAATGCAATGCAACAACACACGTTATGTCTTTAATGAACATGGGAATGATTTAGTTCTAGTGTGTAATGCAATGCAATACGTGCACAACGTTAGATCGTTAGTGCAATGCAATGCAATGCAATGCAATGCAATGCAATGCAATGCAATGCAATGCAATGCAGTGCAAAGCAATGCAAATCAATGCAATGCAATGCAACAACACACATATCATCTCTATAATGAACTTGGGAATGATTTTGTTCTGGTGTGCAATGCAATGAGGAAAGAGCATAACCTATATGTTATTCTTTAGTTCACAACGTTAGATCGTTAGTGCAATGCAATGCAATGCAAAGCAATGCAGTGCAGTGCAATGCAAATAAAAGCAATGCAATGCAGTGCAATGCAATGCAATGCAATGCAATGCAATGCAATGCAATGCAATGCAATACAATGCAATGCAATACAATGCAATGCAAAAACACACGTTATGTCTATAATCAACATGGGAATGAGGTAGTTCTGGTGTGCAATGCAATGCAAAAAGTGCATAACATATGTTATTCTTCAGTGCACAACGTTAGATCGTTAGTGCAATGCAGTGCAAATCAATGCAAATCAATGCAATGCAATGCAACAACACACGTTATGTCTTTAATCAACATGGGAATGAGGTAGTTCTGGTGTGCAAATGCAATGCAATGTGAAAAGTGCATAACCTCAGTGCACAACGTTAGATCGTTAGTGCAATGCAATGCAATGCAATGCAGTGCAAAGCATTGCAAAGCATTGCAAAGCATTGCAAAGCATTGCAAAGCATTGCAAAGCATTGCAAAGCATTGCAAAGCATTGCAAAGCATTGCAAATCAATGCAATGCAATGCAACAACACACGTTATGTCTTTAATCAACATGGGAATGAGGTAGTTCTGGTGTGCAATGCAATGCGAAAAGTGCATAACCTATATGTTATTCATCAGTACACAACGTTAGATCGTTAGAGCAATGCAATGCAATGCAATGCAGTGCAAAGCAATGCAAATAAAAGCAATGCAATGCAACAACACACGTTATGTCTTTAATCAACATGGGAATGAGGTAGTTCTGTTGTGCAATGCAATGCAAAAAGTGCATAACATATGTTATTCTTCAGTGCACAACGTTAGATCGTTAGTGCAATGCAATGCAGTGCAAAGCAATGCAAAGCAATGCAAAGCAATGCAAAGCAATGCAAAGCAATGCAAAGCAATGCAAAGCAATGCAATGCAATGCAATGCAATGCAATGCAATGCAACAACACACGTTATGTCTTTAATTAACATGGGAATGATTTAGTTCTGGTGTGCAATGCAATGCAATACGTGCACAACGTTCGATCGTTAGTGCAATGCAATGCAGTGCAAAGCAATGCAATGCAGTGCAAAGCAATGCAAATCAATGCAATGCAACAACACACGTTTTGTCTTTAATGAACATGGGAATGATTTAGTTCTGGTGTGCAATGCAATGCAAAAAGTGCATAACCTATATGTTATTCTTCAGTGCACAACGTTAGATCGTTAGTACAATGCAATGCACTGCAATACAGTGCAATGCAATGCAAATAAAAGCAATGAAATGCAATGCAATGCAATGCAGTGCAATGCAGTGCAATGCAGTGCAATGCAGTGCAATGCAATGCAATGCAATGCAATGCAATGCAATGCATTGCATTGCATTGCATTGCTTTTATTTGCATTGCATTGCACTGTATTGCAGTGCAATGCAATGCAATGCAATGCAATGCAATGCAATGCAGTACAATGCAATGCAATGCAATGCAATGCAATGCAGTGCAATGCAATGCAAATAAATACAATGCAATGCAATGCAATGCAATGCAATGCAATGCAACAACACACGTTATGTCTTTAATCAACATGGGAATGAGGTAGTTCTGGTGTGCAATGCAATGCAAGAAGTGCATAACATATGTTAATTCTTCAGTGCACAACGTTAGATCGTTAGTTGATTAAAGTGCAATGCAGTGCAATGCAATGCAATGCAGTGCAATGCAATGCAATGCAATGCAATGCAATGCAATGCAATGCAGTGCAATGCAATGCAGTGCAGTGCAGTGCAATGCAATGCAATGCAGAACAATGCAATGCAATGCAGTACAATGCAATGCAATGCAATGCAGTGCAATGCAATGCAAATAAATACAATGCAATGCAATGCAACAACACACGTTATGTCTTTAATCAACATGGGAATGAGGTAGTTCTGGTGTGCAATGCAATGCAAAAAGTGCATAACATATGTTAATTCTTCAGTGCACAACGTTAGATCGTTAGTGCAATGCAATTCAATGCAATGCAATGCAATGCAACAACACACATATCATCTCTATAATGAACTTGGGAATGATTTTGTTCTGGTGTGCAATGCAATGAGGAAAGAGCATAACCTATATGTTATTCTTTAGTTCACAACGTTAGATCGTTAGTGCAATGCAATGCAATGCAAAGCAATGCAGTGCAGTGCAATGCAAATAAAAGCAATGCAATGCAGTGCAATGCAATGCAATGCAATGCAATGCAATGCAATGCAATGCAATGCAATGCAATACAATGCAATGCAATACAATGCAATGCAAAAACACACGTTATGTCTATAATCAACATGGGAATGAGGTAGTTCTGGTGTGCAATGCAATGCAAAAAGTGCATAACATATGTTATTCTTCAGTGCACAACGTTAGATCGTTAGTGCAATGCAGTGCAAATCAATGCAAATCAATGCAATGCAATGCAACAACACACGTTATGTCTTTAATCAACATGGGAATGAGGTAGTTCTGGTGTGCAAATGCAATGCAATGTGAAAAGTGCATAACCTCAGTGCACAACGTTAGATCGTTAGTGCAATGCAATGCAATGCAATGCAGTGCAAAGCATTGCAAAGCATTGCAAAGCATTGCAAAGCATTGCAAAGCATTGCAAAGCATTGCAAAGCATTGCAAAGCATTGCAAAGCATTGCAAAGCATTGCAAAGCATTGCAAAGCATTGCAAATCAATGCAATGCAATGCAACAACACACGTTATGTCTTTAATCAACATGGGAATGAGGTAGTTCTGGTGTGCAATGCAATGCGAAAAGTGCATAACCTATATGTTATTCATCAGTACACAACGTTAGATCGTTAGAGCAATGCAATGCAATGCAATGCAGTGCAAAGCAATGCAAATAAAAGCAATGCAATGCAACAACACACGTTATGTCTTTAATCAACATGGGAATGAGGTAGTTCTGTTGTGCAATGCAATGCAAAAAGTGCATAACATATGTTATTCTTCAGTGCACAACGTTAGATCGTTAGTGCAATGCAATGCAGTGCAAAGCAATGCAAAGCAATGCAAAGCAATGCAAAGCAATGCAATGCAATGCAATGCAATGCAACAACACACGTTATGTCTTTAATTAACATGGGAATGATTTAGTTCTGGTGTGCAATGCAATGCAATACGTGCACAACGTTCGATCGTTAGTGCAATGCAATGCAGTGCAAAGCAATGCAATGCAGTGCAAAGCAATGCAAATCAATGCAATGCAACAACACACGTTTTGTCTTTAATGAACATGGGAATGATTTAGTTCTGGTGTGCAATGCAATGCAAAAAGTGCATAACCTATATGTTATTCTTCAGTGCACAACGTTAGATCGTTAGTACAATGCAATGCACTGCAATACAGTGCAATGCAATGCAAATAAAAGCAATGAAATGCAATGCAATGCAATGCAGTGCAATGCAGTGCAATGCAGTGCAATGCAGTGCAATGCAATGCAATGCAATGCAATGCAATGCAATGCATTGCATTGCATTTCATTGCTTTTATTTGCATTGCATTGCACTGTATTGCAGTGCAATGCAATGCAATGCAATGCAATGCAATGCAATGCAGTACAATGCAATGCAATGCAATGCAATGCAGTGCAATGCAATGCAAATAAATACAATGCAATGCAATGCAATGCAATGCAATGCAATGCAACAACACACGTTATGTCTTTAATCAACATGGGAATGAGGTAGTTCTGGTGTGCAATGCAATGCAAGAAGTGCATAACATATGTTAATTCTTCAGTGCACAACGTTAGATCGTTAGTTGATTAAAGTGCAATGCAGTGCAATGCAATGCAATGCAGTGCAATGCAATGCAATGCAATGCAATGCAGTGCAATGCAATGCAGTGCAGTGCAATGCAATGCAATGCAGAACAATGCAATGCAATGCAGTACAATGCAATGCAATGCAATGCAGTGCAATGCAATGCAAATAAATACAATGCAATGCAATGCAACAACACACGTTATGTCTTTAATCAACATGGGAATGAGGTAGTTCTGGTGTGCAATGCAATGCAAAAAGTGCATAACATATGTTAATTCTTCAGTGCACAACGTTAGATCGTTAGTGCAATGCAATTCAATGCAATGCAATGCAATGCAATGCAATGCAATGCAATGCAATGCAATGCAATGCAATGCAATGCAACAACACACATATCATCTCTATAATGAACTTGGAATGATTTAGTTCTGGTGTGCAATGCAATGCAATGCAAAAAGTACATAACCTATATGTTATTCTTCAGTGCACAACGTTAGAGCGTTAGTGTAATGCAATGCAAGGCAATGCAATGCAATGCAGTGCAAAGCAATGCAAATCAATATAGTGCAATACAATGCAATGCAAAAACACTCGTTATGTCTTTAATCAACATGGGTAGTTCTGGTGTGCAATGCAATGCGAAAAGTGCATTACCTATATGTTATTCTTCAGTGCACAACGTTAGATCGTTAGTGCAATGCAATGCAATGCAATGCAATGCAATGCAATGCAATGTAATGTAATGCAATGCAATACAATGCAATGCAATGCAATGCAATGCAGTGCTGCAATGCAATGCAAATAAATGCAATGCAATGCAATGGGAATCAACATGGGAATGAGGTAGTTCTGGTGTGCAATGCAATGCAAAAATTGCATAACAAATGTTAATTCTTCAGTGCACAACGTTAGATCGTTAGTGCAATGCAATTCAATGCAATGCAATGCAATGCAATGCAACAACACACATATCATAACTATAATGAACTTGGGAATGATTTAGTTCTGGTGTGCAATGCAATGCAATGCAATGCAGTATAGTGCAATACAATGCAATGCAATAACACTCGTTATGTCTTTAATCAACATGGGAATGAGGTTTTTATGGTGTGCAATGCAATGCAAAAAGTGCATAACATATGTTATTCTTTAGTGCACAACTTTAGATCGTTAGTGCAATGCAATGCAATTCAATGCAATGCAATGCAATGCAACAACACACATATCATCTCTATAATGAACTTGGGAATGGTTTTGTTCTGGTGTGCAATGCAATGCGAAAAGAGCATAACCTATATGTTATTCTTCAGTGCACAACGTTAGATCTTTAGTGCAATGCAGTGCAAAGCAATGCAAATCAATGTAATGCAATGCAATACAATGCAATGCAACAAAACACGTTATGTCTTTAATGAACATGGGAATGATTTAGTTCTGGTGTGCAATGCAATGCAAAAAGTGCATAACCTATATGTTATTCTTCAGTGCACAACGTTAGATCGTTAGTGTAATGCAATGCAATGCAATGCAATGCAGTGCAAAGCAATGCAAATCAATATAGTGCAATACAATGCAATGCAAAAACACTCGTTATGTCTTTAATCAACATGGGAATGAGGTAGTTCTGGTGTGCAATGCAATGCGAAAAGTGCATAACCTATCTGTTATTCTTCAGTGCACAACGTTAGATCGTTAGTGCAATGCAATGCAGTGCAAAGCAATGCAATGCAGTGCAATGCAAAGCAGTGCAATGCAGTGCAATGCAATGCAATGCAATGCAAATAAATGCAATGCAATGCAATGCAATGCAACAACACACGTTATGTCTTTAATCAACATGGGAATGAGGTAGTTCGGGTGTGCAATGCAATGCAAAAAGTGCATAACATATGTTAATTCTTCAGTGCGCAACGTTAGATCGTTAGTGCAATGCAATGCAATGCAATGCAATGCAACAACACACATATCATCTCTATAATGAACTTGGGAATGATTTCGTTCTGGTGTGCAATGCATTGCAATGCAATATAGTGCAATACAATGCAATGCAAAAACACTCGTTATGTCTTTAATCAACATGGGAATGTTATGTTATGGTGTGCAATGCAATGCGAAAAGTGCATAACCTATATGTTATTCTTCAGTGTACAACGTTAGATCGTTAGTGCAATGCAATGCAATGCAATGCAATGCAATGCAATGCAATGCAATGCAGTGCAAAGCAATGAAAATAAAAGCAATGCAACAACAGACGTTATGTCTTTAATCAACATGGGAATGAGGTAGTTCTGGTGTGCAATGCAATGCAATGCAATGCAAAAAGTGCATAACATATGTTATTCTTCAGTGCACAACGTTAAATCGTTAGTGCAATGCAATTCAATGCAATGCAATGCAATGCAACACACATATCATCTTTATAATGAACTTGGGAATGATTTTGTTCTGGTGTGCAATGCAATGCGAAAAGAGCATAACCTATATGTTATTCTACAGTGCACAACGTTAGATATGCAAAGCAGTGCAAAGCAAAGCAAATGGGTGCAAAGCAACCCATGCAGTGCAAAGCAAAGCAAAGCAAAGCAATGCAAATCAATGTTATAGACTCCTTTTGATGATAAATCAGCTATACAGAGGTCCCCTTTTGACCTCCTGAACATATTTCTGGCCAAAGAGTCCTCGATCTTGCGTTTTCTATACATACTCATAGACTCCTTCTGATGCTTCATAAGCCATATAGATTTCCATATCTGACATTTTGAACTTATTTGTGGTCAAAGTGTCCTAAAAAAAATTCTAACTATGTAAGTTATAGAATCCTTTTGATGATAAATCAGCTATACAGAGGTCCCCTTTTGACCTCCTGAACATATTTCTGGCCAAAGAGTCCTTGATCTTGGGCTTTCTATACATACTCATAGACGCCTTCTGATGCTTCATAAGCCATATAGATGTCCATATCTGACCTTTTGAACTTATTTGTGGTCAAAGTGTCCTCAAATTTTTTTCAAACTATATAAAGTTATAGTCTCCTTCTGATGATAAATCAGCTATACAGATGGCCCCTTTTGACCTATACTGAACATATTTCTGGCCAAAGAGTCCTAAAAGATTAACACTATACATTTAGACTGATATCTTCGGATGTTATATCATCCTGACAAAAGTCCATATTTGACCTACCGAATTTTTTTCTGGCCAAGGAGTGAGTACTCGAAACTTGACCTTTTCATATATACTTGTTGACTCTTTCTGATGTTACGTCAGACATACAGAATTCCATATTTGACCCAAGGAACATATTTCTTGCCAAAGAGTCCTCGATCTTGGGCTTTCTATACATACTCATAGACTCCTTCTGATGCTTCATAAGCCATATAGATGTCCATATCTATCTTTTTGAACTTATTTCTGGTCAAAGTGTCCTAACATTTTTTCAAACTATGTAAAGTTATAGACTCCTTCTGATAAAAAAGAGTCCTCAATCTTGAACTTTGCATTCTCACTCCTAGACTCCTTCTGATGGTTCATAAGCCACATATAGAATTCCATATTTGACCTTTTGAACTTATTTCTGGTCAAATGGTCCTCAAAGTGTTTCTTATTATGTTCATTCAGCCATACAGAGGTTCCTATTTGAACTAGTGAACACATTTTTGGCCAAAGAGTCTTTGAACATTAACTTTCTCTGCTTATTGACTTCTCTTAATAATACATTAGCCATACAAAAGTCCATATTTGACCTACTAATATATTTCTGGTCAAAGAGTCCCTGATCTTGACCTTTCTGTACATGCTCATTGACAGCTTCTGATGTTTCATCAGCCTGAAAGATGTCCATACTTGACCCATTGAATATATTTCTGACCATAGAGTCCTCGATCTTGAACTTTCTAAACATACTTGTAGACTTGTTAATTAATTATCTGCTATCCAATGTATTTGAACAGTAGTTCAAATTTTATATTTTGAACATATTTCTAGACATGAGACATGAGACTAATTGCTTTTACAATCCTTCTGATGTTTCATCAGCCATACAGTATAGTTCAAATTTGACCTATTGAACATTTCTATAACCAAAGTGTCCTCGATCTTGATCGTTCTATACATAATCATAGGCTTGTTCTGATGTTTCATCATTGAGACAGAAGTCAGTTATTGACCTACTGAACATATTTCTGGCAAAAGAATCATCAAAGTTTAACTTACTGTTCCTTCTCCTAGACTATTTTTGATTTTACATCCACCATACAGTAGTCCATATTTGACCAAGAGAACATATTTCTGGCCAAAAGAGTCGTCAAAAGGTATGTTTATATGCATTCTCATCGACTACTTTTGATGTTAAATCAACCATATTGTTAGTCCAAATTTGACCCATTGAACATATATCTGGCCAAAGAGACCTAGAACTTTAATTATCTATACATAATTACTATCTCCTTCTGATTTTTCATCACCCACCCATTAATAATCACCCAAATATTATCCATATTTGACAATTGAACATATTTCTGGCTGGAAGAGTCCTTGATCTTTCTATACGTACTCATAGACGCTTTCAGATAGTACTTCAGCCAAAAAATGATCCATAATTGACTACTAAACTCATTTCTGAGCGATGGGTTTATAATCTTGATTTCTCTATACATTGACTCCTTCTGATGTTACAATAGCAAAACATTATTGTATTGTATTGTATCAATATGACCTATTAAACCTATTTCTGACCAATGAGTCTATGAACATTTTTCAATACATACTCAATGACTCCTGATTTTACAACAGCAATATAGTATTTCAAAATTTGATCAATTGAACATATTTCTGGCCAAAGAGACCTTGATCTTATTCTTTCTATACATACTCCTTCTGATGTTTCATCAGCCAGATAATTGTCCACAATTGACCTACTGAACATTTTTCTGCCCGAAGAGTCTATGAACTTGAACTTTCTATACATAATCATTTACTTCTGATGTTTCTTCAGCCATACAGTAGTCCAGATTTGACATGTTGAACATATTTCTGACCAAAGAGATTTTGATCTTGAACTTTCTATTCATAATTATAGACTCTTTCAGAAAGTTACATCGGACAGACAATTGTCCATATTAATTATTAAACATATTTCTGGCCAACAAGTCCATGAACTTGAACATTCTGGACATGCTAATTGACTCCTTTTAGGGTTTCATCAGCCAGACATTAGTCCATAATTAACCTACTGAACATATTGCTGCCCGAAGAGTCTTGAACTTGAACTTTCTATATAGGCTAATTGACTCCTTCTGATGTTTCACAAGCAGACAATAGTCCATAATTGACCCTCTGAACATATTTATAGTAAAAGAGTCCTCTGTCTTGAACTTTCTATAGATTCTCAGTGACTCCATATAGATAATTGACCCACTGAACATATTTCTACCTGAAGAGTCTTTGAACTTGAACTTTCTATTCATAATCTTCTTCCTCAATCTTCATTGACTTCTGATTCATCAGCCAGACAGCAGTCCATATTTGACTCACTAAACATATTTCTGGCAAAAGAGTCCTCGATCTTGAACCTTTGAAACATACTCATAGCCTCTTTCTGGGGTTTCATCAGCCATGCAGTAGTTCTGATTTGACATAATGAACATATTTCTGACCGAAGAGTCCTCGATCTTGAACTTTCTATTCATACTTATAGACTCTTTCAGATAGTACATCGGCCAGACAATTGTAGATATTGACTATTGAAGTAAAAGAGTTCTCGATCTTGAACTTTCTATACATTCTCAGTGATGCCTTATTTTGTTTCTTTAGCCATACAGAAGTCCAGATTTGACATGTTGAATGTATTTCTGACTTGAAAATTTTGTACATGCTAATTGACTCCTTTTAGTGTTTCATCAGCCAGACAGTAGTCAATAATGGACCTACTGAAAATATTTCTGGTAAAAGAGTCCTCGATTTTGAACTTTCTATACATTCTCAGTGACGCCTTATTTTGTTTCTTTAGCCATAAAGTAGTTCAGATTTAACATGTTGAACATATTTCTGACTGAAGAGTCCTTGATTTTGAACTTTCTATTCACACTTATAGACTCCTTCAGATAGTACATCGGACAGACAACTGTCCATAATGAATTTTTTTTTTTTTTTTGGCCAACGAGTCTATGTACTTGAACTTTCTATACATGCTCATTGACTCCTTTTAGTGCTTCATCAGCCAGAGAGTACTCCATAATTTACCTACTGAACATATTTCTAGTAAAAGAGTCCTCGATCTTGAACATTCTATACATGCTCATTGACTCCTTATGCTGTTTCTTTCTACACATAGTCGTTTACTCCATCTGATGTTACATCAGCCATAAAGAAGTCCATAATTGACCCAAGGGACATATTTGTGGCCAATCTTGAACTTTCTATACATACTCATAGTCTCCTTCTGATTCTTCATAAGCCATATTTATGTCCATATTTATGACTTATTATTATTTCTGGTCAAAGGTTCCTCAAAAGTTTTTAAACTATGTAAAATTATAGACTCCATCTGATGATAAATCAGACCAAAAGAGGTCAAATTTTGACTCTTGAGTCAATATGTATAGAGAGTTAATGTTCAATGATTCTTTGGCCAAAAATATATTCAGAGGGTCACATACCTGTTAAAGTGATGTATAACATGTCTATATGGCTTAGAAGAAGTCTATGAGTATTTAGTAAGTTAACTTGTGAGGACCTTTTTGCCAAAAATATTTTCAATTCGCCAGATATGGACATCTATATAGCTAATGAAGAATCAGAAAGAGTCAATGAGTATATATAGAATGGTCAAGTATGTCAAATATGGACTTTTGTCATGATGATATAACATCCGAAGATATCAATCTGAATGTATAGTGTTAATCTTTAAGGACTCTTTGGCCAGTAATATTTTCGGACATCAGAAGGAGTATAGATTATGACAGACAAAATCCTTTTGAGAACTCTTTGGTCAAATTTTTTTTCAATCGGTCAAATATGGACTACTGCCTGCCTGGTTTGGCATTGCAAGAAGTCAGTCTATATTGTATAGTGAGTTAATGTTCACGGACTCTGGCCAGAAATATTTTCAGTAGGTCAAAAATAGACTACTGGCTGGTTAATATAACATCACAACAAGTCAATCTGTAGTCAAAAGTCAAAAGTTCAAGCAAGATAATGTTCAAGAACTCTTTGGCCAGAAATATGTTCAAAAGGTCAAAAGGCCTATACTTTGTATAGCTGATTTATCATCAGAAAGAGTCTATAACTTTATATAGTTTAAAAACTTTTGATGACCAGAAATAAGTTCAAAAGGTCAGATATGGATATCTATATGGCTTATGTAACATTAGAAGGAGTCTATGAGTATGTATAGAAAGGTCAAGATCGAGAACTCTATGGCCATAAATATATTCCTTGGGTCAAATATGGACTTCTGTATGGCCGATTTAACATCAGAAGGAGTCTATGAGTTTCTAAGAGTAAAAAACATTTTGAGGATTCTTTGGCCAAAAACATGTTAAATCAGTCAAATATGGCTACAGTCTGGCTGACATAACATCACAAGAAGTCTTTATGGTAGGAGAAATATAAATAGTAAGGTAAATGTTCAAGGTCTCTGGCCAGAAATATGTTCAGAAGGTCAAATATGGACTTCTGTATGGCTGATTTAACATCAGAAGGAGTCTATACATTTATGATAGACAAAATCCTTTAGAGAACTCTTTGGTCAATTTTTTTTTTTTCAATCAGTCAAATATGGAGTACTGTCTGCCTGATTTTACATTATGAGAAGTCAGTCTATATGTATAGTGAGTTGATGTTCAAGGACTCTGGCCAGAAATATGTTCAGTAGGTCAAAAATAGACTACTGGCTGGTTAATATAACATCACAACAAGTCAATCTGTAATATAGCAAGAGACTGTTCAAGAACTCTTTGGCCAGAAATATGTTCAGAAGGTCAAAAGGTGACCTTGGTATAGCTGATTTATTATCAGAAGGAGTCTATAACTTTATATAGTTTGAAAAATTTTGAGGACACTTTGACCAGAAATAAGTTCAAAAGGTCAGATATAGACATCTATATGGCTTATGAAGCATCAGAAGGAGTCTATGAGTATGTATAGAAAGCCCAAGATCGAGGACTCTTTGGCAAGAAATATGTTCCTTGGGTCAAATATGGAATTCTGTATGTCTGACGTAACATCAGAAAGAGTCAACAATATGGAAAGGTCAAGTTTCGAGTACTCACTCCTTGGCCAGAAAAAAATTCGGTAGGGCAAATAGGGACTTTTGTCAGGATGATATAACATCCGAAGATATCAGTCTGAATGTATAGTGTTAATCTTTTAGGACTCTTTGGCCAGAAATATGTTCAGTAGGTCAAAAGGGGACCTCTGTATAGCTGATTTATCATCAGAAGGAGACTATAACTTTACATAGTTTGAAAAAATTTTAAGAAACTTTGACCAGAAATAAGTTCAAAAGGTCAGATATGGACATCTATATGGCTTATGAAGCATCAGAAGGAGTTGGACTATGAGTATGTATAGAAAGCCCAAGATCGAGGAATCTTTGGCCAACAATATGTTCTTTAGGTCAAATATGGACTTCTGTATGGCTGACGTAACATCAGAAAAAGTCAACGAGTATATATGGAAAGGTCAAGTTTCGAGTACTCCTTGGCCAAAAAAAAATTCAGTATGTCAAATATGGACTTTTGTCAGGATGATGTAACATCCGAAGATATTAGTCTGAATGTATAGTGTTAATCCTTTAGGACTCTTTGGCCAGAAAAATGTACAGGAGGTCAAAAGGGGACCTCTGTATAGCTGATTTATCATCAAAAGGAGTCTATAACTTTCTATTGTTTGAAATATTTTGAGGACACTTTGACCACAAATAAGTTCAAAAGGTCAGATATGGACATCTATATGGCTTATGAAGCATCAGAAGGAATTTATGGGTATGTATAGAAAGCCCAAGATTGAGGACTCTTTGGCCAGAAACATGTTCAGTAGATCAAAAGGGGACTTCTGTATAGCTGATTTATCATCAAAAGGAGTCTATAACTTTATATAGTTTGAATTTTTTTTAGGACACTTTGACCACAAATAAGTTCAAAAGGTCAGATATGGACATCTATATGGCTTATGAAGCACCAGAAGGAGTCTATGAGTATGTATAGAAAGCATAAGATCGAGGATTCTTTGGCCAGAAATATGTTCAGTAGTTCAAAAGGGGACCTCTGTATAGCTGATTTATCATCAAAAGGAGTCTATAACTTTATATAGTTTGAATTTTTTTATGACACTTTGACCACAAATAAGTTCAAAATGTCAGATATGGACATCTATATGGCTAATGAAACACCAGAAGGAGTCTATGAGTATGTATAGAAATCCCAATATCGAGGACTCTTTGGCCAGAAATATGTTCAGTAGGTCAAAAGGGGACCTCTGAATAGCTGATTTATCATCAGAAAGAGTCTATAACTTTATATAGTTTGAATTTTTTTTAGGACACTTTGACCACAAATAAGTTCAAAAGGTCAGATATGGACATCTATATGGCTTATGAGGCATCAGAAGGAGTCTATGAGTATGTATAGAAAGCATAAGATCGAGGACTCTTTGGCCAGAAATATGTTCAGTAGTTCAAAAGGCCAGAAATATGTTAGATATTGATTATATTATATTATATTATATATTCATAATATATTAGATATTATGCTTCAAAAAGCATCAGAAGGAGTCTATTAGTATGTATAGAAAGCCCCAAGATCAAGGACTCTTTGGTAAGAAATATGTTCACTAGGTCAAAAGGGGACCTCTGTATAGCTGATTTATCATCAAAAGGAGTCTATAACTTTCTATAGTTTGAAAAAATGTTAGGACACTTTGACCACAAATAAGTTCAAAATGTCAGATATGGACATCTATATGGCTTATGAAGCACCAGAAGGAGTCTATGAGTATGTATAGAAAGCCCCAAGATCAAGGACTCTTTGGCCAGAAACATGTTCAAGAGGTCAAAAGGGGACCTCTGTATAGCTGATTTATCATCAAAAGGAGTCTATAACTTTATATAGTTTGAATTTTTTTTAGGACACTTTGACCACAAATAAGTTCAAAAGGTCAGATATGGACATCTATATGGCTTATGAAGCACCAGAAGGAGTCTATGAGTATGTATAGAAATCCCAATATCGAGGACTCTTTGGCCAGAAACATGTGCAGGAGGTCAAAAGGGGACCTCTGAATAGCTGATTTATCATTAAAAGGAGTCTATAACTTTATATAGTTTGAATTTTTTTATGACACTTTGACCACAAATAAGTTCAAAAGGTCAGATATGGACATCTATATGGTTTATGAAGCATCAGAAGGAGTCTATGAGTATGTATAGAAAGTATAAGATCGAGGACTCTTTGGCCAGAAATATGTTCAGTAGTTCAAAAGGCCAGAAATATGTTAGATATAGATTATATTATATTATATTATATTATATTATATTATATTATATTATATTATATTATATTATATTATATTATATTATATTATATTATATTATATTATATTATATATTCATAATACATTAGATATTATGCTTCAAAAAGCATCAGAAGGAGTCTATGAGTATGTATAGAAAGCCCCAAGATCAAGGACTCTTTGGTAAGAAATGTGTTCAGTAGGTCAAAAGGGGACCTCTGTATAGCTGATTTATCATCAAAAGGAGTCTATAACTTTATATAGTTTGAATTTTCTTTTAGGACACTTTGACCACAAATAAGTTCAAAATGTCAGATATGGACATCTATATGGCTTATGAAGCACCAGAAGGAGTCTATGAGTATGTATAGAAATCCCAATATCGAGGACTCTTTGGCCAGAAACATGTTCAAGAGGTCAAAAGGGGACCTCTGAATAGCTGATTTATCATCAAAAGGAGTCTATAACTTTATATAGTTTAAAAACTTTTGATGACCAGAAATAAGTTCAAAAGGTCAGATATGGACATCTATATGGCTTATGAAGCATCAGAAGGAGTCTATGAGTATGTATAGAAAGCCCAAGATCGAGGACTCTTTGGCAAGAAATATGTTCCTTGGGTCAAATATGGAATTCTGTATGTCTGACGTAACATCAGAAAGAGTCAACAAGTCTGTATGGAAAGGTCAAGTTTCGAGTACTCCTTGGCCAGAAGAAAATTCAGTATGTCAAATATGGACTTTTGTCAGGAAGATATAACATCCGAAGATATCAATCTGAATGTATAGTGTTAATCATTTAGGACTCTTTGGCCAGAAATATGTTCAGTAGGTCCAAAGGGGACCTTTGAATAGCTGATTTATCATCAGAAAGAGTCTATAACTTTATATAGTTTAAAAACGTTTGATGACCAGAAATAAGTTCAAAAGGTCAGATATGGATATCTATATGGCTTATGTAATATTAGAAGGAGTCTATGAGTATGTATAGAAAGGTCAAGATCGAGAACTCTATGGCCAAAAATATATTCCTTGGGTCAAATATGGACTTCTGTATGGCTGATTTAACATCAGAAGGAGTCTATAAGTTTCTAAGAGTAAAAAACATTTTGAGGATTCTTTGGCCAAAAACATGTTAAATCAGTCAAATATGGCTACAGTCTGGCTGACATAACATCACAAGAAGTCTTTATGGTAGGAGAAATATAAATAGTAAGGTAAATGTTCAAGGTCTCTGGCCAGAAATATGTTCAGAAGGTCAAATATGGACTTTTGTATGGCTTATTTAACATCAGAAGGAGTTTATACATTTAGACAAAATCCTTTTGAGAACTCTTTGGTCAAATTTTTTTTCAATCAGTCAAATATGGACTACTGTCTGCCTGATTTTACATTACGTGAAGTCAGTCTATATGTATAGTGAGTTGATGTTCACGGACTCTGGCCATAAATATGTACAGTAGGTCAAAAATAGACCACTGGCTGGTTAATATAACATCACAAGAAGTCAATCTGTAGTATAGCAAGACAATGTTCAAGAACTCTTTGGCCTGAAATATGTTCAGAAGGTCAAAAGGTGACATTTGTATAGCTGATTTATTATCAGAAGGAGTCTATAACTTTATATAGCTTAAGTATTATATATTAGAAATATGTTCCTTGGGTCACATATGGACTGATGGACATGGCTGACGTAACATCAGAAGGAGTCAACAAGTATGTATAGAAAGTTCAAGTTTGAGTACTCTTTGGCCCGAATTATGTTTAGTAGGTAAAAAAAGTGACCTCTGTATGGCTGATTTAACATCAGAATTAGTCTATAAGATTATATAGTTTAAGTATTATATATTATATAAGATTATATATATTTAAAACCTTTTAAGGACCCATTGACCAGAAATAAGTTTAACAGGTCAGATATGGACTTCTAAATGGCTTATGAAGCATCAGAAGATGTCTAGAAGATGTACAGAAAGTTCAAGATCGAGTACTCTTTTTCCCAGTAGTTGAAATATGGCTGATTTAACATCAGAAGGAGTCTATAAATTTATAAGAGTAAAAAAAAAAACATTTCGAGGCCTCTTTGGCCAAAAATGTGTTCAATCGGTCAAATATCGACTACTCCTTGCCTGAGTTAACATCACGAGAAGTCAATATGTACGTATAGTAAGTTAAGTTTCATGGTCTCTTGGCAGAAATATGTTTAGTAGGTCAAAAATGTACTTTTTTTTTATGGGTGATGTAACATCAGAAGGAGTCTATAAGTTTGTTTAAAAACCTTTGAGGACCCTTTGGCCAGAAATAAGTTCAATAGGTCAAATATGCACCTCTATATGGCTGATTTAATATCAGAAGGAGTCTATAAGTTTATAATATACACAAAATACCTTTTGAGGACTCTTTTGCCAAAAATATGTTCAATCAGTCAAATATGGACTACTGTCTGGCTTACTAAACATACAAGAATGACTTCTTGTGATGTTATATAAGACAAGAGGGACCTCTGTAGGCCTGATTTGACACATGACATATGTGCATTGGCATTGCACAATAACTAACTTATTCATTTATTCTTTTAAGGGAAATTATTGCATTTACCTCTTGCATTACAATGCATAGAATAAACTACTTCATACCTCATGTGCAATGAAAACGTAACATGAGTGTTGCATTGCACAAACGATCTAAGAATTAGCGTTGAATAATAATGTATTAATGTATCTAACTATATCAGTTAGATATTTTATGCAGTGGAATGTAGATAGTTGAGATAATTATTGTATGTTTGTGATGCACTCATAGCCTATATGTTATTCTTCAATGTACAACGTTAGATCGTTAGTGCAATGCAATGCAACAGCACACATGTTATCTCTTTAATGAACATGGGAATGGTTAAGTTCTAGTATGCAATGCAATGCAATGCAAAAAGTGCATAACCTATATGTTATTCTTCAGTGCACAAAGTTAGATCGTTAGTGCAATGCAATGCAGTGCAATGCAAAGCAATGCAAATGCAATGCAGTACAAGGCATTGCAAATCAATGCAATGCAATGCAACAACACACGTTATGTCTTTAATCAACATGGGAATGAGGTAGTTCTGGTGTGCAATGCAATGAAATGCAAAAAGTGCATAACCTATATGTTATTCTTGAGTGCACAACGTTACATCGCTAGTGCAATGCAATGCAATGCACCAACAAACGTTATCTCTTTAATGAACATGGGAATGGTTAAGTTCTAGTGTGCAATGCAATGCGAAAAGTGCATAACCTATATGTTATTCTTCAGAGCACAACGTTAGATCGTTTGTGCAATGCAATGCAATGCAATGCAACAACAAACATTATCTCTTTAATGAACATGGGAATGATTTAGTTCTGATGTGCAATGCAATGCAATGCAAAAAGTGCATAACCTATATGTTTTTCTTCAGTGCACAACGTTAGATCGTTTGTGCAATAAAATGCAATGCAAGGCAATTGCAACAACACACGTTATCTCTTTAATTAACATGGGAATGATTTAGTAGTCTGGTGTGCAATGCAATGCAATGCAATGCGAAAAGTGCATAACCTATATGTTATTCTTCAGTGCACAACGTTAGATCGTTAGTGCAATGCAATGCAATGCAATGCAATGCAGTACAAGGCATTGCAAATCAATGCAATGCAATGCAATGCAACAACACACGTTGTCTTTAATCAACATGGGAATGAGGTAGTTCTGGTGTGCAATGCAATGAAATGCAAAAAGTGCATAACCTATATGTTATTCTTTCGTGCACAAAGTTAGATCGTTAGTGCAATGCAATGCAATGCAATGCAATGCAGTGCAAAGCAGTGCAATGCAATGCAATGCAATGCAATGCAATGCAATGCAATGCAATGCAATGCAATGCAATGCAACAACACACATATCATCTCTATAATGAACTTGGGAATGATTTTGTTCTGGTGTGCAATGCAATGCGAAAAGAGCATAACCTATATGTTATTCTTCAGTGCACAACGTTAGAACGTTAGTGCAATGCAATGCAGTGCAAAGCAATGCAATGCAATGCAATGCAATGCAATGCAATGCAAAGCAATGCAAAGCAATGCAAAGCAATGCAAAGCAATGCAAAGCAATGCAAAGCAATGATGCAAAGCAATGATGCAAAGCAATGCAAAGCAATGCTGCAAAGCGCTGCAAAGCGCTGCAAAGCAATGCAAAGCAATGCAATGCAATGCAACAACACACGTTATGTCTTTAATGAACATGGGAATGATTTAGTTCTGGTGTTCAATGCAATGCAATACGTGCATAACCTATATGTTATTCTTCAGTGCACAACGTAAGATCGTTAGTGCAATGCAATGCAATGCAATGCACCAACAAACGTTATCTCTTTAATGAACATGGGAATGGTTAAGTTCTAGTGTGTAATGCAATGCAATGCAAAAAGTGCATAACCTATATGTTATTCTTCAGTGCACAAAGTTAGATCGTTAGTGCAATGCAATGCAATGCAATGCAATGCAGTACAAGGCATTGCAAATCAATGCAATGCAATGCAATGCAATGCAACAACACACGTTATGTCTTTAATCAACATGGGAATGAGGTAGTTCTGGTGTGCAATGCAATGAAATGCAAAAAGTGCATAACCTATATGTTATTCTTTCGTGCACAAAGTTAGATTGTTAGTGCAATGCAATGCAATGCAATGCAATTTAATGCAATGCAGTGCAAAGCAATGCAATGCAGTGCAAAGCAATGCAATGCAATGCAGTGCAAAGCAATGCAATGCAATGCAACAACACACATATCATCTCTGTAATGAACTTGGGAATGATTTTGTTCTGGTGTGCAATGCAATGCGAAAAGAACATAACCTATATGTTATTCTTCAGTGCACAACGTTAGATCGTTAGTGCAATGCAATGCAATGCAATGCAATGCAATGCAGTGCAAAGCAATGCAAATAAATGCAATGCAATGCAATGCAATGCAATGCAACAACACACGTTATGTTTTTAATCAACATGGGAATGAGGTAGTTCTGGTGTGCAATGCAATGCAAAAAGTGCATAACATATGTTATTCTTCAGTGCACAACGTTAGATCGTTAGTGCAATGCAATGCAGTGCAAAGCAATGCAATGCAATGCAATGCAAAGCAATGCAGAGCAATGCAGAGCAATGCAGAGCAATGCAGAGCAATGCAGAGCAATGCAAAGCAATGCAAAGCAATACAATGCAATGCAACAACACACGTTATGTCTTTAATGAACATGGGAATGATTTAGTTCTGGTGTGCAATGCAATGCAAAAAGTGCATAACCTATATGTTATTCTTCAGTGCACAACGTTAGAGCGTTAGTGTAATGCAATGCAATGTAATGCAGTGCAAAGCAATGCAAATCAATATAGTGCAATACAATGCAATGCAACAACACACGTTATGTCTTTAATCAACATGGGAATGAGGTAGTTCTGGTGTGCAATGCAATGCAAAAAGTGCATAACATATTATGTTATTCTTCAGTGCACAACGTTAGATCGTTAGTGCAATGCAATGCAATGCAATACAACAACACACATATCATCTCTATAATGAACTTGGGGATGATTTTGTTCTGGTGTGCAATGCAATGCGAAAAGAGCATAACCTATATGTTATTCTTCAGTGCACAACGTTAGATCTTTAGTGCATTGCAATGCAAAGCAAAGCAATGCAAATGAATGTAATGCAACGCAAAACATTGCATTGCAATACATTGCAATGCAATGCAATGCAATGCAATACAATGCAATACAATGCAATGCAACAACACACGTTATGTCTTTAATGAACATTGGAATGATTTAGTTCTGGTATGCAATGCAACAAGTGCATGACCTATATGTTATTCTTCAGTGCACAACGTTAGATCGTTAGTGCAATGCAATGCAAAGCAATGCAATTGTAATGCAACGCAAAACATTGCATTGCAATACAATGCAATGCAATGCAATGCAACAACACGTGTTATGTCTTTAATGAACATGGGAATGATTTAGTTCTGGTGTGCAGTGCAATGCAATGCAAAAAGTGCATAACCTATATGTTATTCTTCAGTGCACAACGTTAGATCGTTTGTGCAATGCAATACAATGCAATGCACCAACAAACGTTATGTCTTTAATCAACATGGGAATGAGGTAGTTCAGTTGTACAATGCAATGCAAAAAGTGCATAACCTATATGTTATTCTTCAATGCACAACGTTAGATCGTGTGTGCAATGCAATGCAATGCAACAACACACGTTATCTTTGTAATGAACATGGGATCGAGTAATTCTGTTGTGCAATGCAATGCAAGTAGTGCACAGACTATATGTTATTCTTCAATGCACAACGTTAGACAGTTTGTGCAAAGCAGCAACACATATGTTATCTCTCCAATGAACATGGCATTGAGTTAGTTTTGGTGTGCAATGCAATGCAATGCAAGAAGTGCATAACCTATGTTTCTTTAATGATGCTCAAGGTTAGATCGTTTGTGCAAAGCACATAATGTTATAAGAATGAGCTATACATAGGTACGCTTTTGACCTGCTGAACATATTTCTGGCCAAAGAGTCCTTAAAGATGTTATATCATCCTGACAAAGGTCCAAATTTGACACTGATTTTTTTTCTGTCCAAGGAGTACTCGAAACTTGACCTTACCATTTATACTCGTTGACTTTTTCTGATGTTACGTCAGCCATAAAGAAGTCCATATTTGACCCAAGGAACATATTTTTGGCCAAAGAGTCCTCGATCTTGGGCTTTCTATTCATATAGTCCAACTCCTTCTGATGCTTCATAAGCCATATAGATGTCCATATCTGACCTTTTGAACTTATTTGTGGTCAAAGTGTCCTAACATTTTTTCAAACTATAGAAAGTTATAGACTCCTTTTGATGATAAATCAGCTATACAGAGGTTCCCTTCTGACCTACTGAACATATTTCTGGCCAAAGAGTCCTTGATCTTGGGCTTTCTATACATACTCATAGACTCCTTCTGGTGCTTCATAAGCCATATAGATGTCCATATCTGACCTTTTGAACTTATTTGTGGTCAAAGTGTCCTCGAAAGTTTTCAAACTATAGAAAGTTAAAGACTCCTTTTGATGATAAATCAGCTATACAGAGGTCCCCTTTTGACCTACTGAACATATTTCTGGCCAAAGAGTCCTTGATCTTGGGCTTTCTATAAATACTCATAGACTCCTTCTGGTGCTTCATAAGCCATATAGATGTCCATATCTGACCTTTTGAACTTATTTGTGGTCAAAGTGTCCTCAAAAGTTTTCAAACTATAGAAAGTTAAAGACTCCTTTTGATGATAAATCAGCTATACAGAGATCCCCTTTTGACCTACTGAACATATTTCTGGCCAAAGAGTCCTCGATCTTGCGTTTTCTATACATACTCATAGACTCCTTCTGATGCTTCATAAGCCATATAGATGTCCATATCTGACCTTTTGAACTTATTTGTGGTCAAAGTGTCCTAACATTTTTTCAAACTATAGAAAGTTATAGACTCCTTTTGATGATAAATCAGCTATACAGAGGTCCCGTTCTGACCTACTGAACATATTTCTGGCCAAAGAGTCCTTGATCTTGGGCTTTCTATACATACTCATAGACTCCTTCTGGTGCTTCATAAGCCATATAGATGTCCATATCTGACCTTTTTAACTTATTTGTGGTCAAAGTGTCCTCAAAAGTTTTCAAACTATAGAAAGTTAAAGACTCCTTTTGATGATAAATCAGCTATACAGAGGTCCCCTTTTGACCTACTGAACATATTTCTGGCCAAAGAGTCCTCGATCTTGGGCTTTCTATACATACTCATAGACTCCTTCTGATGCTTCATAAGCCATATAGATGTCCATATCTGACCTTTTGAACTTATTTGTGGTCAAAGTGTCCTCTACATTTTTTCAAACTATATAAAGTTATAGTCTCCTTCTGATGATAAATCAGCTATACATAGGGCCCCTTTTGACCTATACTGAACATATTTCTGGCCAAAGAGTCCTAAAAGATTAACACTATACATTCAGACTGATATCTTCGGATGTTATATCATCCTGACAAAAGTCCATATTTGACCTACCGAATTTTTTTCTGGCCATGGAGTGAGTACTCGAAACTTGATCTTTCCATATATACTTGTTGACTCTTTCTGATGTTACGTCAGACATACAGAATTCCATATTTGACCCAAGGAACATATTTCTGGCCAAAGAGACCTCTATCTTGGGCTTTCTATACATACCCATAGACTCCTTCTGATGCTTCATAAGCTATATAGATATCCATATCTATCCTTTTGAACTTATTTCTTGTCAAAGTGTCCTAAAAAAAATTCAAACTATATAATGTTATAGACTCCTTTTGATGATAAATCAGCTATACAGAGGTCAACTTTTGACCTCCTAAACATATTTCTGGCCAAACAGTCCTTGATCTTGGGGCTTTCTATACATACTCATAGATTCCTTCTGATGCTTCATAAGCCATATAGATGTCCATATCTGACCTTTTGAACTTATTTGTGGTCAAAGTGTCCTCAAAATTTTTCAAACTATATAAAGTTATAGACTCCTTTTGATGATAAATCAGCTATACAGAGGTCCCCTTTTGGCATCCTAAACATATTTCTGGCCAAAGAGTCCTTGATCTTGGGCTTTCTATACATACCCATAGACTCCTTCTGATGCTTCATAAGCCATATAGATTTCCATATCTGACCTTTTGAACTTATTTGTGGTCAAAGTGTCCTCAAAATTTTTCAAACTATAGAAAGTTATAGACTCTTTTTGATGATAAATCAGCTATACAGAGGTCCCCTTTTGACCTCTTGAACATATTTCTGGCCAAAGAGTCCTCGATCTTGCGTTTTCTATACATACTCATAGACTCCTTCTGATGCTTCATAAGCCATATAGATGTCCATATCTGACCTTTTGAACTTATTTGTGGTCAAAGTGTCCTCAAAATTTTTCAAACTATAGAAAGTTATAGACTCCTTTTGATGATAAATCAGCTATACAGAGGTCCCCTTTTGACCTCCGGAACATATTTCTGGCCAAAGAGTCCTTGATCTTGGGCTTTCTATACATACTCATAGACTCCTTCTGATGCTTCATAAGCCATATAGATGTCCATATCTGACCTTTTGAACTTATTTGTGGTCAAAGTGTCCTAACATTTTTTCAAACTATATAAAGTGATAGACTCCTTTTGATGATAAATCAGCTATACAGAGGTCAACTTTTGACCTCCTAAACATATTTCTGGCCAAACAGTCCTTGATCTTGGGGTTTTCTATACATACTCATAGATTCCTTCTGATGCTTCATAAGCCATATAGATGTCCATATCTGACCTTTTGAACTTATTTGTGGTCAAAGTGTCCTCAAAAGTTTTCAAACTATAGAAAGTTATAGACTCCTTTTGATGATAAATCAGCTATACAGAGGTCCCCTTTTGACCTCCTGAACATGTTTCTGGCCAAAGGGTCCTCGATCTTGGGCTTCCTATACATACTCATAGATTCCTTCTGATGCTTCATAAGCCATATAGATGTCCATATCTGACCATTTGAACTTATTTGTGGTCAAAGTGTCCTAACATTTTTTCAAACTATAGAAAGTTATAGACTCCTTTTGATGATAAATCAGCTATACAGAGGGCCCCTTCTGACCTACTGAACATATTTCTGGCCAAAGAGTCCTTGATCTTGGGCTTTCTATACATACTCATAGACTCCTTCTGGTGCTTCATAAGCCATATAGATGTCCATATCTGACCTTTTGAACTTATTTGTGGTCAAAGTGTCCTCAAAAGTTTTCAAACTATAGAAAGTTAAAGACTCCTTTTGATGATAAATCAGCTATACAGAGGTCCCCTTTTGACCTACTGAACATATTTCTGGCCAAAGAGTCCTTGATCTTGGGCTTTCTATACATACTCATAGACTCCTTCTGATGCCTCATAAGCCATATAGATGTCCATATCTGACATTTTGAACTTATTTGTGGTCAAAGTGTCCTCAAAATTTTTCAAACTATAGAAAGTTATAGACTCCTTTTGATGATAAATCAGCTATACAGAGGTCAACTTTTGACCTCCTAAACATATTTCTGGCCAAACAGTCCTTGATCTTGGGGTTTTCTATACATACTCATAGATTCCTTCTGATGCTTCATAAGCCATATAGATGTCCATATCTGACCTTTTGAACTTATTTGTGGTCAAAGTGTCCTCAAAATTTTTCAAACTATATAAAGTTATAGACTCCTTTTGATGATAAATCAGCTATACAGAGGTCCCCTTTTGACATCCTAAACATATTTCTGGCCAAAGAGTCCTTGATCTTGGGCTTTCTATACATACTCATAGACTCCTTCTGATGCTTCATAAGCCATATAGATGTCCATATCTGACCTTTTGAACTTATTTGTGGTCAAAGTGTCCTAAAATTTTTCAAACCATATATAGTTATAGACTCCTTTTGAAGATAAATCAGCTATACAGAGGGCCCCTTTTGACCTACTGATCGTATTTCTGGCCAAAGAGCCCTCGATCTTGCGTTTTCGATACATACTCATAGACTCCTTCTGATGCTTCATAAGCCATATAGATTTCCATATCTGACCTTTTGAACTTATTTGTGGTCAAAGTGTCCTCAAAATTTTTCAAACTATAGAAAGTTATAGACTCCTTTTGATGATAAATCAGCTATACAGAGGTCCCCTTTTGACCTCTTGAACATATTTCTGGCCAAAGAGTCCTCGATCTTGCGTTTTCTATACATACTCATAGACTCCTTCTGATGCTTCATAAGCCATATAGATGTGCATATCTGACCTTTTGAACTTATTTGTGGTCAAAGTGTCCTAACATTTTTTCAAACTATAGAAAGTTATAGACTCCTTTTGATGATAAATCAGCTATACAGAGGGCCCCTTCTGACCTACTGAACATATTTCTGGCCAAAGAGTCCTTGATCTTGGGCTTTCTATAAATACTCATAGACTCCTTCTGGTGCTTCATAAGCCATATAGATGTCCATATCTGACCTTTTGAACTTATTTGTGGTCAAAGTGTCCTCAAAAGTTTTCAAACTATAGAAAGTTAAAGACTCCTTTTGATGATAAATCAGCTATACAGAGGTCCCCTTTTGACCTACTGAACATATTTCTGGCCAAAGAGTCCTCGATCTTGCGTTTTCTATACATACTCATAGACTCCTTCTGATGCTTCATAAGCCATATAGATGTCCATATCTGACCTTTTGAACTTATTTGTGGTCAAAGTGTCCTAACATTTTTTCAAACTATAGAAAGTTATAGACTCCTTTTGATGATAAATCAGCTATACAGAGGTTCCCTTCTGACCTACTGAACATATTTCTGGCCAAAGAGTCCTTGATCTTGGGCTTTCTATACATACTCATAGACTCCTTCTGGTGCTTCATAAGCCATATAGATGTCCATATCTGACCTTTTGAACTTATTTGTGGTCAAAGTGTCCTCAAAAGTTTTCAAACTATAGAAAGTTAAAGACTCCTTTTGATGATAAATCAGCTATACAGAGGTCCCCTTTTGACCTACTGAACATATTTCTGGCCAAAGAGTCCTCGATCTTGGGCTTTCTATACATACTCATAGACTCCTTCTGATGCTTCATAAGCCATATAGATGTCCATATCTGACCTTTTGAACTTATTTGTGGTCAAAGTGTCCTCTACATTTTTTCAAACTATATAAAGTTATAGTCTCCTTCTGATGATAAATCAGCTATACATAGGGCCCCTTTTGACCTATACTGAACATATTTCTGGCCAAAGAGTCCTAAAAGATTAACACTATACATTCAGACTGATATCTTCGGATGTTATATCATCCTGACAAAAGTCCATATTTGACCTACCGAATTTTTTTCTGGCCATGGAGTGAGTACTCGAAACTTGATCTTTCCATATATACTTGTTGACTCTTTCTGATGTTACGTCAGACAAACTATAGAAAGTTAAAGACTCCTTTTGATGATAAATCAGCTATACAGAGGTCCCCTTTTGACCTACTGAACATATTTCTGGCCAAAGAGTCCTCGATCTTGGGCTTTCTATACATACTCATAGACTCCTTCTGATGCTTCATAAGCCATATAGATTTCCATATCTGACATTTTTAACTTATTTGTGGTCAAAGTGTCCTTAAAAAAATTCTAACTATGTAAGTTATAGAATCCTTTTGATGATAAATCAACTATACAGAGGTCCCATTTTGACCTCCTGAACATATTTCTGGCCAAAGAGTCCTTGATCTTGGGCTTTCTATACATACTCATAGACTCCTTCTGATGCTTCATAAGCCATATAGATTTCCATATCTGACATTTTGAACTTATTTGTGGTCAAAGTGTCCTTAAAAAATTCAAACTATGTAAGTTATAGAATCCTTTTGATGATAAATCAACTATACAGAGGTCCCATTTTGACCTCCTGAACATATTTCTGGCCAAAGAGTCCTTGATCTTGGGCTTTCTATACATACTCATAGACGCCTTCTGATGCTTCATAAGCCATATAGATGTCCATATCTGACCTTTTGAACTTATTTGTGGTCAAAGTGTCCTCAAAAGCTTTCAAACTATAGAAAGTTATAGACTCCTTTTGATGATAAATCAGCTATACAGAGGTCCCCTTTTGACCTACTGAACATATTTCTGGCCAAATAGTCCTCGATCTTGGGCTTTCTATACATACTCATAGACTCCTTCTGATGCTTCATAAGCCATATAGATGTCCATATCTGACCTTTTGAATTTATTTGTGGTCAAAGTGTCCTAACATTTTTTCAAACTATATAAAGTGATAGACTCCTTTTGATGATAAATCAGCTATACAGAGGGCCCCTTCTGACCTACTGAACATATTTCTGGCCAAAGAGTCTTCGATCTTGCGTTTTCTGTACATACTCATAGACTCCTTCTGATGCTTCATGAGCCATATAGATGTCCATATCTGACCTTTTGAACTTATTTGTGGTCAAAGTGTCCTCAAAAGTTTTCAAACTATAGAAAGTTATAGACTCCTTTTGATGATAAATCAGCTATACAGAGGTCCCCTTTTGACCTCCCGAACATATTTCTGGCCAAAGAGTCCTCGATCTTGGGCTTTCTATACGTACTCATAGACGCCTTCTGATGCTTCATAAGCCATATAGATGTTCATATCTGACCATTTGAACTTATTTGTGGTCAAAGTGTCCTAACATTTTTTCAAAGTATATAAAGTTATAGACTCCTTTTGATGATAAATCAGCTATACAGAGGTCCCCTTTTGACCTCCAGAACATATTTCTGGCCAAAGAGTCCTTGATCTTGGGCTTTCTATACATACTCATAGACTCCTTCTGATGCTTCATAAGCCATATAGATGTCCATATCTGACCTTTTTAACTTATTTGTGGTGAAAGTGTCCTAACATTTTTTCAAACTATATAAAGTGATAGACTCCTTTTGATGATAAATCAGCTATACAGAGGTCCCCTGTTGACCTACTGAACATATTTCTGGCCAAAGAGTCCTCAATCTTGGGCTTTCTATACATACTCATAGACTCCTTCTGATGCTTCATAAGCCATATAGATGTCCATATCTGACCTTTTGAACTTATTTGTGGTCAAAGTGTCCTAAAAAAACTTCAAACTATATAAAGTTATAGACTCCTTTTGATGATAAATCAGCTATACAGAGGTCCCCTTTTGACCTCCTGAACATATTT